>LR738711.1:675089642-675172439 GCA_902687465.1 Secale cereale
GGCTGCCCTCTCTCCCCCCCCCCCACTATATATAGGGGGCCAGGGGGGCGCCGGCCCTAGGATATCCAATCTCCTAGGGGGGTGGCGGCCAAGGGTGTGGCTTGCCCCCCAAGCCTAGGGGGCACCCCCACCCCTAGGGTTTCAACCCTAGGCGCATGGGGGGAGGCCCATGGGGGGTGCGCCAGCCCACTAAGGGCTGGTCCCCCTCCCCCTATGGCCCACGTGGCCCTCCGGGATGGGTGGCCCCACCCGGTGGACCCCCGGGACCCTTCCGGTGGTCCCGGTACACTACCGGTGACCCCCGGAACTCTCCCGATGGCCGAAACTGGCTTCCTATATATCATTCTTTACCTCCGGGCCATTCCGGAACTCCTCGTGACGTCCAGGATCTCATCCGGGACTCCGAACAACATTTCGGTTACCGTGTGCATATATCTCTACAACCCTAGTGTCACCGAACCTTAAGTGTGTAGACCCTACGGGTTCGGGAGACACGCAGACATGACCGAGACGACTCTCCGGTCAATAACCAACATCGGGATCTGGATACCCATGTTGGTTCCCACGTGTTCCTCGATGATCTCATCGGATGAACCATGATGTCAAGGATTCACTTAATCCCGTATGCAATTCCCTTTGTCCATCGGTACGGTACTTGCCCGAGATTCGATCGTCGGTATACCGATACCTTGTTCAATCTCATCATGGCAAGTCTCTTTACTCGTTCCGTAATCCATCACCCCGTGACTAACTCCTTAGTCACATTGAGCTCATTATGATGATGTCTTACCGAGTGGGCCCAGAGATACCTATCCGTCATACAGAGTGACAAATCCCAGTCTCGGTTCGTGCCAACCCAACAGACACTTTCGGAGATACCCGTTGCGTACCTTTATAGCCACCCAGTTACGTTGTGACGTTTGGCACACCCAAAGTATTCCTACGGTATCCGGGAGTTGCACAACCTCATGGTCTAAGGAACAGATACTTGACACTGGAAAAGCTTAAGCATTACGAACTGCACGATCTTGTGCTAGGCTTAGGATTGGGTCTCGTCCATCACATCATTCTCCTAATGATGTGATCCCGTTATCAATGACATCCAATGTCCATGGTCAGGAAACCATGACCATCTGTTGATCAACGAGCTAGTAACTAGAGGCTTACCAGGGACACGTTTGTGGTCTATGTATTCACACATGTATCGCTGTTTCCGTACAATACAATTCAAGCATGAATAACAGACAATTATCATGAACAAGGAAATATAATAATAATCCTTTTATTATTGCCTCTAGGGCATATTTCCAACAGTCTCCCACTTGCACTAGAGTCAATAATCTAGTTACATTGTGATGAATCGAACACCCATAGAGTTCTGGTGTTGATCATGTTTTGCCCGTGGAAGAGGTTTAGTCAACGGATCTGCAACATTCAGATCCGTATGCACTTTACAAATATCTATGTCTCCATCTTGAACATAATTCCGTATGGAGTTGAAACGGCGCTTGATGTGCTTGGTCTTCTTGTGAAACCTGGGCTCCTTGGCAATGGCAATAGCTCCAGTGTTGTCACAGAAGAGAGTCATCGGGCTTGACGCGCTTGGAATGACTCCTAGGTCGGTGATGAACTCCTTCATCCAGACTCCTTCTTGTGCTGCTTCGCAAGCAGCTATGTACTCCGCTTCACATGTAGAATGCGCCGCGACGCTCTGCTTGCAACAGCACCATTTAACTGCTCCACCATTCAAAATATACACGTATCCGGTTTGTGACTTGGAGTCATCCAGATCTGTGTCGAAGCTAGCATCGACGTAACCCTTTACGACGAGCTCTTCGTCACCTCCATAAACGAAAAACATATCCTTAGTCCTCTTCAGGTACTTCAGGATGTTCTTGACCGCTGTCCAGTGTTCCATACCGGGATCACTTTGGTACCCCCTACCAAACTTATGGCAAGGTTCACATCAGGTCTGGTACACAACATGGCATACATAATAGAACCTATGGCTGAGGCATAGGGGATGACACTCATCTTTTCTCTATCTTCTGCCGTGGTCGGGGACTGAGCCATGCTCAATCTCATACCTTGCAAAACAAGCAAGAACCCCTTCTTGGACTGATCCATATTGAACTTATTCAATATCTTGTCAAGGTATGTGCTTTGTGAAAGACCAATGAGGCGTCTTGATCTATCTCTATAGATTTTGATGCCTAATATGTAAGCAGCTTCTCCAAGGTCCTTCATTGAAAAACTCTTATTCAAATAGGCCTTTATGCTCTCCAAGAATTCTATATCATTTCCCATCAGCAGTATGTCATCCACATATAATATGAGAAATGCTACAGAGCTCCCACTCACTTTCTTGTAAATACAGGCTTCTCCCCAGGTCTGTACAAAACCAAACGCTTTGATCACATCATTAAAGCGAATATTCCAACTCCGAGATGCTTGCACTAGTCCGTAGATCGAGCGCTGGAGCTTGCATACCTTGTTAGCATTCTTTGGATCGAAAAAATCTTCCGGCTGCATCATATACAACTCTTCCTTGAGGAAGCCATTAAGGAATGCCGTTTTGACGTCCATTTGCCATATCTCATAATCATAGAATGCGGCAATTTCTAACATGATTCGGACGGACTTCAGCATCGCTACGGGAGAGAAAGTCTCGTCGTAGTCAATCCCTTGAACTTGTCGATAACCCTTAGCGACAAGCCGAGCCTTATAGATGGTCACATTACCATCCGCGTATGTCTTCTTCTTAAATATCCATTTATTTTCTATGGAGTGCCGATCATCGGGCAAGTCCACCAAAGTCCATACTTTGTTTTCATACATGGATCCTATCTCGGATTTCATGGCTTCAAGCCATTTGTTGGAATCCGGGCCCGCCATTGCTTCTTCATAGTTTGAAGGTTCACCGTTGTCTAACAACATGATTTCCATGACAGGGTTGCCGTACCACTCTGGTGTGGAACGTGTCCTTGTGGACCTTCGAAGTTCAGTAGTAACTTGATCTGTATCTTCATGATCATCATCATTAACTTCCTCCCTTGTCGGTGCAGGCACCTCGGGAACAATTTCCTGCACTGCGCTACTTTCTGGTTCGGGAGGGGTGACTGTCACCTCATCAAGTTCTACTTTCCTCCCACTCACTTCTTTCGAGAGAAACTCTTTCTCCAGAAAGGATCCATTCTTGGCAACAAAGACCTTGCCTTCGGATCTGAGGTAGAAGGTGTACCCAATCGTTTCCTTTGGGTATCCTATGAAGACGCATTTTTCCGATTTGGGTTCGAGCTTCTCAGGTTGAAGTTTCTTGACATAAGCATCGCAACCCCAAACTTTCAGAAACGACAGCTTAGGTTTCTTGCCAAACCAAAGTTCATACGGTGTCGTCTCAACGAATTTCGACGGAGCCCTATTTAAAGTGAATTCGGCAGTCTCTAAAGCATAACCCCAAAAAGATAGCGGTAAGTCGGTGAGAGACATCATAGATCGCACCATGTCCAATAGAGTACGATTTCGACGTTTGGACACACCATTACGCTGAGGTGTTTCGGGTGGTGTCAATTGTGAAACAATTCCACAGTTCCTTAGGTGCGTGCCAAATTCATGACTTAAATATTCACCCCCACGATCCGATCGTAAGAACTTTATTTTTCTGTCACGTTGATTCTCAACCTCATTCTGAAATTCCTTGAACTTTTCAAAGGTCTCAGACTTGTGTTTCATTAAGTAGACATACCCATATCTACTCAAGTCGTCTGTGAGGGTGAGAACATAATGATAGCCTCCGTGAGCTTCAACACTCATTGGACCGCACACATCGGTATGTATGATTTCCAATAAGTTGGTCGCTCGCTCCATTGTTTCGGAGAACGGAGTCTTGGTCATCTTGCCCAAGAGGCATGGTTCGCACGTGTCAAATGATTCATAATCAAGAGACTCTAGAAGTCCATCTGCATGGAGCTTCTTCATACGTTTGACACCAATATGACCAAGGCAGCAATGCCACAAGTATGTGGGACTATCATTGTCAACTTTACATCTTTTGGCATTCACACTATGAATATGTGTATCATCACGTTCGAGATTCATCAAAAATAAACCATTGACCAGCGGGGCATGACCATAAAACATATCTCTCAAATAAATAGAACAACCATTATTCTCGGATTTAAATGAGTAGCCATCTCGCATCAAACAAGATCCAGATACAATGTTCATGCTCAAAGCTGGTACTAAATAACAATTATTAAGGTTTAAAACTAATCCCGAGGGTAGATGTAGAGGCAGCGTGCCGACGGCGATCACATCGGCCTTGGAACCATTCCCGACGCGCATCGTCACCTCGTCCTTCGCCAGTCTCCGCTTATTCCGCAGCTCCTGCTTTGAGTTACAAATGTGAGCAACTGCACCGGTATCAAATACCCAGGAGCTACTACGAGCCCTGGTAAGGTACACATCAATAACATGTATATCACATATACCTTTGACGTTGCCGGCCTTCTTGTCTGCTAAGTATTTGGGGCAGTTCCGCTTCCAGTGACATGTTCCCTTGCAATAAAAGCACTCAGTCTCAGGCTTGGGTCCATTCTTTGGCTTCTTCCCGGCAACTGGCTTACCGGGCGCAGCAACTCCTTTGCCGTCCTTCTTGAAGTTCTTCTTACCCTTGCCCTTTTTGAACTTAGTGGTTTTATTCACCATCAACACTTGATGCTCTTTCTTGATCTCCACCTCCGCTGGTTTCAACATTGAATACACCTCGGGAATGGACTTCTCCATCCCTTGCATATTGAAGTTCAAAACGAAGCTCTTGTAGCTCGGTGGGAGCGACTGAAGGATTCTGTCAACGACCGCTTCGTCGGGGAGATTCATTCCCAACTGAGACAAGCGGTTGTGCAACCCAGACAACTTGAGTATGTGCTCGCTGACAGAACTGTTTTCCTCCATCTTACAGCTATAGAATGCGTTGGAGACGTCATATCTCTCAACTCGGGCATGAGCCTGGAAAACCATTTTCAGCTCTTGGAACATCTCATATGCTCCGTGGTGCTCAAAACGCTTTTGGAGCCCTGATTCTAAGCTGTAGAGCATGCCACACTGAACTAGGGAGTAATCATCACAACGCGACTGCCAAGCGTTCATAACATTTTGGTTTGCCGGGGCGGGAGCGTCACCTAGCGGTGCTTCTAGGACATAAGTTTTCTTGGCAGCTATGAGGATGATCCTCAGGTTACGGACCCAATCCGTATAGTTGCTATCATCGTCTTTCAGCTTGGATTTCTCTAGGAACGCGTTGAAGTTGAGGGTGACATGAGCGTGGGCCATTTGATCTACAAGACATATTGTAAAGAATTTAGACTAAGTTCATGACAATTAAGTTCATCTAATCAAATTTAATGAACTCTCACTCAGATTGACATCTCTCTAGTCATCTAAGTGATACATGAGCCGAATCGACTAGCCCGTGTCCGATCATCACGTGAGACGGACTAGTCATCAACGGTGAACATCTTCATGTTGATCGTATCATCTATACGACTCATGTTCGACCTTTCGGTCTTCCGTGTTCTGAGGCCATGTCTGTATATGCTAGGCTCGTCAAGTGAACCCTAAGTGTATTGCGTGTGTAAATCTGGCTTACACCCGTTGTATGCGAACGTTAGAGCTTATCACACCCGATCATCACGTGGTGCTTCGGAACAACGATCCTTAGCAACGGTGCACAGTTAGGGGGAACACAATTCTTGAAATTTTCAGTGAGAGATCATCTTATTTACTACCGTCGTTCTAAGTAAACAAGATGCATAAACATGATAAACATCACATGTAATCAAATAAAGTGACATGATATGGCCGATATCATTTTGCTCCTTTGATCTCCATCTTCGGGGCTCCATGATCATCTTTGTCACCGGCATGACACCATGATCTCCATCATCATGATCTCCATCATCGTGTCTTCATGAAGTCGTCTCGCCAAATATTACTTCTACCACTATGGCTAACGTTTAGCAATAAAGTAAAGTAATTACATGGCGTTATTCAGTGACACGCAGGTCATACAATAAATAAGACAACTCCTATGGCTCCCGCCGGTTGTCATTTTCATCGACATGCAAGTCGTGATTCCCTATTACAAGAACATGATCAATCTCATACATCACATATATCATTCATCACATCTTCTTGGCCATATCACATCACATAGCACATGCTGCAAGAACAAGTTAGACGTCCTCTAATTGTTGTTGCAAGTTTCTACGTGGCTTCTATAGGTTTCTAGCAAGAACGTTTCTTACCTACGACAAAACCACAACGTGATATGTCAATTTCTATTTACCCTTCATAAGGACCCTTTTCATCGAATCCGATCCAACTAAAGTGGGAGAGTCAGACACCCGCCAGCCACCTTATGCAACTAGTGCATGTCAGTCGGTGGAACCAGTCTCACGTAAGCATACGTGTAAGGTCGGTCCGGGCCGCTTCATCCCACGATGCCGCCGAATCAAGATTGGACTAGTAACGGCAAGAGAATTGAACAAAATCAACGCCTACAACTTGTTTGTGTTCTACTCGTGCAAGATGCTACGCAAAGACCTAGCTCAGATGCCACTGTTGGGGAACGTAGCAGAATTCAAAAAAAATCCTACGCTTCACCAAGATCAATCTAAGGAGTCATCTAGCAACGAGCATAAAGGATTGCATCTACATACCCTTTGTAGATCGCGAGCAGAAGCGTTCGAAGGAACGTGAATGATGGAGTCGTACTCGTCGTGATCCTCGTCACCGATGATCCCAATGCCGAACGGACGGCACCTCCGCGTTCAACACACGTACGGTACATCAACGTCTCCTCCTTATTAATCCAGCAAGGGGGGAGGAGAGGTTGATGGAGATCCAGCAGCACGACGGCGTGGTGGTGGATGCAACGGGAAAAACTGCAGGGCTTCGCCGAGACCCTGCGGGAGGAGTAGGTGATGTAACGGGGGGAGAGGCGCCAGGGGCTGAGGTGTGGCTGCCCTCTCTCCCCCACTATATATAGGGGGCCAGGGGGCGCCGGCCCTAGGAGATCCAATCTCCTAGGGGGGCCGCGTCCAAGGGGGTGGCTTGCCCCCCAAGCCTAGGGGGGCGCCCCCACCCCTAGGGTTTCAACCCTAGGCGCATGGGGGGAGGCCCATGGGGGGTGCGCCAGCCCACTAAGGGCTAGTACCCCTCCCCCTACGGCCCACGGGGCCCTCCGGGATGGGTGGCCCCACCCGGTGGACCCCCGAGACCCTTCCGGTGGTCCCGGTACACTACTAGTGACCCCCGGAACTCTCCAGATGGCCAAAACTGGACTTCCTATATATCATTCTTTACCTCCGGACCATTCCGAAACTCCTCGTGACGTCCGGGATCTCATCCAGGACTCCGAACAACATTCGGGTTACCATGTGCATATATCTCTACAACCCTAGCATCACCGAACCTTAAGTGTGTAGACCCTACGGGTTCGGGAGACACGCAGACATGACCGAGACGACTCTCCGGTCAATAACCAACAGCGGGATCTGGATACCCATGTTGGTTCCCACGTGTTCCTCGATGATCTCATCGGATGAACCACGATGTCAAGGATTCACTTAATCCCGTATGCAATTCCCTTTGTCCATCGGTACGGTACTTGCCCGAGATTCGATCGTCTGTATACCGATACCTTGTTCAATCTCGTCATGGCAAGTCTCTTTACTCGTTCCGTAATCCATCATACCGTGACTAACTCCTTAGTCACATTGAGCTCATTATGATGATGTCTTACCGAGTGGGCCCAAAGATACCTATCCGTCATACGGAGTGACAAATCCCAGTCTCGGTTCGTGCCAACCCAACAGACACTTTCGGAGATACCCGTTGCGTACCTTTATAGCCACCCAGTTACGTTGTGACGTTTGGCACATCCAAAGTATTCCTACGGTATCCGGGAGTTGCACAACCTCATGGTCTAAGGAACAGATACTTGACACTGGAAAAGCTTAAGCATTACGAACTGCACGATCTTGTGCTAGGCTTAGGATTGGGTCTCGTCCATCACATCATTCTCCTAATGATGTGATCCCGTTATCAATGACATCCAATGTCTATGGTCAGGAAACCATGACCATCTGTTGATCAACGAGCTAGTAACTAGAGGCTTACCAGGGACACGTTTGTGGTCTATGTATTCACACATGTATCGATGTTTCCGTACAATACAATTCAAGCATGAATAACAGACAATTATCATGAACAAGGAAATATAATAATAATCCTTTTATTATTGCCTCTAGGGCATATTTCCAACAGTAGGTACTCCTGGATCTCCTAGTTTCTTAGGTATTCCACCTTTAAAAGTGTAATTGGCAAGCATGGTTGAAATTTCTACTTCAGGTATCTTTCTTTTATTGGTAATAATATCTTTCATATACTTAGCATAAGTATATGTTTTAAGCACATCAGTCAAACGCATACGCAAAAAGATAGGTCTAATCATTTCAGCAAAGCACTCAAAATCCTCATCATCCTTTTTCTTGGATGGTTTCGGAGGAAAAGGCATGGGTTTCTGAACACATGCTTCTCTTTCCCGACCGTGCTTCCTAGCAACAAAGTCTCTCTTATCATAACGCTGATTCTTTGATTGGGGGTTATCAAGATCAACAACATGTTCTATCTCTACATCATTATCATTGCTAGGTTGAGCATCATCATGAACATCATCATTAATATTATCACTAGGTTCATGTTCATTACCAGATTGTGTCTCAGCATCAGAAACAGATATATCATTGGGATTCTCAGGTGTGTTTGCTACAGGTTCAATAGAAGCATGCAAAGTTCTATCAATTTTCTTTTTCTTCTTCTTAGAAGAACTAGGTGCATCTAATTTAGCTCTATGAGAATCTTGCTCAATTCTCTTAGGATGGCCTTCAGGATACAAAGGTTCCTGAGTCATTTTACCACCTCTAGTAGCAACTCTAACAGCATAGTCATTATTCTTACTATTTAATTCATTGAGCAAATCATTCTGAGCCTTAAGTACTTGTTCTACTTGAGTGGTAACCATAGAAGCATGTATGCTAATAAGTTTTGGTTCACCTTTAACTCTAGAAAGATAATCACTCAAGCGTTTTATCATATAAGCATTGTGTTGCAATTGTCTACCAACATAAGCATTGAAGTTTTCTTGTTTCACAATAAAATTGTCAAACTCATCTAAGCATTGGGTAGCAGACTTATAACGAGGAATATCACCATCATCAAATCTATAAAGAGAATTTACCTTTACTACCTGTGTTGGGTTATCAAGACCATGTATTTCTTCAATAGGTGGTAAATTCTTAACATCTTCAGCTTTAATACCTTTTTCTTTCATAGATTTCTTTGCCTCTTACATATCTTCAGGACTGAGAAATAGAACTCCCCTTTTCTTTGGAGTTGGCTTAGGGGCTGGTTCAGGAAGTGTCCAATTATTTTCATTGACCAGCATATTATTCAATAGTAATTCAGCTTGATCAACTGTTCTTTCCCTGAAAACACAACCAGCACAACTATCCAGGTGGTCTCTGGAAGCATCGGTTAGTCCATTATAAAAGACATCAAGTATATCGTTCCTCTCAAGAGGATGATCAGGCAAAGCATTAAGTAATTGGAGAAGCCTCCCCCAAGCTTGTGGGAGACTCTCTTCTTCAATTTGCACAAAGTTATATATTCCCCGTAAGGCAGCTTGTTTCTTATGAGCAGGAAAATATTTAGCAGAGAAGTAATACATCATATCCTGGGGACTACGCACACAACCAGGATCAAGATAATTAAACCAAGTCTTAGCATCACCCTTTAACGAGAACGGAAATAACTTAAGGATATAGTAATAATGAATCTTTTCATCATTGGTAAACAGGGTGGCTATATCATTCAACTTAGTAAGATGCGCCACAACAGTTTTAGACTCATAGCCATGGAAAGGATTAGATTCAACCAAAGTAATTAACCCAGGATCAATAGATAATTCATAATCCTTATCAGTAACAAAGATAGGTGAAGTAGCGAAAGCAGGGTCATGTTTCATTCTAGCATTTAAGGACTTTTCTTTCAGCTTAGCTAATAATTTCTTAAGATCATATCTATCGTTGCAAGCAAGAAAGTCTCTAGCAGTTTCTTCCTCCATAACATAACCCTCAGGAACAACAGGCAATTCATATCTATTGGGAGAAGCTTCATCATCACTTTCATAAATATTATCAGTTTCAATATTTGCATTCTCCCTAAACTTAGCAATTTGTTCATCTAGAAATTCACCTAGGGGCACAGTATTATCAGGCATAGAAGTAGTTTCATCATACATAGCAGAAGTGGCATCATCAAGAACATATGACATATCAGATTCAATAGCAAGAGTAGGTGTCGCAAATTTACCCATAACAGATGGTGAATCAAGTGCAGAGCTAGATGGCAGTTCCTTACCTCCCCTCGTAGTTGAGGGTAAGATCTTGGTTTTTGAGTCCTTCAAATTCTTCATAGTGATCAACAGATATAAATCCCAAGTGACGTAAAGAATAGAGCTATGCTCCCTGGGAACGGCGACAGAAAATAGTCTTGATAACCCACAAGTGTAGGGGATCGCAACAGTTTTCGAGGGTAAAGTATTCAACCCAAATTTATTGATTCGACACAAGGGGAGCCAAAGAATACTCTTAAGTATTAGCAGCCGAGTTGTCAATTCAACCACACCTGGAAACTTAGTATGTGCAACAAGATAGTTTAGTAGCAAAGTAATATGATAGTAGCGGTAATGGTAACAAAGGTAACGATAATGTTTTTGTAGTTTTTGTAATAGTAGCAACGGAAAAGTAAATAAGCAATAAGCAATATGTGAAAAGCTCGTAGGCATTGGATCGGTGATGGGGAATTATGTCGGATGCAATTCATCATGTAGAAGTTATAACCTAGGGTGACACAGAACTAGCTTCAGTTCATTAATGTAATGTTGGCATGTATTCCGAATATAGTCATACGTGCTTATGGAAAAGAACTTGCATGACATCTTTTGTCCTACCCTCCCGTGGCAGCGAGGTCCTATTGGAAACTAAGGGATATTAAGGCCTCCTTTTAATAGAGTACCGGACCAAAGCATTAACATATAGTGAATACATGAACTCCTCAAACTAAGGTCATCACCGGGAGTGGTCCCGATTATTGTCACTTCGGGGTTGCCGGATCATAACACATAGTAGGTGACTATAGACTTGCAAGATAGGATCAAGAACACACATATATTCATGAAAACATAATAGGTTCATATCTGAAATCATGGCACTCGGGCCCTAGTGACAAGCATTAAGCATAGCAAAGTCATAGCAACATCAATCTCAGAACATAGTGGATACTAGGGATCAAACCCTAACAAAACTAACTCGGTTACATGATAGATCTCATCCAACCCATCACCGTCCAGCAAGCCTATGATGGAATTACTCACGCACGGCGGTGAGCATCATGAAATTGGTGATGGAGGAAGGTTGATGATGACGATAGCGATGATCTCCACTCTCGGGAGCCCCGAACGGACTCCAGATCAGCCCTCCCGAGAGAGATTAGGGCTTGGCGGCGGCTCCGTATCGTAAAACGCGATAATTATTTTTTCTTGATTTTTCTCTCCCCGAAAGTGAATATATGGGATCCGGAGATGCGTCGGTGGAGCACTAGGGGGGCCCACGAGGCAGGGGGAGGGGGCGCGCCCCCCACCCTCGTGGATAGGGTGTGGCCCCCTGATGGGCCTCTAACCCCTCGTTGGTTACCCCAAGTGGAAGGTGAAAGATGCAGTGTTGTGGAAGTGTTTTCCCTTAGCAAAGATGCCAAGGATCGAATCCCCAGAGACTCATAGGTTCAACAAGTAGGTGTCAACTGCTAACGGTGCCAGATATTAGCAATCAACGTGGACCTGCACAGAGATACAAATAACTTTGCTCCCAACGAGTACAGAGAGGTTGTCAATCCCTCCGGCCTTGTAGTTCACAAAGGATTAAAAGCAAATGATAGTAGTGATAGATAATGTTTTGCAATAGTAAATAATAGCGAAAAGTAAATAGCGGATGTGATCAATGATGGTAATATGGACCGGAGTCACATGATGTTCACTAGTGATGTCTCTCTCCCAAAAGACGATAACACAGCTATGTTAGGTAAACGAATTACAGCTGGGCAATTGACAGGACCACAAACGCAAACCAATACTGACTACATTGCAAGAAAGGTTGAGGTTCAAAGCATGGACGGTACGCCAAAGTAAGTAGACCGAAATCCATCAATATCTACTACTAATCATCCACCTTGAGATATCTATCCAGAACATCTCGCTGGTATTAAGTTGCGAGCCCCACCCATAGTGTAAACTCAAAGCAACAGACAACTGCATTAAAAGAACTTTGCGTAGAGTAAACAATCCTTGCACCCGCGGGCACAAGCACCGTTGTTTTCCCCCTTGTGGCAACAGCACATCCCCTAGACTCATGTTTCTGTCACTCAAGCTAGTCATCGAGGGGCATGAACCCACAATCAAGCATAACGTTCCCTCTTGGAGTCACTACGTATTACTTGGCCAAAGCAATAAATAACAACGGAGAACATGCAAGAATTACTTATGAACATAAATATAAAAGAGGTAGATCAAATATATTACTCAATCACAATCTGAACATAATCTCATAATCCATCGGATCCCACCAAACTCATCATAGCAACAGCATAAGGATTACATATGTGCCTCGATCATGTAGGGCAGCTCACGAGGATTAATTAGTGAAGCACAAGAATGGGAGGAGAACATCACATAGCTACTGGTCATGGACTCATGGTCCAAGGGAGACTACTCACAACTCATCCGGGAGGCGTCCATGGTGGTGGAGAAGCTCCCGGTGGTGATCCTCCCCTCCGGCAGGGTGCCGGGAAGAGTTCTCCTGGTGCTCCCGATCTTGGAAGCGGCGGCGGCGGCGGAACAGAGATGAGATCGCGAAAAAGAGTTCCTGTCCCGAGGGTTTCGAGGGACGCTCTAAATATATGCCAAAGGGGGGCACCAGACGGGCTTCGGGGGGCCCAGGCGCCCCCCCGGCGCGGCCCAGGGGGGGAGCGCCGCCAGGGCGCCTGGAGCCCTGGTGCCCCCCCCCCCCCGGCTGTACTTCGGGCGCAGGGTAGGTTCCGGAACGCTGATTTTTTATATAATTTTTCTGGATTTTTCCTGACAGTTCTCGTAACGTGAAAACCTGAAATACAAAATCAGCCGAAAACAGAAACTGGCACCGGGGTGCACTGGATTAGTAGGTTAGTCCAAATATGATCAAAAGTGTATGGAAGTGTATGAATATCATAGCAATATCACCCAAAAGTGGCATGGAGCAAGCAGAAATTATAGATACGTTTTGGACGTATCAACATCCCCAAGCTTAATTCCTGCTCGTCCTCGAGTAGGTAAATGATAACAAGAATAATTTCTGTGGTGACATGCTATTAACCATATATGACTTTTTATAGTCATATGACAAAAGCTTACTAAGACAATGATTCTATAGTAATTAAGTTGCCTCATGAGAAAATCACAAATGACTGAAAGTTTTACAATATGAAACTGAAACATCAAAAAGATTTGCAATGAACATGATGTGCAAATATGATAAAGTGATATCTAGCTTGCCCCCTTTAGTGATGCAAAACATAAATGCAGGGGCACCTTCAAGGTTTAAGTGATGACTAGATACAATGATTTCAAAATAAACGATATCACAATCATGCAAAAGACAATGCTACTTTGGGAAAATGCACATTACACTCAGAATGACAATCATGCTCTCAGTAGTTGGTGCTTTTAAAAGAAGGTGGAGACTCAAAATAAAAGTAAAAGAATGGTTATGCGCTAGAGCTTTTTATTTTAAAAACATAGAAGCAATTTTGTCAGTAGTACTTCATATGTGTCATGCATAAGACATCCTATAAGTTGCAAGCCTCATGCATCGAATACCAATAGTGTTCGCACCTTGTCCTAATTAGCTCGGATTTCCATGGGTTATCATTGCATTACATATGTTTCGACCAAGTGTCACAAAGGGGTGCCTCTATGCCACCTGTACAAAGGTCCAAGGAGATAAATCGCATTTGATTTCTCGTTTTTGATAGATCTCAACTTAAGGACATCCATACCAGGACAACATAGAAAATAGATGATGGACTCCTCTTTAATGCATAAGCATATTCTCATAAGATATTGAGGATTAAGTCCAAGCTAAAACTTCCACCATGATACATGGCTTTGGTTGGCGGCCCAATGTTCTTCTCTAACAATATGCATACTCATTCAACCCACAGCAAATCACCCTTACTTCAGACAAGACGAACATGCATATCAACTCACATGATATTCAACAAAAGTGTAACAGTTGATAGCGTCCCCAGAAACATGGTTACCGCTCAGCAAGCAACTTATAAGAAATGAGATACATAGGCAACATATTCTTTACCACAATAGTTTTTAAGCTACTTTCCCATGAGGTATGTATTGCAAAAATTGAAGGTTTTAAAGGTAGCACATGTAAATTACTTGGAGTGGCGGTGAAATACCACATATAGGTAGATATGGTGGACTCATATAGCATAACTGGTTTAAAAGGATATGGATGCACAAGCAGTCAGTCCGCTTAGTACAGGTGGAGGTTAGCAAAAGACTGGGAGCGACCAACTAAGAGAGCAATGACGGTCATAATCATGCAGAGCGACAAAGCAATATTGAATCAGGCATGGTAGTTATATCGCTACTCAGAAATAAAAGATCATCAAGGCTTGACAGACTTTCTTTACAGTCTTAAATATGCGTGAGCATACGCCAAGTCAATCAAAATAAATTTTCGAAGGAAGATATTACTAAACCATACCACATCATAGGCAAACAAATCATGTTGGTACTCCAATAACACATTGGGAATCCCCCAGCTATTTGAGACTAACCATAAGAAAACCTGAACTACTAAGCACCATTATGCACGTAGCATCTTTATCATAGACATATTAACCAATGCAACGGAAGCAAACTCTCTTAATAAGATAAGCATGATAATTAAAGAGAGTTCAAGCAACCAACTAAACAAAAGCTCTTTGAAAAGATAAGCATGAATACTAAGAGCAGAGCATGATAGTAGCTATTAAAAGACAAAGAACACACACAGCAAAGATAGACATGAAAATTCTATGTTATGTTCTAGGTAGAAGTGGAGCGTGTTTCTCTCCCACATAAAGGAATGCTGAGTTCCGACTCGTTATGAAAAACTAAAAAGAAAACTAAAAGCAAGACGCTCCAAGCATAGCACATAACACATGAAGTGATAAAAATATAGCGGAACGAAAGACGAACTGATAATGTTGATGGAGAAGGGGATGCACGGGGGCATCCCCAAGCTTAGACGCTTGAGTCTCCTTGAATATTTCTTGGGGGTGCACGGGGGCATCCCCAAGCTTGAGCGCTTGACACTCCAGAATCTTTTTATCATCTTCCCTCGCACACTTGAAAACTCCCTTCATACATAACTCATCATAATCTGATTAGCGAGGTTAGTACCCTTAATAAAATAATTGTTCCTTGCTGGAAATAAAGATATTCTTGAAGTTCTACTGTTTCTCAAGATTGCCAAAAGGTTTTTGCAAAGAAAAAGCAAGCTCTTGGTTTGCGAAATGAAGGAAAGGCAAAACAGGACAGAATCTGTGAAAAACAGAACAGCAGGTAGTAAATGATTTGTTCGGGGTACTTCTGCAACTCAAATCAAAAAACTCAGAACAGACGCACGAAAGACAATTATATAGAGCGCTGTCGAAAAAATTCAGACCAAAAAGGTGATCTGGTGATTTTATACGAATTTTTCTATCCGAGGACAGAATCTGTTTCCTGGACAGCACCTCACAACTTTTGAACTTTCTAGCAATCAGAGGCTATAATTGGCACAAATATGAAAAGCAAAGATACAATGATGATGCTACTATAGTAAACAACATCAAGACACAACAAAAGCAAAAAAAATATTCATGTGGGCTGCCTCCCAAAAGCGCTTTCTTTTATGCCTTTAAGCTAGGCATAATGCATATATCAAGTTTTATCAAGAGTAAAAGAATAGCTAGCCCGTACAACGGACTCAAAAGGTAACTTGATCTTCTTTCGAGGGAAGTGTTCCATCCCTTTCTTGAGAGGAAACTGAAATTTTATATTACCCTTTTTCATGTCAATGATAGCACCAACGGTGCGCAAAAAGGGACGTCCCAAAATAATTGGACATGAAGAATCACATTCAATATCCATAATAGTAAAATCAACAGGAACATAATTATCATTGACAACAATAAGAACATCGTCGATCCTCCCCAAAGGTTTCTTTATGGAAGAATCAACGAGACGAACACCAAAAGAACAAGAATCATAAGGTTTCAATTTAAGCATATCATATAGTCTTTTGGGCATAACAGAGGTACTAGCTCCAACATCACATAATGCATAGCAAGAGAAGTCATTCAATTTAATTTTTATCATAGGATCCCAACCATCTTCTAGCTTTCTAGGTATGGAGGCTTCTACTCTAAGTTTCTCCTCCCTAGCTTTGATGAGAGCATTAGTGATATGCTCTGTAAAGGCAAGGTTAAGCGTGCTAGTGCGGGGGTCTCTAGACATCTTGTGAAGGAAATCAATAACTTCGGTAAGAGTGCAATTATCAAAATCAAGGTCACGAGCATCAAGTAAAGTGGTAGTAGTGTCCTTTAGGTTCACATGTTTGGTAGTTTCTATAGTCATAGCATCACCATTAATAGGTCCATTGGGACCAGGAGTACATTGGGTGCTAAGAGTTTGAACATCCTCAACAACTTGGATAGTAGCAACAGTGTGGTGGGTAGGAAGGCTCTTAATTCTATCTTCTTCCTCCCTTTCTCTAGCCCATCTCTCTTTAAGTTTAGCCATCATCCTAATGTTTTCATTAATTTGCACTTGAATAGCATTTATAGGAGTGACTTCCCTCTCCTCAAGAGGAGAAGTTTTAATTTTTAGCAATTTTACCTCATTGGCTAAATGGTCTACCTTAAAAGAAAGATCATCTAGTTTATGTAGTTTTTCTTCTACACTTTTATTAAAGGCTTTTTGGGTAGTGATGAAATCTTTAAGCATAGTCTCTAGTTCAGTAGTGGAGTTCTTGGTGATAGGATAAGCATTGTTTTCCCATAAGAATTAGAGGGGAACGGTCTAGGATTGCTACCAAAGTTACTCCTATAAGCATTGTTATTAAAATTGTTTCTAGAGATAAAATTCACATCTACTTGTTCTTGAGCAATCAAAGAATTTAAAGGAACATCACGAGGATCAACAGAGGATTGCTTCGAAAGTAGAGACATGATCAAGTCAACTTTTTCATTAAGGGAGGAAATTTCCTCGACAGAGTTTACCTTCCTACCTGTTGGAGCGCGTTCGGTGTGCCATTGGGAATAGTTGGTCATCATCTCATCGAGAAGCTTTGTGGCAGCACCAAGTGTAGTTGACATAAAAGTTCCTCCCGCGGCCGAATCTAACAAGTTCCGCGAGGTAAAGTTCAAGCCTGCATAAAAAGTTTGGATAACCATCCAAGTAGTCAAACCACGAGTAGGGCAGTTCTTGATAAGAGATTTCATACGTTCCCAAGCTTGGGCAACGTGTTCATTATCCAATTGTTTAAAATTCATTATGTTACTTCTCAGTTGGATAATTTTAGCAGGTGGATAGTATTTTCCTATAAAGGCATCTTTGCACTTGTCCCATGAATCTATGCTATTTCTAGGCAAAGACTGAAACCAAATTTTAGCTCCTCCTCTCAAGGAGAAAGGAAAAAGCTTAAGCTTAACAATATTACCATCTATTTCTTGGTACTTTTGCATATCACAAAGTTCAACAAAGTTGTTTAAGTGTAAAGCAGCATCATCTCCAGCACCGGAGAATTGATCTTTCATGACTAAGTTCAGTAAATCAGGTTTAATTTCATATGAAGGTGCTGAAGTGGCAGGTGTAGTGATAGGTGTGCTGATAAAGTCATCGTTGTTGTGACTAGTGAAGTCACACAACTTGGTGTTCTCGGTGGAACCCATAGTAGCAAGCAAGCAAGATAACTATTTTTGTGATTTTCGATAAAAGGTACTAAAGCAAAAACTGAAAGGTAAACTAACAAGACTAAAAAGCAAAGGTAAAAGATAGCATGCAACTCCCCTATCCTGAAGAGTGGAGTCCCCGGCAACGGCGCCAGAAAATACTCCTTGATGGGCCTCTAACCCCTCGTTGGTTACCCCAAGTGGAAGGTGAAAGATGCAGTGTTGTGGAAGTGTTTTCCCTTAGCAAAGATGCCAAGGATCGAATCCCCAGAGACTCCTAGGTTCAACAAGTAGGTGTCAACTGCTAACGGCGCCAGATATTAGCAATCAACATGGACCTGCACACAGATACAAATAACTTTCCTCCCAACGAGTACAGAGAGGTTGTCAATCCCTCCGGCCTTGTAGTTCACAAAGGATTAAAAGCAAATGATAAATAATAGCGAAAAGTAAATAGCGGATGTGATCAATGATGGTAATATGGACCGGAGTCACATGATGTTCACTAGTGATGTCTCTCTCCCAAAAGACGATAAAACAGCTATGTGAGGTAAACGAATTACAGCTGGGCAATTGACAGGACCACGAACGCAAACCAATGATGACTACATTGCAAGAAAGGTTGAGGTTCAAAGCATGGGCGGTACGCCAAAGTAAGTAGACCGAAATCCATCAATATCTACTACTAATCATCCACCTTGAGATATCTATCCAGAACATCTCGCTGGTATTAAGTTGCGAGCCCCACCCATAGTGTAACCTCAAAGCAACAGACAACTGCATTAAAAGAACTTTGCGTAAAGTAAACAATCCTTGCACCCGTGGGCACAAGCACCGTTGTTTTCCCCCTTGTGGCAACAACACATCCCCTAGACTCATGTTTCTGTCACTCAAGCTAGTCATCGAGGGGCATGAACCCACAATCAAGCATAACGTTCCCTCTTGGAGTCACTACGTATTACTTGGCCAAAGCAATAAATAACAATGGAGAACATGCAAGAATTACTTATGAACATAAATATAAAAGAGGTAGATCAAATATATTACTCAATCACAATCTGAACATAATCTCATAATCCATCGGATCCCAGCAAACTCATCATAGCAACAGCATAAGGATTACATATGTGCCTCGATCATGTAGGGCAGCTCACGAGGACTAATTAGTGAAGCACAAGAACGGGAGGAGAACATCACATAGCTACTGGTCATGGACTCATGGTCCAAGGGAGACTACTCACAACTCATCCGGGAGGCGTCCATGGTGGTGGAGAAGCTCCCGGTGGTGATCCTCCCCTCCGGCAGGGTGCCGGGAAGAGTTCTCCTGGTGCTCCCGATCTTGGAAGCGGCAGCGGCGGCGGAACAGATATGAGATCGCGAAAAAGAGTTCCTGTCCCGAGGGTTTCGAGGGACGCTCTAAATATATGCCAAGGGGGGCACCAGACGGGCTTCGGGGGGGCCAAGCGCCCCCCCGGCGCGGCCCAGGGGGGGCGCGCCACCAGGGCGCCTGGAGCCCTGGTGCCCCCCCCCCGGCTGTACTTCGGGCGCAGGGTAGGTTCCGGAACGCTGATTTTTTATATAATTTGTCTGGATTTTTCCTGACAGTTCTCGTAACGTGAAAACCTGAAATACAAAATCAGCCGAAAACAGAAACTGGCACCGGGGTGCACTGGATTAGTAGGTTAGTCCAAATATGATCAAAAGTGTATGGAAGTGTATGAATATCATAGCAATATCACCCAAAAGTGGCATGGAGCAAGCAGAAATTATAGATACGTTTTGGACGTATCACCCCTGGTCTGGATCTTCTTGTAGGTATTTTTCTTATTTTCCAAAATAAACCTCCGTAAATTTTCAGGTCATTCCGAGAACTTTTTATTTCTGCACAAAAACAACACCATGGCAGTTCTGCTGAAAACAACGTCATTTCAGGTTAGTTCCATTCAAATCATGCAAGTTAGAGTCCAAAACAAGGGCAAAAGTGTTTGGAAAAGTAGATACGTTGGAGACGTATCACCCGCCTGATCCGAGACACCACGTGATGACCGGGTGTGATAAGCTCTACGTTCAAATACAACGGGTGTAAGACAGTTTTGCACATGCAGAATACTCGGGTTAAACTTGATGAGCCTAGCATGTACAGACATGGCCTCGGAACACTGGAGACCGAAAGGTCAAGCAAGAATCATATAGTAGATATGATCAACATAAGATGTTCACCATTGAAAACTACTCCATCTCATGTGATGATCGGACATGGTTTAGTTGATTTAGATAACATGATCATTTAGATGACTAGAGGGATGTCTATCTAAGTGGGAGTTCTTTAGTAATATGATTAATTGAACTTTAATTTATCATGAACTTAGTCCTGATAGTTTTTGCATATCTATGTTGTTGTAGATCAATGGCTCGTGCTACCGTTCCCTTGAATTTTAATGCATTCCTACAGAAAGCTAAGTTGAAAGATGATGGTAGCAACTACACGGGCTGGGTCCGTAACTTGAGGATTATCCTCATTGCTGCATAGAAGAATTATGTCCTGGAAGCACCGCTAGGTGACAGGCCTGCTGCAGGAGCAACTACGGACGTTATGAATGTCTGGCAAGCTCGTTCTGATGACTAATCGATAGTTCAGTGTGCCATGCTTTACAGCTTAGAATTAGGACTTCAAAGATGTTTTGAACGTCATGGAGCATATGAGATGTTCCAAGAGTTGAAGTTAATATTTCAAGCAAATGCCTGAATTGAGATATATGAAGTCTCCAATAAGTTCTATAGCTGCAAGATGGAGGAGAACGGTTCTATCAGTGAACACTTACTCAGAATGTCTGGGTACTACAATCACATGACTCAACTTGGATGCAAAGTTGACGAAGATAGTGTTATTGATAGAGTTCTTCAATCACTGTCACCAAGCTATAAAGGCTTCGTGGTGAACTATAATATGCAAGGGATGCAGAAGACAATTCCCAAGCTCTTCGCTATGCTCAAAGCTGCGGAGGTAGAAATCAAAAAGGAGCATCAAGTGTTGATGGTTAACAAGACCACTAGTTTCAAGAAAAAGGGCAAGGGAAAGAAGGATAACTTCAAGAAGAATGGCAAGCAAGTTGCTACTCCCGCAAAGAAACCTAAGTCTGGAGCCAAGCCTGAAACTGAGTGCTTCTACTGCGAAGGGACTGGACATTGGAAGCAGAATTGCCCCAAGTATTTGGCGGATAAGAAGGATGATAAAGTGAACAAAGGTATATTTGATATACATGTTATTGATGTGTACCTTACTAATGCTCGTAGTAGCACCTATGTATTTGATACTGGTTCGGTTGCTCATATTTGTAACTTGAAACAGGGGCTAAGGATTAAACGAAGATTGGCTAAGGACGAGGTGATGATGCACGTGGGAAATGGTTCCAAAGTTGATGTGTTCGCCGTCGGCACGCTACCTCTACATCTACCTTCGAGAATAGTTTTAGACCTGAATAATTGTTATTTGGTGCCAGCGTTGAGCATGGACATTATATCTGGATCTTGTTTGATGCGAGACGGTCATTCATTTAAATCAGAGAATAATGGTTGTTCTATTTATATGAGTAATATCGTTTATGTTCATGCACCCTTAAAGAGTGGTCTATTTTTGTTGAATCTCGATTGTGGTGATACAACTATTCATAATATTGATGCCAAAAGATGCAAAGTTGATAATGATAGTGCAACATATTTGTGGCACTGCCGTTTAGATCATATTGGTGTAAAGCGCATGAAGAAACTCCATACATATGGGCTTTTGGAATCACTTGATTATGAATCATTTGATACTTGCGAATCATGCCTCATGGGCAAGATGACTAAAACTGCGTTCTCTGGAATAATGGAGCGAGCTAATGACTTATTGGAAATAATACATACAGATGTATGCGATCCAATGAGTGTTGAAGCTCGCGGCGGGTATCGTTATTTTTTGACCTTCACAGATGATTTAAGCAGATATGGGTATATCTACTTGATGAAACACAAGTCTGAGACATTTGAAAAGTTCAAAGAATTTCATAGTGAAGTGGAGAATCATCGTAACAAGAAAATAAAGTTTCTACGATCTCAGCGCGGAGGTGAATCTTTGAGTTACGAGTTTGGTCTTCATTTAAAACAATGTGGAATGGTTTCACAACTCACGCCACCTAGAACACCACAGCGTAATGGTGTGTCCGAACGTCATAACCGTACTTTATTAGATATGGTGCGATCTATGATGTCTCTTACCGATTTACCATTGTCATTTTGGGGTTATGCATTAGAGACAGCTGCATTCATGTTAAATAGGGCACCGTCTAAATCCGTTGACACGATACTGTACGAACTATGGTTTAGCAAGAAACCTAAGCTGTCGTTTCTTAAAGTTTCGGCTTGCGATGCTTATGTGAAAAAGCTTCAGCCTGATAAGCTCGAACTCAAATTGGAGAAGTGCGTCTTCATAGGATACCCAAAACAAACTATTGGGTACACCTTCTACCACAAATCCGAAGGCAAGATTTTTGTTGCTAAGAATGGATCCTTTCTAGAGAAGGAGTTTCCCTCGAAAGAAGTGAGTGGGAGGAAACTAGAACTTGATGAGGTAATTGTACCTTCTATCGAATTAGAAAGTAGCTCATCACACAAAACCATTCCCGTGATGCCTACACCAACTAGAGAGGAAGCTAATAATGATGATCATGAAACTTTAGATCAAGTTACTGCAGAACCTTGTAGGTCAATGATACGTCTCCAACGTATCTATAATTTTTTATTGTTCCATGCTATTATTTATGAAGTCTTGAATGTTTAATGGGCTTTATCATTCACTTTTATATTATTTTTGGGACTAACCTACTAACCCAAAGGCCCAGTCCAGATTGTTGTTTTTTTTGCCTATTTCAGGGTTTTGCAGAAAAGGAATATCAAACGGAGTCCAAACGGAATGAAACCTTCGTGAGAGATATTTTTGGAGGTAATCACGCTCGGGAATCTTCGGGACCAAGTCAGGGGACGGAGGGCCAGCCCTCGAGGGTGGGGGGCGTGCCCCCCTTCCCAGGGCGCGCCCCCCTGCCTCGAGGCTGGCCCACATGGCCCCCGGTGCCCTCCTTCTTCCTATATATACCTACGTACCCCAGAAACTCCATAGGCAGAGAGAAAACCCTAATTCCACCGCCGTAGCTTCTGTTCCCGTGGAGATCCCATCTTGGAGCCTGTTCCGGGAGGGGGATCCATCACGGAGGCCTTCATCATCATCATCATCGCCCTCACCATGAGTTGTGAGTAGTTTACCACAGACCTTTGGGGACCATAGCTAGTATCTAGATGGCTTCTTCTCTCTCTCTGGATCTCAATACAAAGTTCTCCTCGATCTTCGAGGAGATCTATTCGATGTAATCTGTTTTTGCGGTGTGTTTGTCGAGATCCGATGAATTGTGAGTTTATGATCAAGGTTATCTATGAAAGATATTTGGTTCTTCTCTGAACTTTTTATGTGTGCTCATAATATCCTTGCAAGTCTCTTCGAATTATTGGTTTGGTTTGGCCTACTAGATCTATAGTTCTTGCAATGGGAGAAGTGCTTGGCTTTGGGTTCAATCTTGCGGTGTCCTTTCCCAGTGACAGTAGGGGCAGCAAGGCACGTATTGTATTGTTGCCATCGAGGATAAAAAGATGTGGTTTTCATCATATTGCTTGAGTTTATCCCTCTACATCGTGTCATCTTGCTTAAGGCGTTAGTCTATTCGTATGAACTCAATACACTAGATGCATGCTGGATAGCGGTTGATGTGTGGAGTAATAGTAGTAGATGCAAAATCGGTTCGGTCTACTTGTCTCGGACGTGATGCCTATATACAATGATCATGCCTAGATAGTCTCATAATTACTCGCTTTTCTATCAATTGCTCGACAGTAATTTGTTTACCCGTCGTAGAATACCGCTATCATGAGAGAAGCCACTAGAGAAAACTATGGCCCCCGGGTCTATCTTTATCATATTACTTTCCCGTAAACTAGCCAATTTCTGTCGCTGTTGTTTATTTTTTTTCTTTACTTTCTTTTTCTATACCAAAAAAATACCAAAAATATAATTATCATCTCTATCAGATCTCACTCTCGTAAGTGATCGTAAAGGGATTGACAACCCCTTATCGCGTTGGCTGCGAAGTTCTTATTTGTTTGTGCAGGTGCGAGGGACTGGAGCTTGGTCTCCTACTGGATTGATACCTTGGTTCTCAAAAACTGAGGGAAATACTTGCGCTACTGTGCTGCATCTCCCTTTCCTCTTCGAGGGAATACAACGCAAGCTCAAGAGGTAGCAAGAAGAATTTCTGGCGCCGTTGCCGGGTAGGCTTACGCAAAAGTCATATACCAAGTACCTATCACAAACCCTTATCCTTCGCATTACATTGATTTGTCTCTCGTTTTCCTCTCCCCCACTTCACCCTTGCCGTTTTATTCGCCCTTCTTCCGTCGTGTGTTTTTCGTTCGCTTGCTTCTTGTTCGCTTGTGTGTGTTGGATTGCTTGCTTATCACTATATACCAAATTGTGTGACTTTTCCAATACCAACAACAATGACTTTATTAGCAATCCAATTGCTTTTATTACCGATGTTGAATCTTGTGAGATCAATGCTGCTTTGTTGAATCTTGTCATGAAATATCAATTCTACCCATCTGAACAACTTTGTTGATTTGTGTGATATGCAAAAGAAAAGGGATACGGACAACGATATTGTTAAATTGAAGTTATTTCCGTTTTCACTTAGAGATCGTGCTAAAACTTGGTTTTCCTCTTTGCCTAGAAATAGTATTGATTCGTGGAATAAGTGCAAAGATGCTTTTATCTCTAAGTATTTCCCTCCTGCTAAGATCACCTCTCTTAGAAATGATATTATGAATTTTAAGCAACTAGATCATGAGTATGTTGCACAAGCTTGGGAGAGAATGAAATTAATGATACGTAATTGCCCTACACATGGTTTGAATGTATGGATGATTATCCAGAACTTTTATGCTGGCTTGAATTTTGCTTCTAGAAATCTTTTAGATTCGGCCGCCGGAGGCACTTTCATGGAAACTACCTTAGGAGAAGCTACCAAACTCCTAGATAATATTATGGTTAATTATTCTCAATGGCACACCGAAAGATCTACTAGTAAAAAAGTGCATGCTATCGAAGAAATTAGTGTTTTGAGTGGAAAGATGGATGAACTTATGAAATTGTTTGCTGCTAAGAGTGCCTCTTCTGATCCTAATGATATGCCTTTGTCCACTTTGATTGAGAATAACAATGAATCTTTGGATGTGAATTTTGTTGGTAGGAATAATTTGGTAACAATGCTTATAGAGGTAATTTTAATCCTAGGCCTTTTCCTAGTAATTCCTCTAATAATTTTGGTAATTCCTACAACAACTCTTATGGAAAGATTGTAAGGGCATCTCTTGCCTAGGGTTTTGGTGATGATGACAATACATGTGTGGACTAATCATGCATCATATATTACTTAGGTACACATTGTGTGGCGCAAGACGGTTAGGCATTCCCTCTAGAAGGAAAAGATCGAAGACGGAGTTTCCGACGCTTTTTGTTTCCCTTGGTCGTAGGAAATCCGTACTATTAAGAGGGAACCCACATCGGAAGGTATTGGGTGAATCAAGTCACGAACACAGTCACTATGCACCCACCATATTGCCTTCGTTCGAGGAGAGAGAGGTCCCCTTGGTTATATGTGTGTGTGCGGTCTTCTCTAATGCGGTAGTACCGCTGGTAACAGCGGTAGTACCGGTGGCCGGTAGTTCCGGTCGAACCACCGCCCCTAGTACCGCATAAGGGTGATACCCTTCTGTACTTGGTGCGGTGGTGGACCGGTGGTGGCCCGGAAGTACCGGAGTCTCTCGACAAACCGGTACTACCGGTATTCAGTGCGGTAGTACCGCTTGAACTGCCACCACTCAGGAGCTACTGCCCTAGCGGATGTTCCGGCTCTACCACCGGCCCAACTACCGCCGTTGGTTAAAAACCTTCTGGACTCGAAGCTTTAGTTGACCGGTGGTGGAGCGGTAGTTCCTGTTTTCTCCAGAAGACCGGTACTACCGTGTGCTACACCGGAAGTACCGCCCTGGTGCCATGGCTGCGGTTTTCGTCACACATCGGTTGTACCGGTGGCTTGTGCGGAAGTACCGGTCCAGTGTATTTCTGCACATAACGGTTGGAATCTTGGGGACCCTATTTAAGGAGGTCCTTCTTCCACCTCCCACCTACCTCTTGTCTCTTTCTTTCTCTCCATTAATCCCATTGAAGCTTTCTTGCCCGATCTCTCTCCCTAGCCACTCAAACTTGTTGATTTGCTAGGGATTGAAGGAGGAGACCTAGATCTACACTCTCACCAAAGGAAACTTGATTCCCCCATACTTTCTTGTGTGGATTTTATAACTCTTGGGTGTTTGAGCACCCTAGACGGAAGAGGTCACTTCTAAGCCACATTCCATTGTGGTGAAGCTCTGGGGTTTCGTTGGGAGCCTCCAATTAAGTTGTGGAGAGAGATCCAACCTTGTTTGTAAAGGTTCGGTCACCACCTTCAAGGGCACCAGTAGTGGAATCACGGCACCTTGCATTGTGTGAGGGCGTGAGGAGAATACGGTGGCCCTAGTGGCTTCTTGGGGAGCATTGTGCCTCCACACCGCTCCAACGGAGACGTACTTCCCCTCAAAGGGAAGGAACTTCGATAACATATCCTCGTCTTCACCGGCTCCACTTGTGGTTTTTTTATTTCCTTTACTTGTGCAAGATTTCCTTGTTTATCATAGATAGCTTGCTTGTGAGGTTGTTATCTTTGCTTCCTATAAGTTGTCATCTTAGTTGCATATCTAGACAACTAACTTTGTTGCTTAATTTAAATTGGTTATGAAAAGTTAAAAATTGTTAGTTGCCTATTCACCCCCCCTCTAGTCAACCATATCGATCCTTTCAATTGGTATCAGAGCCTCGTCTCTTTTTAAGGACTTTACCGTCTAAAGACTATGGGTGACAACGTAGTCGAGACGGAGGAACATTCCGGTGGAACTCCGTCCTTGCCTACGTCCGATGGGGGAGCCTCGGTCTCTCGTGAGGAGTTCAATGTGGCTATGACCACATTGAAAGAATCACTAGCGACCGAGGTCAAAGGCATGTTTAAGGAATTGCTTGAGGGGCTTAAATTATCCACCACACCGTTGGAAGTGGTTCGTCCCGCTACCATCGTGTCTGAGGCTACTCCCGACAAGGGAGAAGCTAGTAGTGAACAAGCCCCGGTTACTAAGAATGGGAGTGGGATCTTTGCCCACTCCGCTCCTCCTACCCACTATGGAGGACCCGTTCCTACACCGCATTTAAATTCTGTTGGGCCTCCTCCTAAGTTTATGAAAAATTCTGATTTTGCTACTTGGATGTTTCGCTTTAAACGTCATTTAAATCATTGTTCTACTAATCTTTGGAGAATCATTGAGCAAGGTTTTTACCCACGTGACCCCGACAACTTAACTCTGAGAGAAGCTGCGGATCATCAATTCAACGAATCCGTTCTTTGCATACTTCTAGATGCTATCCCTCCCGAAGATATTGCACATCTTCGACCCTTCACCGTGGCCAAGGAAGCTTGGGAGCATGTTGGCTCCATGTACAAGGGGAGCGCAAGCATTCAACGCTCTAACTATGAAGTTGTGCAAGATGAAGTCGATGAGTTTGCTATGATCGAAGATGAAGATCCACGAGAACTTTATCGGAGATTAACCACGCTTGCGGTTTCACTTCGAGATCATGGGAGCAAGGACACGGATGAAAATTGGATCGAGCGCAAGTTTCTCAAGTCCATGATGCCTTACCACAAGGCCATGTCCTCGGTCATTCGCCAAAGACCGGACTTCCACACTTTGTCATCAAATGAAGTGTTGGATGAGTTCGTTGCCATGAGGATTTTGGACAAGACCGCTGACAATGCGGTTTTAAGAGCTCAACGATCAAAGAAGCTCAACCTTGCCTTGAAGGCCAAGGCTTGTGTGGAAGAAGAGGAGGAGGAGGATGACGATGAGTGTTGCCCCGAGGATACCAAATATGCCTATCATGAGCACATGGCTCTTGCTTCACGGCAATTTTGGGGCAATAAAGAACTCAAGGCCCAACTTCAACAAGAATAACTCAAGTGGCAACAAGGGCAAGCAACGAGTGAGGACGTGCTTCAACTGTGGGAATGTGAGCCACTTTGTTGTAGATTGCCCTTATGAGAAAAGAGAAGACTTTGGAGGCAAGCTTATCCGGAAGGACAAGGTCAAGTCTTATCCCAACAAGAACAACTTCAACAAGAAGACCCCTCCTAAAGGGTTGGTGGCCCAAGAAGAATATGTTGAGGATGATGATAATGATGAATATGATGAGATGGTCACCATGGCCACAATTGATATTGCGACTACTCCTCGCTCATCTCTCTTCGACTCACCAAATGAGAACATCACCGCCAAGTGTCTCATGGCTAAGGCCACCAACAAGGTAACTCCAAACATCAACACTACCATCATCACTAATCCTTCATTGACGGATTGTATTGATGAGAGTGAGGGAGCTAAGGATAAAGAGAATGAATTTGAGTTGTTTATGAGCAAACTCAAGGGCAAACCCAAGAAGCATTTTGTTGCTCTCTTGGAACAACTCGGTGAGGCCAATGAATTGATCGAGGCTCACGAGGAGACCATTGCTAAAATGGAAGGACATAGTCGAGACTATGCCGATGAGATATCATATCTCTCTAATGCTCTAGAGGAAGAGCGTGGTCTTCGTTTGGCTCTTGAGGAGTCACACAACGATGATCATGCTAAATTAAAGAAAGATCTCGATCATGCTTTAGTTGTCTCTCGTATGATTAATTCCGAGAAGGCAAGACTTGGGGTTGAACATGTTAGACTCAAGGAGGAGTTTGTTACACTTGACAAGGCTCACAAGGCCTTGAAAGGTATACATGCTTCTCTTAAGGAGTCTCATGATCAACTCCAGGTTTCGCTAACCAAGGAGAAAGATGTCTTTCCTCGCATGGTGTTAATTGATAATGCAAATGCTACTAACCCATGTTGCGAGCATGTGCATCTTGGTGAAGAGAATGCCAAGTTGAAGAAGCAACTTGAGAAAGGCCTTGTGACATGTATACAAGGTGAGAAGAACCTCAATGATCTTTTGAGTAATCAAAAGGAGGTGGTGGCAAAGGAAGGAATTGGGTTTGCTCCCAAGACCAAGAAGAAGAAGAACGACAAGACCAAGCTACCTCCTCCTCTTAAACAAACCTTTGTGAAAGAGGGAGAGGGTTCTTCTAAGAAGAAGAACAATGTGAAGGGTGATGGAGTCAAGAAGAACCCCGCCGTACCATCAAACATAGCCGGCGACTTTAATCCTTCATATGTTTTATGTCGTGCTAGTGATGGGCATGTCTTTGCTAAATTTGTTGGTTCTTCTTATGAGTACATTGAATGGTCTATTTGGGTTCCTAAGACCCTTGTTACTAACCTCAAAGGACCCATTACCAAATGGGTACCTAAATCCAAGCATTGATCTCGTGTAGGAGTTTGCTTCCGGTGGGGGATCATGGTTGCTCGATAGTGGAGCCACAAATCATATGACCGGAAGCAAAGACTTGGTGGTGGACGTGCAACAAGGTCCATCCATGGCCACCAACGTCGAATGGGGTGATGCTTCATCTTCTAAGGTATTGGGGCTTGGCAAGGTTGTTGTTTCTCATGATCTCACGATCGAGAAAGTCATGCTTGTTGAGTCCCTTGCATATAACGTACTTTCTGTTCGTCAACTTGCACTCATGGGCTTTGCTACATTCTTTGATATTGATACCGTGGCCCTCTTGTGGAGCAAGACTCTTAAAGTAGCCTATGTTGGACATGTCGAGAACGGTCTCTATGTGATTAACTTCTCGGAGCAACCCACTAAGACCGCGACATGCCTAATGGCTAAAGTTGATGTGGGATCTTTGCAAAGCCTTCTCAAGGGGGACCATGTCCGTGGACTAACAAATGTTAGCTTTGCCAAAGATCGTGCTTGCAGTGCTTGTATTGAAGGAAAGCTACATGAGAAGGGTCATCCTCCCACGACTATCATCTACTCAAAAAGACCATTAGAGCTCCTTCACATGGACCTCTTTGGGCCTCCATCATGTGATAGTCTTGGGGGCAGAAAGTATTGCTTGGTGATTGTGGATGATTATTCAAGATACACATGGGTATACTTCTTCAAGAAGAAGAGTGAGACCCAACAAACCGTCATCAACTTTGCAAATGAAGCTCAACGACAACATGAAGCAAAGATTTTGATGATCCGAGGTGACAACGGCACTGAGTTCAAGAACTACACCTTGGATGAGTTTCTTAGTGATGAGGGGATCAAACATCAATATGCCGCACCTTATACCCCACAACAAAATGGTGTGGCGGAGAGAAAGAACCGGACATTGATGGACGCGGCGAGGACCATGATGGCAGAATTCAAATCTCCATACAACTTTTGGGCCGAAGCCATCAACACCGCGTGTCATGCATCCAATTGTTTCTATCTCCGCAAAAGTTTGAACAAGACTCCATATGAGATTCTTACCGGTAATAAGCCCAATCTCAAGTACTTCCGGGTGTTCGGGTGTAAGTGTTTCATCCTCAAGAAAGGTGCTCGTTTGTCTAAATTTGAGTCTAGAGCTCATGAGGGCATATTTGTTGGTTATGCTACAAACTCTCATGCTTACCGTGTCCTCAACAAGTCCAATGGACTCATTGAGGAGATGTGTAACGTAGAGTTTGATGAGAATAACGGCTCCCAAGTGGATCAAAGTGGTACTTGTGATGTAGGTGATGAAATTCCTCCTCAAGCCATAAGAAGAATGGGTGTTGGATATATCCTACCCATTGAGGAACCCCTTGTGGCTGAAGGAGAAGGACAATGTTCCACCCAAGTGGAACCATCATCAACCCAAGACCCACACGCTTCCGAAGAACAAAGTGAAGGCCCTCAACCAGACGAACAAGGCCAAGTGCAAGATCAATCACAAGATGGTGGTGAGCCACCAAATGATGCACAAGGCCAAGTTCTCTCCTCTGAGCAAGATCAAGATCAAGATCAAGCTCTTGACGTCGCTCAAGATGATCAACTTAGTGCTCCTCAATAGTCACTTGAAGAGCAATTGGAGCGTCGTACTGCAAAAGTTTCCTCCAGGCTTGCTTCTAGAGAACATCACATGGAGAATATTCTTGGAAGCATCACAAAGGGGGTAAGCACTTGTAGACAATTAGAAAACTATTGTGCTCATCAAGATTTTGTCTCTTGTGTTGAACCTCAGAAGGTCTATGAGGCGCTCGAAGATCCTGATTGGCTTAATTCCATGCATGAAGAACTCCACAACTTCGAGCGCAACAAAGTGTGGCGTCTGGTGCCGAGGCCAAAGGAGAACCATAATGTCATTGGAACCAAGTGGATCTTTAAGAACAACCAGGATGCCCATGGCATTGTCATTCGCAACAAGGCGCGGTTGGTGGCTCAAGGCTACTCCCAAGTCGAGGGTATCGACTACGGTGAAACCTTTGCCCCCATTGCTCGCCTTGAATCTATCCGTTTGTTGCTTGCCTATGCTTCTCATCATAATTTTAAGTTGCAACAAATGGATGTGAAAAGTGCATTTCTTAATGGTCCTATTAATGAGTTAGTTTATGTCAAACAACCCTCGGGATTTGAGGATCCTAAGTTCCCCAATCACGTGTATCAACTCAATAAGGCACTCTATGGCCTTAAACAAGCCCCACGCACGTGGTATGAGCATCTTACTGAGTTGTTACAAGATCGTGGGTTTGAAATTGGGAAAATCGATCCCACTCTTTTTACTAAGAAGGTCAAAGGGGAGTTGTTTGTCTGCCAACTATATGTTGATGATATTATCTTTGGTTCACCTAACAAAGCTTTCAATGATGAGTTCGCCGCACTCATGACCACTCATTTTGAGATGTCCATGATGGGAGAGTTGAAGTACTTCCTCGGATTTGAGATTAAGCAAAGAAGAGAAGGAATCTGTATCAAACAAGCCAAGTACACTCAAGACATGCTCAAGAGGTTTAATCTAAGTGATGTCAAGCCGGATACTACTCCAATGCCAACCAAGTGCCAACTTGACATTGATCCCAATGGTAAAGCGGTGGATCAAAAGGTATATCGTTCTATGATTGGTTCCTTGCTTTACCTTTGTGCATCTAGACCGGATATTATGTTGAGTGTGGGAATCTATGAACGGTTTCAAGCCTCACCTAAGGAAAGTCACTTTGTGGCAGTCAAGCAAATCTTTCGATATTTGGCTCATACCCGAAACTTTGGCTTATGGTACCCAAGAGGAGCAAACTTCAACCTTGTAGGTTTCTCTGACTCGGACTGGGCGGGAGACAAAGTGGATAGGAAGTCCACTTCCGGAGGGTGCCAATTCCTTGGTTGCTCTCTGGTAAGTTGGTCTTCCAAAAAGCAAAGTTGTGTGTCTCTCTCGTCCACCGAAGCAGAGTATGTGGCAGCTGGCAGTTGTTGTGCTCAACTTCTATGGATGAGGCAAACTTTAAAGGATTACGGTGTCACTTGTGACAAAGTGCCTCTTTGGTGTGACAATGAAAGTGCCATCAAGATTTCTCTCAACCCGGTGCAACACTTCAAGACGAAGCATATTGAGATTCGCTATCACTTCATCCGGGATCATATTCGGCGAGGAGAAATCGAGCTCCACTATGTCAACACTCATGATAACCTTGCAGATATCTTCACGAAGCCTTTGGATGAAGCAAGATTTCACGAGTTAAGTCATGAGCTAAATATCATAGATTTGAGCAATGTGGCTTGAAACCTTGCACACACCTCCCACTCAATATAGTTATCTTGCCTAGATGTAGGCATGAACATAGGGGGAGTATTGTTCTCTCAATGAACTCTCCCTCCCCCATTATGCATAAATTGATCAACTCTTTCACATTCGTCATTCATGATGGCACTTGTGCTTCAAAGGCGAGCTTTGGTTATGGGCCCAAGGATAATTCTTCGCGGTGCCATACCATTTGACTCAAACATAGGTGGCTCCGGCCACCGCCCTCGGGCTAGGTTGGTTCTCTTTTGTTTAGCTCCTTGAGTGTTCTTAGGTGTGTGAATTCTCCAATGGGTCTTGGAGTATTCACCATCATACTACAGTGACTAGCTCCATCCTAAACCTTCTCATCCAAACCATCTATTCCAAATGTACACAAGTTTGCTATCCTGGAGTGGGCTGTTGCTTCCTGGCGGTACAACCGGTGGTACCAGCGGTTCTACCGCTTTACCACCGGGTCGTAGCCGAGCGGTTCTATCGGTCGAGAGCCAGCGGTTCTACCGCAGGTACTCTGACCAGTACCCCTGGCCGGTACTACCGGTGTTGGTGCGCGGTACTACTGCTTCACGCGGAAGTACCGCCCCAACAACCTGGTAGCTCCTGGAGCGGTACTACCGGTCCCCGGACCGGTACTACCGGCTGCTTAACTGGGCGGGTATAAATAGTACCGGCCGAAGGGGTATCTCTGTTTTCCCCTTCACACACGTCCGTTCCATTTTCCCTAGCCGCCGGTTGCTCCGCCCACTACCCTGAAGCGCCCTCCGGCACTTCGGATCGGTCGGCCCTTCATCGGATCCGCTCCATGGAGGCCGCCTCCTCCTCGATCTCCTCCCATGGATACCGGTATTGCCATGTTCTTCTCTTTTTAGGGTTCTTTCCTTGAATCCTCCTTCTAGGGCAATGCTAGTGTTCCCTCATTTTTGGCTAAATGCTTGGTGGGAAAGATCCTTATAGACACCTTATTTACTTGTGCGTAGTTAGTAATAGACATAGTGCATCTAGTTTTGAGATCGAGTGGTTCCTCTCCTTCAACTCGGCAGATCCGCTCTCAGCGGTTCTACCGGTCTCCACGACCAGTACTACCGCTGGACCAGAACTACCGGTTGCTCTGAACATATATGCTCTGTTTCTATTCTACTTACATATTCGTGAATTATTCTTTTGATCTTGTGTACATTCCTCTCATCTATGCTGGGTTGCTTTGTGTTCTCCGTGTGAGTTTGCAGGTGGCTCTAGATCTCGTGCTGCTCAGAACACCAAGAAGAGGGTCCGTAGGGGCAAGAGGTTAGCTGACAATGAAGAAGATCGCGAGGTTGTGGTCCCCACCAAAACCACTCGCCGGGAGAAGTCAGTTGCTGCCAAGCAGCGTGCAGCGCTACCTATGCATAAGTGGAAGCTTCCGGACTGGGAGAAGTTTCGCTTTCAGGATCCTTACACCAGACCACCAACTCCTCGCTGGAATAACCCTCAGTTCCGGAATGAATTGCAAATGAAGATTGTGTCTGAAATCTTCGAGCACCACAAGAACAAGTTCACCTGGATGTGGTCCATTGACCTTGAGCATTGGAGGAACAACCTCGATTACTTTGGGGAGGCTCTGGAGGTATGTGAGGAGTTTGACTTGATCAAGCTCATGGAGCTGCGCTGTGATTTTGATGTGGAGCTTGTCCATCAGTTTTATGCTACTGTCCACTTCGGCAGTGACGATCAGCGTCACCTTTCTTTTATGTGTCGGGATGAGTTCTTCCATGTTCCCTGGAGTGCCTTCTACAATGCTCTGGGCTATGCTGACACTGGTTTGGAGGGTCAAGGTGGTCTCCGTCCTCACGACCGAGCCAACCCCATGGATAAGGTGAAACTTGCTCCTCTGTATATCCCTGGCCGTGGCATTGTGGGTAAATCAAATGATCTTCTGCCTGTCTATGATATTCTACACCGTGTGTTCCGTTGTGTGCTGCTGCCCAAGGTTGGGAACCAAGATGATATCTATGGATATCTGGTGGATTTGCTTGTGGCCATGAAGACCAAGAGGGGCAAAGGCATCACTTTCGATGTGTCTAAGTGGATGTGGGAGGAGATGTACAACTGTGTCTGGTACCGCAAGGTACCTATCTACGCTCCTTTTGTGATGCGCTTCCTATACTCAGTTTGGGAAGTCCGGAGGCCTGGAGTGCCTCTTTCTACTCCTGATAAGCTCACGGAGCATGAGGTTAAGATGCTGAAGAAGAAGAAACATGCTGCTCCTCGCTTCCCTGCGGGGAATGAGGAGGATACTTTTGCTACCTCGGATGACGAGGACTTTGAGATGGAGGCGGGGGCCAAGCCCTCTTGGGTGGAGAAGCTGATTGCCAAGGTCAAGAAGACCTTCTTCTTACAAACTCATATTCAGAAGAAGCTCTACAAGGCCCATGTGTCTGAGAAGATGGTGCGCCACTGACAGATTCAAATGATGAGGCACCTCAATGTGTCAGGTGTGCGGAGTGGCTCTGAGAAGAGCATCACTCCTGAGGAGAAGTGGTCTTTGGCTAACTGTCAGTGGTCTGATGACGAGCCCACTACGTCTGATGCTCGTGTGACTGAGGATGCTGAGGATACTGAGGCTGAGGTTGCTGAGGATGCTCAGGAGGCTGAGGAGTCTGAGGACTCTGACGATGATGATTCTGATGATTCCCTTGCGACAAGCGACGAGCTTTACTGAGCCCTGGGGCGTTAGTTTCGCTCTTTTCATTTTTGGTGCTTGATGGCAAAGGGGGGGATAGTTATTAGGTCACGGGAGTTGCATGGGTTTTCTTGCAGTTACTTTCCTCGTATTGAACATTTTATTTTATGTCATGTGTACTTATCCAGTATTGTGACCTTGTGCATGGTGTGAGACATGCGTGCCCTTATCTATTTATCTATGCACTTATCTCGGAAGAGCCTGCTTATTATCAGTGATCTAATCTCTAGCTCTCTGCTCTTTCTCTGCAATCATATGATGTGTTGTCTACTATGTTGGTTTTCGGTCGCTGGTTGGTCTATAAAACCTAGGGGGAGCATTAATCCTAGTTTGAGCACTTTTGCATTCCAAAAGCAAACTCTAAATAAGTGCTCACACTTAGGGGGAGCTCCGCCTACATTTTATAGATCCCCCGTGCTATTCGTGTGGTTGTCATCATTCACCAAAAAGGGGGAGATTGTAAGGGCATCTCTTGCCTAGGGTTTTGGTAATGATGACAATACATGTGTGGACAAATGGTGCGTCATATATTACTTAGGTACACATTGTGTGGCGCAAGACGGTTAGGCCTTCCCTCTAGAAGGAAAAGATCGAAGACGGAGTTTCCGACGCTTTTTGTTTCCCTTGGTCGTAGGAAATCCGTACTATTAAGAGGGAACCCACATCGGAAGGTATTGGGTGAATCAAGTCACGAACACAGTTACTATGCACCCACCATATTGCCTTCGTTCGAGGAGAGAGAGGTCCCCTTGGTTATATGTGTGTGTGCGGTCTTCTCTACTGCGGTAGTATCGCTGGTAACAGCGATAGTACCGGTGGCCGGTAGTTCCGGTCGAACCACCGCCCCTAGTACCGCATAAGGGTGATACCCTTCTGTACTGGGTGGGGTGGTGGCCCGGAAGTACTGGAGTCCTCTCGACAAACTGGTACTACCGGTATTCAGTGCGGTAGTACCACTTGAACTGCCACCACTCAGGAGCTACTGCCCTAGCGGATGTTTCGGCTCTACCATCGCCCCAACTACCGCCGTTGGTTAAAAACCTTCTGGACTCAAAGCGGTAGTTGACCGGTGGTGGAGCGGTAGTTCCGGTTTTCTCCGGAAGACCGGTACTACCGTGTGCTGCACCGGAAGTACCGCCTGGTGCCATGGCTGCGGTTTTCATCACACACCGGTTGTACCGGTGGCTTGTGCGGAAGTACCGGCCCAGTGTATTTCTGCACATAACGGTTGGAATCTTGGGGACCCTATTTAAGGAGGTCCTTCTTCCACCTCCCACCCACCTCTTGCCTCTCTCTCTCCTCCATTAATCCCATTGAAGCTTTCTTGCCCGATCTCTCTCCCTAGCCACTCAAACTTGTTGATTTGCTAGGGATTGAAGGAGGAGACCTAGATCTACACTCTCACCAAAGGAAACTTGATTCCCCCATACTTTCTTTTGTGGATTTTGTTACTCTTGGGTGTTTGAGCACCCTAGACGGAAGAGGTCACTTCGGAGTCACATTCCATTGTGGTGAAGCTTCGGGGTTTCGTTGGGAGCCTCCAATTAAGTTGTGGAGAGAGCCCCAACCTTGTTTGTAAAGGTTCGGTCGCCACCTTCAAGGGAACCACTAGTGGAATCACGGTACCTTGCATTGTGTGAGGGCGTGAGGAGAATACGGTGGCCCTAGTGGCTTCTTGGGGAGCATTGTGCCTCCACACCGCTCCAACGGAGACGTACTTCCCCTCAAAGGGAAGGAACTTCGGTAACACATCCTCGTCTTCACCGGCTCCACTTGTGGTTATTTCTTTCCTTTACTTGTGCAAGCTTTTCTTGTTTATCATAGATAGCTTGCTTGTGAGGTTGTTATCTTTGCTTCCTATAAGTTGTCATCTTAGTTGCATATCTAGACAACTTACTTTGTTGCTTAATTTAAATTGGTTAAGAAAAGTTAAAAATTGTTAGTTGCCTAGTCACCCCCCCCTCTAGTCAACCATATCGATCCTTTCAAAGATGCCTTCTGAATTTGAAACTAGTGTTAAAGAGTTTATGATCTCGCAAAAGAATTTCAATGCTATGCTTGAAGAGAAATTGCTTAAAGTTGGTGAATTGGCTAGAAGTGTGGATAGAATTACTCTTGATGTTGATTCTTTGAAACTTAGATCTATCCCACCTAAGCATGATATCAATGAGTCTCTCAAAGCTATGAGAATTTCCATTGATGAATGCAAAGAAAGAACCGCTAGAATGCGTGCTAAAAGAGAAGATTATATTAAATCATGTCCTTCTAGTTATCGTGAAAATAAAGATGAAGATCTGAAAGTTATTGATGTGTCTCCTATTGTATCCTTGTTTGCTAGTATTAATCTTGATGAGAATAGGATTGGAGATGATTCTGCTTTAAGGTGTCCCAATAATTCGGAGTTTTTAGATCTTGATGCTAAAATTGCTAAAAGTGGGATTGAAGAGATTAAAACCTTGCATAGTGATGAACCCACTACTTTGGATTTCAAGGGATTCAATTATGATAATTGCTCTTTGACTGATTGTATTTCCTTGTTGCAATCCGTGCAAAATTCTCCGCATGCTTATAGTCAAAATAAGGCTTTCACTAAACATATAGTTGATGCTTTGATGCAATCTTATGGAGAAAAACTTGAATTGGAAGTTTCTATACCTAGAAAGCTTTATGATGAGTGGGAACCTACTATAAAAATAAAAATAAAAGATCATGAATGCTATGCTTTGTGTGATTTGGGTGCAAGTGTCTCCACTATCCCAAAAACTTTGTGTGATTTGCTAGGGTTCCATGAGCTTGATGATTGTTCTTTAAATTTGCATCTTCTGGATTGCACTATTAAGAAGCCTATGGGAAGAATTAATGATGTTCTTATTGTTGCCAATAGGAATTATGTGCCCGTAGATTTCATTGTTCTTGATATAGATTGCAATCCTTCATGTCCTATTATTCTTGGTAGACCTTTCCTTAGAATGATTGGTGCAATTATTGATATGAAGGAAGGAAATATTAGATTCCAATTTCCATTAAGGAAAGGCATGGAACACTTTCCTAGAAAGAAAATCAAATTACCGTATGAATCTATCATGAGAGCCACTTATGGATTGCCTTCCAAAGATGGCAATACCTAGATCTATCTTGTATCGTGCCTAGCTAGGGGCATAAAACGATAGCGCTTGTTGGGAGGCAACCCAATTTTTTGTTTTTTGTTGTTGTTGCTGTTAGGGAATAAATATTTCATCTAGCCGCTGATTAGATGTGTTTTCATGTTTTGTTTAGTGTTTGTGCCAAGTAGAACCTTTGGTAAGACTTGTGTGAAGTTTATTTGATCTTGCTGTGAAAAACAGAATCGTTAGTGCTCGCTAAAGTAGTCTTAAGATTTTACTGGAGCGTTCTTTTTAGTTGATTCTTTTTTCTTCTTATTGGTAGACAAAGTTAGCAAATTTACCAATTTAGTTTGAATTTTTTGGAGTACCAGAAGTAGGCGAACCCTGCAGATTACTACAAACTGTTCTGTTTTTGACAGATTCTGTTTTCGTGTGTTGTTTGCTTATTCCGATGCATCTATGAGTAATATTGGAGGATATGAATCGTAGAAAACTTGGAGTACAGCAGGTTTAACACCAATATGAACAATTAATGAATTCCTTGTTGTACCTTTGAGTGGTGGTTTGCTTTCTCTTACTAATGGAGCTCACGACAATTTTTTGTCTAAGTTTTGTGTTGTGAAGTTTTCAAGTTTTGAGTATTGCTTTGATGGATTATGGAACAAGGAGTAGCAAAGGCCCAAGCTTGGGATTCCCATGCCACCCCAAGTAAATTCAAGATAATCAAAAAGCCTAAGCTTGGGGATGCCCCGGGAAGGCATCCCCTCTTTCGTCTTCATCCATCGGTAACTATACTTGGAGCTATATTTTTATTCGCAACATGTTATGTGTTTTGCTTGGAGCATCTTGTATAATTTGAGTCTTTGCTTGTTAGTTTACCATAGTCATCCTTGCTGGACACACCAATTTGAGAGAGTTAAATATGGCCTAGAAATTGTTAGAACACTCTATGTGCTTCACTTATATCTTTTGAGTTGAATAGTTTTGCTCTAGTGCTTCACTTATATCTTTTAGAGCATGGCGGTGGTTATATTTTGTAGAAATTGTTGAACTCTCATGCTTCACTTAGATATATTTGAGCATCTATTAGAACATCATGGTAAAGTGTTTAGGCTAAAGAAACTAGTCTTCACATGATAAACATCCAATGTCAATGTAGTAAAAAAATTCACATCAAGTGCATTGAATAGAAAGAGATGTTGGATGCTTGATAATTGTTTTGAGACATGAGGATAGTGATATTAGAGTCATGCTAGTGGAGTTATTATGAAATTGAGAAATACTTTTGTTAAGGTTAGTGATTCCCGTAGCATGCACGTATGATGAACCGTTGTGTGACTAAGTTAAAGCATGAGGTATTTGTAGAGTGTCAACCTTTGTGTGGAGGTCGGGGGTGCGCGATGGTTAACTCCTACCAACCTCCCCCCTAGGATCATGCATTGATTACTTTGTTTTTGATGACTCGTAGATTTTTGCAATAAGTATATGAGTTCTTATGACTAATGTTGAGTCCATGGATTATACGCACTCTCGCCCTTCCACCATTGCTAGCCTCTCTTGTACCGCGCAACTTTCGTCGGTGCCATAAACCCACTATATATCCTTCCTCAAAACAGCCACCATATTGTTCCTCAAAACAGCCACCATACCTACCTATCATGACATTTCCATAGCCATTCCGAGATATATTGCCATGCAACTTTCCACTGTTCCGTTTATATGACACGCATCATATTGTCATATTGCCATGCATAATCATGTACTTGACATCATATTCGTGGCAAAGCCACCATGCATAATCTTTTCATACATGTCATTCTTGATTCATTGCACATACCGGTACACCCCCGGAGGCATTCATACAGTCATATTTTGTTGTTGTAGTATCGAGTTGTAACTTCGTGTTGTAATGAAAGTGTGATGATCATCATTATTAGAGCATTGTCCCATGGGAGGAAAGGCTAAATCTATAAAGCCCCTCCGCAAAAAAAAAAGGCCAAAGAAAAAAAAAGGCCCCAAAAAAAAGAAAAAAAAGAAAAAAAATGAAAAAAAGAAAAAAAAGAAGAAAAAAAGGGACAATTGCTACTATCTTTTTCCACACTTGTGCTTCAAAGTAGCACCATGTTCTTCATTGTAGAGAGTCTCATGCTTAGTCACTTTCATATACTAGTGGGAATTTTCATTATAGAACTTGGCTTGTATATTCCAACGATGGGCTTCCTCAAATGCCCTAGGTCTTCATGAGCAAGCAAGTTGGATGCACACCCACTTGTTTCTTTTGTTGAGCTTTCATTCATATTTAGCTCTATGCATCCGTTGCATGGCAGTCCCTACTCACTCGCATTGATATCTATTGATGGGCATCTCCATAGCCCGTTGATACGCCTAGTCGATGTGAGACTATCTCCCTCTTTTTTGTCTTCTCCACAACCACCTCTATTCCACCCATAGTGCTATGTCCATGGCTCACGCTCATGTATTGCGTGAAAGTTGAAAGGTTTGAAAAGAATAGAGTATGAAAATAAGTGCTTGGCTGAAATCGGGGTTGTGCATGATATGAATATTTTGTGTGATAATAAGGGAACATAGCCAACACTATATGATTTTGTAGGGATAACTTTCTTTAGCCATAGTATTTTGAGAAGACATGATTGCTTTGTTAGTATTGCTTGAAGTATTGTTATTTCTTATGTCAATATAGACTTTTATCTTGAATATTTCAGATCTGAACATTCATGCCACAATTAAGAGAAATACATTGAAAAACTATATTGGTTAGCATTCCACATCAAAAATTCTTTATTTATCATTTACCTACTCGAGGACGAGCAGGAATTAAGCTTGGGGATGCTTGATACGTCTCCAACGTATCTATAATTTTTTTATTGTTCCATGCTATTATTTATGAAGTCTTGGATGTTTAATGGGCTTTATCATTCACTTTTATATCATTTTTGGGACTAACCTACTAACCCAAAGGCCCAGTCCAGATTGCTGTTTTTTGCCTATTTCAGGGTTTTACAGAAAAGGAATATCAAACGGAGTCCAAACGGAATGAAACCTTCGCGAGAGATATTTTTGGAGGAAATCACGCTCGGGAATTTTCGGGACCAAGTCAGGGGACGGAGGGCCAGCCCTCGAGGGTGGGGGGTGCGCCCCCCTTCCCAGGGCGTGCCCCCTGCCTCGAGGCTGGCCCACACGACCCCCGGTGCCCTCCTTCTTCCTATGTATACCTACGTACCCCAAAAACTCCATAGGCAGAGAGAAAACCCTAATTCACCGCTGTAGCTTCTGTTCCCATGGAGATCCCATCTTGGAGCCTGTTCCGGGAGGGGGATCTATCACAGAGGCCTTCATCATCATCATCATCACCCTCACCATGAGTTGTGAGTAGTTTACCACAGACCTTCGGGTCCATAGCTAGTATCTAGATAGCTTCTTCTCTCTCTGGATCTCAATACAAAGTTCTCCTCGATCTTCGAGGAGATCTATTCGATGTAATCTCTTTTTGCGGTGTGTTTATCGAGATCCGATGAATTGTGAGTTTATGATCAAGGTTATCTATGAAAGATATTTTGTTCTTCTCTGAACTTTTTATGTGTGCTCATAATATCCTTGCAAGTTTCTTCGAATTATTGGTTTGGTTTGGCCTACTAGATCTATAGTTCTTGCAATGGGAGAAGTGCTTGGCTTTGGGTTCAATATTGCGGTGTTCTTTCCCAATGACAGTAGGGGCAACAAGGCACGTATTGTATTGTTGCCATCGAGGATAAAAAGATGGGGTTTTCATCATATTGCTTGAGTTTATCCCTCTACATCATGTCATCTTGCTTAAGACGTTACTCTGTTCGTATGAACTCAATACACTAGATGCATGCTGGATAGCGGTCGATGTGTGGAGTAATAGTAGTAGATGCAGAATCGTTTCGGTCTACTTGTTTTGGACGTGATGCCTATATACAATGATCATGCGTAGATAGTGTCATAATTATTCGCTTTTCTATCAATTGCTCGACAGTAATTTGTTTACCCGCCGTAGAATACCGCTATCATGAGAGAAGCCACTAGAGAAAACTATGCCCCCAGGTCTATCTTTATCATATTACTTTCCCGTCAACTAGCCAATTTCTGTCGCCGTTGTTTATTTGCTTTCTTTACTTTCTATTTCTATACCAAAAAAATACCAAAAATATAATTATCATCTCTATCACATCTCACTCTCGTAAGTGACCGTAAAGGGATTGCCAACCCCTTATCGCGTTGGCTGCGAAGTTCTTATTTGTTTGTGCAGGTGCGAGGGACTGGCGCGTGGTCTCCTACTGGATTGATACCTTGGTTCTCAAAAACTGAGGGAAATACTTATGCTACTGTGCTGCATCTCCCTTTCCTCTTCGAGGGAATACAACGCAAGCTCAAGAGGTAGCAGTCAACCAGAGCACGATCCGCACCAGAGTGGTACGGTAATCTTGTTCGGGAAGTCATGTTACTAGACCATAACGAACCTACAAACTATGAAGAAACTATGATGATCCCAGATTCCGATAGATGGCTTGAGGCCATGAAATCTGAGATAGGATACATGTATGAGAACAAAGTGTGGACTTCGGTGGACTTGCCTGATGATTGGCGAGCCATAGAGAATAAATGGATCTTCAAGAAGAAGACTGACGCTGATGGTATTGTTACTGTCTACAAAGCTCGACTTGTCGTGAAAGGTTTTCGACAAGTGCAAGGAGTTGACTACGATGAGACTTTCTCACCCATAGCGATGCTTAAGTCTCTCCTAATCATGTTAGCAATTGCCGCATTCTATGATTATGAAATCTGACAAATGGATGTCAAAAGTGCATTCCTAAATGGATTTCTTAAAGAAGAGTTGTATATGATGCAACCATAAGGTTTTGTCGATCCTAAAGGTGCTAACAAAGTGTGCAAGCTCCAGCGATCCATCTATGGACTGGTGCAAGCATCTCGGAGTTGGAATATACGCTTTGATGAGGTGATCAAAGCATATGGTTTTATACAGACTTTTGGAGAAGCCTGTATTTATAAGAAAGTGAGTGGGAGCTCTGTAGCATTTCTAATATTATATGTGGATGACATATTGTTGATTGGAAATGATTTAGAATTTCTTGATAGCATACAAGGATATTTGAATAAGAATCTTTTCGGTGAAGCTGCTTATATATTGGGCATCAAGATCTATAGAGATAGATCAAGACGCTTGATAGGACTTTCACAAAGCACATACCTTGATAAAGTTTTGAAAAAGTTCAAACTGGATCAGTCAAAGAAAGGTTATTGCCTGTGTTACAAGGTGCGAAGTTGAGTCAGACTCAATGCCCGACCACTGCAGAAGATAGAGAGAAAATAAAAGTCATTCCCTATGCCTCAGCCATAGGTTCTATTATGTATGCGATGTTGTGTACTAGACCTGATGTGTGCCTTGCTATAAGTCTAGCAGGTAGGTACCAAAGTAATCCAGGAGTCGATCACTGGACATCGGTCAAGAACATCCTGAAGTATCTGAAAAGGACTAAGGATATGTTTCTCATTTATGGAGGTGACAAAGAGCTCGTCGTAAATGGTTACGTCGATGCTAGTTTTGACACTGATCCGGATGACTCTAAGTCACAAACCGGGTACGTATTTATATTGAATGGTGGAGCTGTCGGTTGGTGCAGTTCCAAGAAAAGCGTCGTAGCGGGATCTATGTGTGAAGCGGAGTACATAGCTGCATCGGAAGCAGCAAATGAAGGAGTCTGTATAAAGGAGTTCATATCCGATCTAGGAGTAATACCTAGTGCATCGGGTCCAATGAAACTATTTTGTGACAACACTAGAGCAATTGCCTTGGCGAAGGAATCCAGGTTTCACAAGAGAACCAAACACACCAAGCGACGCTTCAACTCCATCCGCGAACAAGTCAAGGAGGGAGACATAGAGATTTGTAAAGTACATACGAATCTGAATGCAGCAGACCTGTTGACTAAGCCTCTTCCACGAGCAAAACCTGATCAGCACCAAGACTCCATGGGTGTTAGAATCATTACTACGTAATCTAAATTGTTGACTCTAGTGCAAGTGGGAGACTGAAGGAAATATGCCCAGGAGGCAATAATAAAGTTGTTATTTTATATTTCCTTATATCGTGATAAATGTTTATTATTCATGCTAGAATTGTATTAATCGGAAACTTGATACATGTGTGGATACATAGACAAAACACCATGTCCCTAGTAAGCCTCTACTAGACTAGCTCGTTCATCAAAGATGGTTAAGTTTCCTAACCATGGACATGTATTGTCATTTGATGAACGAAATCACATCATTAGGAGAATGATGCATGTGATGGACAAGACCCATCCGTTAGCTCAGCATATTGATCATTCAGTTTTATTGTTATTGTTTTCTTCATGTCAAATACATGTTCTTTCGACTATGAGATTATGTAACTCCCAAATACCGGAGGAATACCTTGTGTGCTATGAAACGTCACAACGTAACTGGGTGATTATAAAGATGCTCTACAGGTATCTTCGAAGGTGTTTGTTGGGTTGACATAGATCAAGATTAGGATTTGTCACTCCGAGTATCGGAGAGGTATCTCTCGGCCCTCTCGGTAATGCACATCAGAAGAAGCTTTGCAAGCAATGTGAATAATGATTTAGTTGCGGGATGATGCATTACGGAACGAGTAAAAAGACTTGCTGGTAACGAGATTGAAATAGGTACGAAGATACCGACGATCGAATATCGGGCAAGTAACATACCGATGACAAAGGGAATAACGTATGTTGACATTTCTAGGTTCCGCTGTTAGTTATTGACCGGAGAGGTGTCTCAGTCATGTCTACATAGTTCTCGAACCCGTAGGGTCCGCACGCTGTTCGATGACGATTTTGTATTATATGAGTTATTATGTGATTTGATAGCCGAATGTTGTTCGGAGTCCTGGATGAGATCCCAGACATGACGAGGAGTCTCGAAATGATCGAGAGGTCAAAATTAATATATATGATGATAGTATTCAGAGACCAAAAATGTGCCGAGAGATACCGGGTACATATCGGAGTACCGGGTGGTTATCGGTAACCCCGGGGAAAAGTTATGGGCCACATGGGCCTTGAGAGGGGAGCACACCAGCCCACAAGAGCTGGCGCACCCCCCATATGGTTGGAGGCCGAGTGGGAGTAGGGAAGAGGGGCGGCGCCCCCTCCTTCCTTCTCTCCTCTCCTCTTCCCTTCTCTTCTTCCTTCTTCCCTTTTCTCTCCGATGGAAAACATGGTAGGGGGGCGAATTGGACTAGGGGCCCAAGTAGGATTTCTCCTACTTGGTGCGCCCTATGGCTGCTCCCCTCCCCCTCTCACCTATATATACGTGAGGAGGGGTGCCTAGAAAATACACCAACAATTGTTAGCCGTGTGCGGTGTTGGGGATCGTAGCAGAAAATCAAAATTTTTCCTACGCATCACCAAGATCTATCTATGGAGTAATCTAGCAACGAGCATAAAGGGGAGTGCATCTACATACCCTTGTAGATCGCGAGCGGAAGCGTTCAAGAGAACGGGGATGATGGAGTCGTACTCGTCGTGATCCAAATCACCGATGATCCTAGCGCCGAACGGACGGCACCTCCGTGTTCAACACACGTACGGAGCGGGGACGTCTCCTCCTTCTTGATCCAGCAAGGGGGGAGGAGAGGTTGATGGAGATCTAGCAGCACGACGGCGTGGTGGTGGAAGTAGCGGGATTCCAGCAGGGCTTCGCCAAGCGCTGCGGGAGGAGGGAGATGTGTCACGGGAGGGAGAGGGAGGCGCCAGGGCTTGGGGTGCTGCTCCCATGCGCCTCCCCACTATATATAGGGGTGGAGGGGGCTGGTTTCTTGCCCTCCAAGTCCATTGGGGCGTTGGCAAAGGTGGGGGAAAGAAATCCCATCATTTCCTTTCCCCACCGATTGTTATCCCCCCTTTTTAGGGATCTTGATCTTATCCCTTCGGGATATGATCTTATTCCTTCTAAGGGGAGATCTTGGTGCGCCTTGACCAGGGGTGTGGGGCCTTGCCCCCACTACCCACGTTCATGTGGGTCCCCCCATGCAGGTGGGCCCCACTTCGGAACCTTCTAGAACCTTCCCGGTACAATACCGAAAAATCCCGAACATTTTCCGGTGGCCAAAATAGGACTTCCTATATATAAATCTTTACCTCCGGACCATTCCAGAACTCCTCGTGACGTCCGGGATCTCATCCGGGACTCCGAACAACTTTCGGGTTTCCGCATACTTATATCTCTACAACCCTAGCGTCACCAAACCTTAAGTGTGTAGACCCTACGGGTTCGGGAGACACGCAGACATGACCGAGACGACTCTCCGGTCAATAACCAACAGCGGGATCTGGATACCCATGTTGGCTCCCACATGCTCCACGATGATCTCATCAGATGAACCACGATGTCAAGGATTCAATCAACCCCGTATACAATTCCCTTTGTCTATCGGTACAGTACTTGCCCGAGATTCGATCGTCGGTATCCCGATACCTTGTTCAGTCTCGTTACCGGCAAGTCTCTTTACTCGTTCCGTAACACATCATCCCGTGATCAACTCCTTGATCACATTGTGCACATTATGATGATGTCCTACCGAGTGGGCCCAGAGATACCTCTCCGTCACACGGAGTGACAAATCCCAGTCTCGATTCATGCCAACCCAACAGACACTTTCGGAGATACCTGCAGTGCACCTTTATAGCCACCCAGTTACGTTGTGACGTTTGGTACACCCAAAGCATTCCTACGGTATCCGGGAGTTGCACAATCTCATGGTCTAAGGAAAATATACTTGACATATAGAAAAGCTTTAGCATACGAACTACACGATCTGTGCTAGGCTTAGGATTGGGTCTTGTCCATCACATCATTCTCCTAATGATGTGATCCCGTTATCAACGACATCCAATGTCCATGGTCAGGAAACCGTAACCATCTATTGATCAACGAGCTAGTCATCTAGAGGCTTACTAGGGACATGGTGTTTGTCTATGTATCCACACATGTATTTGAGTTTCCTATCAATACAATTCTAGCATGGATAATAAACGATTATCGTGAACAAGGAAATATAATAATAACCAATTTATTATTGCCTCTAGGGCATATTTCCAACAGTCTCCCACTTGCACTAGAGTCAATAATCTAGTTCACATCGCCATGTGATTAACACTCACAGGTCACATCGCCATGTGACTAACATCCAAAGAGTTCACTAGAGTCAGTAATCTAGTTCACATCAATATGTGATTAATACTCAATGAGTTCTGGGTTTGATCATGTTATGCTTGTGAGAGAGGTTGTAGTCAACGGGTCTGCAACATTCAGATCCCTATGTTCTTCGCAAAACCTTATGTCATATCGTAGATGCTGCTATCACGTTCCACTTGGAGCTATTCCAAACTGTTGCTCCATTATACGTATCCGGTATCTCCACTTAGAGTTATCCGGATAGGTGTTAAGCTCGCATCGACGTAACTCTTTACGTCGAACTCTTTATCACCTCCATAACCGAGAAACATTTCCTTACTCCTCTAAGGATAATTTTGACCACTATCTAGTAATCCACTCCTGGATCACCTTTGTACCCTCTTGCCAGACATGTGGCAAGGCACACATCAGGTGCGGTACTTAGCATGGCATACCGTACAGAGCCTATGACAAAAGCATAGGGGACGACCTTCGTCCTTCCTCTTCCTTCTGCCGTGGTCAAGTTTTGAGTCTTACTCAACTTCACACCTTACAACTCAGGTAAGAACTCCTTCTTTGACTGATCTATTTTGAACTCCTTCAAAATCATGTCAAAGGTGTGTGTTCTTTTGAAAGTATCATCAGGCGTCTTGATCTATCTGTATAGATCTTGATGCCCAATATGTAAGCAGCTTTATCCAGGTCTTCCTTTGAAAAACTCATTTCAAATAACCCTTTATGCTTTCCAGAAATTCTACATCATTTCGGATCAACAATATGTCATTCACATATACTTATCAGAAATGTTGTGATGCTCCCACTCACTTTATTGTAAATACAAGTTTCTAACAAACTTTGTATACCCAAAAACTTTGATCACTCCATCAAAGCATATATTCCGACTCCGAGATGCTTGCTCTAGTCCATAGAAGGATCGCTGGAGCTAGCATATCTTTTAGCATCCTTAGGAAACTTGTTTTGTCATCCATCTGCCAGATTTCATAAATGCAGCTAATGCTAACATGATTCCGACGGGCTTAAGCATCGCTACGGGTGAGAAAATCTCATCGTAGTCAACTCCTTGAACTTGTGGAAAACTCTTCGCCACAAGTCGAGCTTCATAGACGGTGACATTACCGTCCACGTCCGTCTTAGTCTTAAAGATCCATTTGTCTCAATGGCTTGCCGATCATAGGGCAAGTCCACCAAAGTCCATACTTTGTTTTGATACATGGATCCTATCTCGGATTTATCGGCTTCTAACCATTTGTCGGAATATGGGCCCACCATCGCTTCTCCATAGTTTGTAGGTTCATTGTTGTCCAACAACATGACATCTAAGACAGGATCACCGTACCACTCAGGAGTAGTACTTATCCTTGTCGACCTACGAGGTTTGATAGCAACTTGATCCGAAACTTCATGATCACTATCATTAGTTTCCTCTTCAACAGTCGTAGGTTCCACAGAAACATCTTTCTGTGTTGCACTACTCTCCGGTTGAAGTGAGGGTTCGACAACCTCATCAAGTTCTATCTTCCTCCCACTCAAATCTTTCGAGAGAAACTCCTTCTCGAGAAAGGACCCGTTCTAAGCGACAAACATTTTTGTCCTTGGATCTGAGATAGAAGGTATACCCAACCGTTACCAGTGGGTATCCCATGAAGATGTATTTGTCCGCTTTGGGTTCGAGCTTTTTCCGGCTGAAGCCGTAAGCATCGCAGCCCCAAACATTGAGAAACGACAACTTTGGTTTCTTGCCAAACCTTAGTTCATACGGCGTTGTCTCAACGGACTTTAGATGGTGCCCTATATAAAGTGAATGCAGCTGTCTCTAATGCATAACCTTAAAATAATAGCGGTAGATCGGTAAGATACATCATAGATCGCGCCATATCTCATAAGGTTCGATTACGATGTCCGGACACACCATTACGCTGTGGTGTTCCAGGGGGCTTCAACTGCGAAACAATTCCACAATGTCTTAAGTGATTGCCAAACTCATAATTCAGATAATATCCCCTTGATCAGATCGTAGGAACATGATCTTCTTGTTATGATGATTCTTAATCTTCACTCTGAAATTGTTTGAACCTTTCAAACGTTTCAGACTTTTTGCTTCATTAAGTAAATATACCATATCTACTCAAATCGTCAGTGAAGATGAGAAAATAACGATATCCACCACACGCCTTAATTCTCATTGGATCACATACATCAGTATGTATGATTTCCAACAAGTCTCTTGCCCGTTTCATTGTACCTGAAAACGGGATCTCAGTCATCCTGCCCATGAGGCATGGCTCGCATGTGTCAAGCGATTCAAAACCAAGTGACTCCAAACGTCCATCAGCATGGAGTTTCTTCATGCATTTTATGCCAAAATGACCTAAGCGGCAGTGCCACAAGAAAGTGGTACTATCATTATTAACTCTACTTCTTTTGGCATTAATATTATCATCATGTGTATTGCTATAATCGAGATTCAATAAACCATTGGGTGCATGACCATAAAGGTATTATTCATGTAAACAGAATAACCATTATTCTCTAACTTAAATGAATATCGTATTGCAATGAACATGATCTAATCATATTCATGCTCAACGTAGACACCTGATAACATTTATCTAGGTTCAACACTAATCCCGAAAATAGAGGGAGCGTGCGATGGTGATCTTATCATCCTTGGAAACACTTCCAACACATCGTCACCTCGCCCTTAGCTAGTCTCCGTTCAGTCTGTAGCTTTTGCTTCAAGTCACTAATAATAGCAACTGAACCGGCATCCAATACCCAGGTGCTACAAGGAGTACTAGTGAGGTACACATCAATAATACGTATATCAAATATACTTTGTTGAAGTTTCCAGCTATTCTTATCTACCATGTATTTGGGGTAGTTCCGCTATCATGTGACCGTTCCCCTTACAATAGAAGCACTTAGTCTCGAGGTTTGGGTTTAACCATGGGTTCCTTCATCAGAGCGACAACTGGTTTGCCATCCATGAAGTTTCCCTTCTAGCCCTTACCCCTTTTGAGACCAGTGGTCTTGCTAAACCATCAACACTTGATGCTCCTTCTTGATTTCTACTTTTGCGGTACTAAGAACCGCTAACAGCACCGGGATCATCTCCATCCTTTGCATGTCATAGTTCATCACGAAGTTCTAGTAGCTTGGTGATAGTGTCTAGAGAATTCCGTCAACCACTATCTCATCTGGAAGATTAACTCCCACATGGTTCAAGTGATTTTAGCACCCAGACATTCTGAGCATACGCTCACTAGTTGAGCTATTCTCCTCCATCTTTTTGGCAAAGGAACTTGTCAGAGGTCTCATACCTCTCAACACGGGCATGAGCCTGAAATCCCAATTTCAGCTCTTAGAACATCTCATATGTTCTATGGCGTTCAAAACGTCATTGGAATCCCGATTCCAAGCCGTAAAGCATGGTGCACTAAACTATCAAGTAGTCATCAGGACGTCTCTGTCAGGTGTTCACAACATCCACAGACAACGTTGTAGGGGTTGGCACATCGAGCGGTGCATCAAAGACGTAAGCTTTCTGTGCAGCAGTGAGGACACTCCTCGGACTACGGACCCAGTCCGCATCCTTGCTTACAATATCTTTCAACTTAGTCTTTCTCTAGGATCGTATTAAACAGGGAGCCACAACGCAGTTATTGGTCTACAACATAATTTGCGAAGACAACTTAGACTATTGTTCATGACAATGAAGTTCATCTAATGAACTCCCACTCAGATAGACATCTCTCTAGTCATCTAAGTGACACACGATCCGAATCGACTAGGCCGTGTCCGATCATCACGTGAGACGGACTAGTCATCAACGGTGAACATCTTCATGTTGATCGTATCTTCTATACGACTCATGTTCGACCTTTCGGTCTTCCGTGTTCCGAGGCCATGTCTGTACATGCTAGGCTCGTCAAGTCAACCCTAAGTGTATCGCGTGTGTAAATCTGGCTTACACCCGTTGTATGCGAACGTTAGAACCTATCACACCCGATCATCACGTGGTGCTTCGGAACAACGAACCTTAGCAACGGTGCACAGTTAGGGGGAACACGATTCTTGAAATTTTAGTGAGAGATCATCTTATTCACTACCGTCGTTCTAAGCAAATAAGATGTAAAAACATGATAAACATCACATGCAATCAAATAGTGACATGATATGGCCAATATCATTTTGCTCCTTTTGATCTTCATCTTCGGGGCTCCATGATCATCATCGTCACCGGCATGACACCATGATCTCCATCATCATGATCTCCATGAAGTCGTCTCGCCAAACATTACTTCTACTACTATGGCTAACGTTTAGCAATAAAGTAAAGTAATTACATGGCGTTATTCAGTGACACGCAGGTCATACAATAAATAAGACAACTCCTATGGCTCCTGCCGGTTGTCATTCTCATCGACATGCAAGTCGTGATTCCTATTACAAGAACATGATCAATCTCATACATCACATATATATCATTCATCACATCCTTTTGGCCATATCAAATCACACGGCACATGCTGCAAGAACAAGTTAGACGTCCTCTAATTGTTGTTGCAAGTTTTTTACGTGGCTGTTATAGGTTTCTAGCAAGAACGTTTCTTACCTACGCTAAAACCACAACGTGATATGCCAATTTCTATTTACCCTTCATAAGGACCCTTTTCATCGAATCCGATCCGACTAAAGTGGGAGAGACAGACACCCGCTAGCCACCTTATGCAACTAGTGCATGTCAGTCGGTGGAACCTGTCTCACGTAAGAGTACGTGTAAGGTCGGTCCGGGCCGCTTCATCCCACGATGCCGCCGAATCAAGATAAGACTAGTAACGGCAAGAGAATTGACATGATCTACGCCCACAACTACTTTGTGTTCTACTCGTGCAAGATACTACGCATAGACCTAGCTCATGATGCCACTGTTGGGGATCGTAGCAGAAAATCAAAATTTTTCCTACGCATCACCAAGATCTATCTATGGAGTAATCTAGCAACGAGCATAAAGGGGAGTGCATCTACATACCCTTGTAGATCGCGAGCGGAAGCGTTCAAGAGAACGGGGATGATGGAGTCGTACTCGTCGTGATCCAAATCACCGATGATCCTAGCGCCGAACGGACAGCACCTCCGTGTTCAACACACGTACGGAGCGGGGACGTCTCCTCCTTCTTGATCCAGCAAGGGGGGAGGAGAGGTTGATGGAGATCCAGCAGCACGACGGCGTGGTGGTGGAAGTAGCGGGATTCCAGCAGGGCTTCGCCAAGCGCTGCGGGAGGAGGGAGATGTGTCACGGGAGGGAGAGGGAGGCGCCAGGGCTTGGGGTGCTGCTCCCATGCGCCTCCCCACTATATATAGGGGTGGAGGGGGCTGGTTTCTTGCCCTCCAAGTCCATTGGGGCGTTGGCAAAGGTGGGGGAAAGAAATCCCATCATTTCCTTTCCCCACCGATTGTTATCCCCCCTTTTTAGGGATATTGATCTTATCCCTTCGGGATATGATCTTATTCCTTCTAAGGGGAGATCTTGGTGCGCCTTGACCAGGGGTGTGGGGCCTTGCCCCCACTACCCACGTTCATGTGGGTCCCCCCATGCAGGTGGGCCCCACTTCGGAACCTTCTAGAACCTTCCCGGTACAATACCGAAAAATCCCGAACATTTTCCGGTGGCCAAAATAGGACTTCCTATATATAAATCTTTACCTCCGGACCATTCCGGAACTCCTCGTGACGTCCGGGATCTCATTCGGGACTCCGAACAACTTTCGGGTTTCCGCATACTTATATCTCTACAACCCTAGCGTCACCGAACCTTAAGTGTGTAGACCCTACGGGTTCGGGAGACACGCAGACATGACCGAGACGACTCTCCGGTCAATAACCAACAGCGGGATCTGGATACCCATGTTGGCTCCCACATGCTCCACGATGATCTCATCGGATGAACCACGATGTCAAGGATTCAATCAACCCCGTATACAATTCCCTTTGTCTATCGGTATAGCACTTGCCCGAGATTCGATCGTCGGTATACCGATACCTTGCTCAATCTCGTTACCGGCAAGTCTCTTTACTCGTTCCGTAACACATCATCCCGTGATCAACTCCTTGATCACATATTGTGCACATTATGATGATGTCCTACCGAGTGGGCCCAGAGATACCTCTCCGTCATACGGAGTGACAAATCCCAGTCTCGATTCGTGCCAACCCAACAGACACTTTCGGAGATACCTGTAGTGCACCTTTATAGCCACCCAGTTACGTTGTGACGGTTGGTACACCCAAAGCATTCCTACGGTATCCGGGAGTTGCACAATCTCATGGTCTAAGGAAAATATACTTGACATATAGAAAAGCTTTAGCATACGAACTACACGATCTGTGCTAGGCTTAGGATTGGGTCTTGTCCATCACATCATTCTCCTAATGATGTGATCCCGTTATCAACGACATCCAATGTCCATGGTCAGGAAACCGTAACCATCTATTGATCAACGAGCTAGTCATCTAGAGGCTTACTAGGGACATGGTGTTTGTCTATGTATCCACACATGTATCTGAGTTTCCTATCAATACAATTCTAGCATGGATAATAAACAATTATTATGAACAAGGAAATATAATAATAACCAATTTATTATTGCCTCTAGGGCATATTTCCAACATGCGGCGCCCTCTTCATAGGTTACGCCTCCAGTCATATTCACGTAGTGCTTAGGCGAATCCCTGCGCAGATCACTGCACCATCACCGTCACCACGCAGTCGTGCTGACGGAATTCTACCTCGACACTTTGCTGAATCAAGAGTTCGAGGGACGTCATCGAGCTGAACGTGTGCAGAACTCGAAGGTGTCGTGCGTTCGGTGATTAATTGATCGAAACGAGAAGAAGTTCGACTACATCAACTACATTGTCAAACGCTTCCGCTTTCGGTCTACGAGAGTGCGTGGACACATTTTTTTTCCTTTCGTTGTTATGCATCTCCTAGATAGATTTTGCGTGAGCGTATGAATTATTTTAAAATTACATGCTACATTTTCCAACAATATGAACATGTGCGGTGGCCGTGGGCTCAACAACTGTGACGCCGTGTCTGGCAATCGCAAGCTCATCCGTGCGCCTCCCCACGCTGGATTCAGGTCGGACCGGATTTTTTTTTCTTTTCGTTCATCCAGACAAGTCGTATTAAGTAACGTCGGACGTTAGTAACACCCAAACCACCCGTGCACTGATAGTTTGGGTACTATTCCAGGCCGACAGCTATAATAAGGTTGATCATGTATGCTAATCGATCAGTCAAAGTAAAACAGAGGAGTTCAAGCGTTCCGCATGTGACATTATCCGATCTATTCACGCTATAACTTACTGTATATCTTTCCGTTGCTGAAGCCTGAAAGGTACGTCTCCACAATCGCGGACCAGTCGCATTCCATTGGCTTTCAGATTTGGGAGCTCAAAAAATACGCACACGTGCAAGCGCCGAGTTGAGCACACCTGTTTTCTTCCCCGGATTTGCAACACAATGCTGATCGCCATGCCCAGTCGCCATCACGAAGTGATCTATCAAGGCACGGGTTTCGGACGGTTGTGAGTTGAGTAGGATTACATGGCTTTCCAAAGAGTACCGATGTTGCACGTATAACTTGAATGATTAAGAACAGAACACGTACTGTACGGCCACGTATTTGAGTTGCACAAGTGAGGTCTCCGTATCTAAGATTAGACGTCGCTATTGTTTGTAGGATGACCGACCTGAATTCCATTTGCATTGGTTTCTTGGCATCCAAGGCATTGCTTTGCCCTGCTGGTCAACATACCATCTTTTTAAAATTCAGATACGGAATGAAGGGCTAGCATCAGATGGCCGGAGTTTTTTTTTCCTATTGTTTTCGTCAACCCTCTGTTTCTCCTGGCATCATCGGCAGATGCTTGGTCTCCAAGGCGCACGCTTCGCTTCCAAGGCGCGCGAGGTCAACTCGATTAATTGACTAACGAACAACGATCCAACTGCAGGAGTGTCCACATCGATCGACTTTACCATCGTTGCCCCTGTCCCAATAATTTCTGTTAGTAGTAGTAGTGAATTGATACACAAGAGACAAGATCATGAAAACTGTTGCCCTGTTAATGCCGATGCTGATATATTACAAACGTTCAGCTCTGGACAGCAAGCAGCTGGTCGATCTCCCTCACGGTACCCAAACTGATCGCCGCGATCGTCCTCACGCACCGCCATCTCCCATGCCAAGCACAGTAGCACCTGCTTTGATATTGTTGATGATTGAATCAACCGCGATTTGTTGCAGTGGTCCGAATCCTGTGATTTGACCTCGGCCATGATTTGCGCTGATTATACCATTTTTTATTAGCGCGGTCTGGCAGCTGAGGGTCATCGTTCTGTTTCGTCACGACGATCTTCTAGAAGGAAGCGTAGCTCAGCTACAGCTAGGTAGCTGTGTGTGCTCTGTTCATGTGGGAGCGGTTACTTGTTAGTTGTTGGAATCTCCTTTTTGTTAGCAGTTGGGAACACGTACGCACGTCACGTGCCACAAGTCGCGTTCGAGGTTCACATCTCACAGCTCGGAGTAATTTATTGTGTCAAGTCCGTCTTACTCGCGTCATTTTTATTTACTTCGCATATTAAACTTAACTAAAGTTAAATTTTATTGAGTTGATCAAATTTGTAAAAAACAATGTGAACGTTTGCAATAAAAAAATATACAATGAGGAATCTAAAGGTGTTTTTTTACGTACGTGTTAATATATTTTTCTGCAAACTTGGTCAAAATGTAGTTTAACTTTAGACGAAGCTAATCTGCTGAGTAAATAAAACAGGTGGAGTACAACACTAGTGCTGAAAAGACAGTACTACCAGAAAGTGGAACGAAAATGGAGGGAAAACGTATAGTTCCACTTCGCGGGAGGCCGTGTTTAGGACAGGACGATGCTAGTTCTATGTTTTTGCATCTTGTTCACGCTTTTCTGCTTTCTTTGGTGTCCATTTCTCAGTCCCGAGTACTAATAACAATGAATTTTCAAAAACAAAACATCAAATCTTGGAGAAAAAGGCAAGCCCCATGCATAGGAAAGACGGGCAATACACAATTTTTTTAGACATACTTGGGGGCAGCACGCAGAAAAGCAAAGAAACAGACATGTACTATATAATGTTTAGAATTTTCGAAACTGTAAACAAAAGTAAAAAAAGAAATATGAAACGAAAACAGAAAATGTGAAAAAAAAACGAGGTTGTGACCTGCAGCGCACCTGGGCTGGCTCGTCTCGACCTGCCTTGACGCGAGAGTTCCATAGCTCTCGCTATAAGCGAGAGATAGGAGCGAGCGTTATGTCTCGCATTAAGCCGTACAGTAGCAGCTCTAGCTTAAGGTTTTCCTTCCATCGCATCGTATTGGCCGGCCCATTCGCACGCGCATAGCAAGTAAAAACAGTCCCCGGTCTACAGGGAGATCGCATGCGCTACTAGCCACTCCGCCCAGGTCACATTTGTGGCAAGTAGTAGGGGTGCCTCCTACTTGAGGCGATTAGAGCGGATTTTCTTTGTTTCTTATTTCTTTTGTTTCTTTTTCTCTCTCCATTTCTTCATTCTTTTTTGCATTTTGATTCTTCATTTTTTTCATTTTCTATTTTTTCTTTGTTCTTTTGGTTATTATTCCACATTTTTTTATATGTCAACAATATATATCTAATACACATATAACATTTTCTAATACAAATAAACATTTTTGTAATACATTGTCAACAATTTTCTATACACATTTTTTTTACATTTTCAAATGCTTGATTAACAATTTTCCAATATAAAATTGATATTTTTTAATACATTGCCAACATTTCTCTATACATTTTAAATATATTTTTAATACATTGCCAACATATCTCTATACATTTTAAACATTTTTTAAATGCTTGATTAACAATTTTTCAAATAGAAAGATTAACCTTTTTTGAATACATGGTCAACATTTCACATTTTCCAAAGGTTCATTAATTTTTTTGAAACACTTGTTCAACATTTTCTTTAATGCTGATTAACATTTTGATGTACATGATCAATTTTTCATCATTTATTTAGTACGTGGTCAATATTTTTAATACACATTTAATATTTTTCAAATGTTTGATTAATATTTTCCAAATACATGTCCATTTTTTCAAATACTTGATTAAAATTTTTATATATATCATAAAGAAAGTTCCATAGTTTTTAATACTTGGTCAACATTTTTATACATATTTAAGATTTCCTAAATGCTTGTTTAACATTTTCAAATATTTTTATTTATTTTAATATAAATGATAAAAAAACTTCTTCATTTTTTAGTACATGATCAACAATTTTTCTATACACATTCAGTATTTTTAAGATGCTTGATTAGAATTTTTTCAAATACCTGTTCAACATTCTTTGAATACTTGTTCAACTTTTTTCAAACGTGTTTTGTAGAGTGTTTTTGTAATATGTATATTTAGAGTATTTAAACTATAAACAAAAGTAGGAAAATAAAGTAAAAAACAGAAACAGAAATAGAAATAGAAAATAAAAAAAGAAAAAGAAAAAGAAAAGAAAGAAGAGGTTGTGGCTTGTCAAGCGCGTGAGCCGGCCCATCTCGCTCACCCCTTCAGCGAGTCGGAAGCTGCACTTGCAGAAGGCGAGATATGGGGGTGCCCAGGAACAGGGGCGCCCTATCCTAATGAGTGATACATATCATCACTAACGCGTTGGATGCAGCTGATCAGGCAAAAGAAAAAAGTGAAACCCTAGTCCTACACAAGTCATCCAATTTGTGCTTGTTTGGGTGGGTACGTGACGTAGGCCCAAATGGCCCACATGTTGGCTACTCGGCCGATTGAATTGTGACATAGGGCTTTATGAGTAGAGTGAGCACGTCCTGAACCATGGGCATCTGCACCCATTTTTCAAAATAAATAAATTTTAATTATGTTTTAAAATGTCAAAAAAGAACAGAAATTCACGCATACATGTTTGCAAATGTGTGCGCGTGGCACAAAGTTGTATGAAAAATGCCTTTTTGTTTTGTGTTTGCAATAAAGACAAGTTTCGGTGCTTCTAAATAGCGTTCCATGACATAATTTTTTGTCTTTTTTGCACGGGCGACAAAAACAGTTATTTTTTCCGCAAAACTTTATGCATGCGCATAGAACATGGAGACGTACCTGTGAAACTTTTTTCATATTTCTTTAGCATTTAGAAATATGTTTTCCGAAGCAGGTTCATATATATTCGGGTTCATCCATGCACTTTTCTTTATGAGTACTCCTAATCAACGCTTGTTGCGCCATCTAACAAAATTGTCACTCACGCGGATGCTCTCGTGGGTCAGCCTAGCGGAAAGCTTCTTGCTCGCTAGTTTTTTGCGGTTGGACACACTAACCAGGAACCAGGTTGACTGTTGCCTAAAAAATACTGTTGCTTAGTTGACATTTCGAAAACATATTAGTCTGAAAATAGCACAAAAACTAAAAAACACGAATTTGAAAGTTCAAAATGTACTAAAAACATGTCAGTTTTACAAAAACATATTCAAAAAGATTCACAGATTTTTTTTATGAATTTGCAAATTGTGCACAATTTATTGGAAAAAGTTCATGAATTTGAAAATTTCACGATTTTGGAAAAGGTTCATGAATTTTTTAAAAGTTTTCAAACATGAAAAAAGTTCACAAATTTGATGATATAAAATTCAGAAAATACAAAGAAAACTGTAAAGCTTCGTGAATTTGAGAAACATTCTAGAATTTGCAAAAAATGTTTTAATTTGAAAACAAATCACGCATTTGAAATAGAAAGTAAAAAGAAAAGAGAAAAAGGAAACAAAAAGGGGAAACAAAAACAAAAACAAAAACCGAGTAAACCCTTTTCTTATAGAATAAAAAATCAAGTAAAACCTATGCCAGGAGAACCCACAAGAAAAATCACCCAGAGAAACCGCCGAAAAATATTTTAAAAACGTACATGTGCCGGCCCATTTGCCACCTCCGAAAATATTAATATTATTATTATTATTTACGTGTTTTCGGGTTTTAGATGTGTTTTTCTTCTTATTTTTGGCTTTTCGATTTTTACCCGGTTTTTTGGAGAAAAAACATTTTTTTTTCTTTTTTTGCTTCCACAAGAAGCACATATTTGCTTCCGTGAGAAGCATAACTATGCTTCTCTGGAAATGAAAAATAAAACACATATTTGCTTCTCCTGTAAGCACATATTTGCTTCCGCGAGCTCGAAAAGGAAAAATAATATATGCTTCCACGATAAGCACATACTTTCTTCTTGTGGAGGAACATATTTGCTTCCGCAGGGAAAAAAACGGTGCTTCCACCAGAAGCACATATTTACTTCTTTTGGGGGCACAGATTTGCTTCCGCGAGAAGCATAACTTTGTTTCCCGAAGGTGTTTGTTGGGTTGACATATATCGAGAATAGGATTTGTCATTCCAAGTATCAGAGAGGTATCTCTGGGCTCTCTCGGTAATGCACATCACAAGAAGCCTTGCAAGCAATGTGACTAATGAGTTAGTTGCGAGATAATGCATTATGGAACGAGTAAAGAGACTTGTCGGTAACAAGATTACTAGGTATGAAGATACCAACGATCGAATCTCGGGCAAGTAACATACCGATGACAAAGGGAATAACGTATGTTGTCATTACGGTTTGACCAATAAAGATCTTCGTAGAATATGTGGGAGCCAATATGAGCATCCAGGTTCCGCTATTGGTTATTGACCGTAGAAGTGTCTTGGTCATGTCTACATAGTTCTCGAACCCGTAGGGTCCGCACGCTTAACGTTCGATGACGATTTGTATTATGAGTTATGTGTTTTTGGTGACCGAAGATTATTCGGAGTCCCGGATGAGATCATTGACATGATGAGGAATCTCGAAATAGTCGAGAGGTAAAGATTGATATATTGGACGATGATATTCGAACACCGGAATGGTTCCGTATCGTTTCGGGTATTTTTCGGAGTACCGAGAGGTTACCGAAACCCCCCGGGGAAGTATTGGGCCTACATGGGCCATAGGGGAGAGGGGAGGCAGCTCACAAGGTGTGGCCGCGCCCCCTCCCATAGGGAGTCCGAATTGGACTAGGGGAGGGGGCGCGCACCCCTTTCGTTCTCCTCTTACCTCTCCCTTCCCTCCTTCCACCTCCAAGAAAAAAAGGGCGGGCTGAATCCTACTAGGATTGGAGTCCTAGTAGGACTCCTCCCCATGGCCCCATGGCGCACCCCCTAGGCCAGCCTCCTCCTCCTCTCCTCCTTTATATACGTGGGTAGGGGCCACCCCAAAGCATATCAATTGTTCTTAGCCGTGTGTGGTGCCCCCCTCCACTGTTTACTCCTCAGGTCATATTGTCGTAGTGCTTAGGCGAAGCCCTGCGCGATCTACTTCACCATCACCGTCAACACACCGTCGTGCTGCCGGAACTCTTCCCCGACACTCTGCTGGATCAAGAGATCGAGGGACGTCATCGAGCTGAACGTGTGCAGAACTCGGAGGTGTCGTACGTTCGGTGCTTGATCGGTTGAATCGTGAAGACGTTTGACTATATCAACCACGTTAATCTAATGCTTCCTCCTTAGGTCTACGAGGGTACGTGGACACACTCTTCTCGTCTCATTGCTATGCATCTCCTAGATAGATCTTGCGTGAGCATAGGATTTTTTTTTGAAATTGCATGCTACGTTCCCAACAACTTTCTCCTCTATGTGAAGGGAACCTTTTGGATCTAGATCTTGGAGTTCTTTGTGTTCTATTCTTCGTTCTTCCTCTCATTTCCCTCCCTAACATTAGTTGCTTTGGAGGGGTTTGGGAGAGAAGGAGTTGGGCACTACGTGTGCCCTTACCATTGCATTTGGTGCATAGATTTGAGTTCTCCACGGTGATACGTGGAAGTTACAAGTTGAGAAGCCTATTACTCTTGGGTGCTTGGTACCCTTAAGCTTGTTCCACTTGGGTGCTTGGGCGCCCTAGATGGTTGAGGTCACCTGGGAGTCATATTCCATTGTGGTGAAGCTTCGTGGTGTCGTTGGGAGCCTTCAATTAAGTTGTGGAGATAGCCCCAACCTTTGTGGTGTTCGGAGCTCAATCATTGTGGTGCAAAGCTCCGAGCAAGCGTCGTGGTCTCCAATTAGGTTGTGGAGATCGCCCCAAACAATTTGTACGGGTTCAGTGACTGCCCTCAAGGGTCCCTTAGTGGAATCACGGCATCTTGCATTGTGTGAGGGCGTGAGGAGATTATGGTAGCCCTAGGAGCTTCTTGGGGAGCATTGTGCCTCCATACCGCTCCAAACGGTGATTAGCATCCACAAAGGTGTGAACTTCGTGATACATCATCGTCTCCACATGCCTAGGTTATATCTTACCCGAGCCCTTTACTTATGCACTTTACTTTGTGATAGCCTTATTGTTTCTTGTCATATATCTTGCTATCGCCTAGTTGTTTATCTTGCTTAGCATAAGCTGTTGGTGCACATATGTGAGCCTAGTTCTTGTAGGTTTTGTGCTTGACAAATTAACCACTAAGTTTATTTCGCATTTGTTCAAGCCTAAACCATAATTATTTTAAAGCGCCTATTCACCCCCACCCTCTAGGCAACATCCACGATCTTTCATATGGGAATCACAAACCTTAACACAATTATTTCTTTGACCACACAATTTACTACTAGCATGGCTCTAATATCACCAATCTTAATATCTGAAAACAATTATAAGGAATCAAACTTCTCATAAATTCAATGCTCTTTATGAAAGTTTTTATTATACCATCTTTGAATGCCTGTCATATTATGAATAAATTCATAACCCAAGCAATTTACCATGATGTTTAGAGACTCTCAAAATAATATAAGTGAAGCATGAGAGTTCATCAATTTCTTCAAAATAAATATCACCGTTGTGCTAAAAAAGATATAAGTGAAGCACTAGAGCAACTACCCTATCTCAAAAGATATAAGTGAAGCACAAAGATTATTCTAATAAACTCACGATTAATGTGTGTCCCTCTCAAAAGGTGTGTATAGCAAGGATGATTGTGGAAAACTAAAAAGCAAAGACTCAAATCATAAAAGACGTTCCAAGCAAAACACATATCATGTGGTGAATAAAATATAGCCTCAAGTAAATTTACCAATGGATTGAAGACAAAAGAGGGGATGCCATCCGGGGCATCCCCAAGCTTAGATTCTTGGTTGTCCTTGAATATTACCTTGGGGTACCTTGGGCATCCCCAAGCTTAGGATCTTGCCACTCCTTATTCCATAGTCCATCCAATCTTTACCCAAAACTTGAAAACTTCACAACACAAAACTCAACAGAAAACTCGTGAGATCCGTTAGTAAAACAAATTTAATCCTTACTTGTAGGTACTATTGTGAACTCATTCTTATTTTATATTGGTGTAATATCTACTGTACTCGAACTTTTCCATGGTTCATACCCCACGATACTAGCCATAGATGCATCAAAATAAGCAAACAACACAAAGAAAACATAATCTGTCAAAAAACAGAACAGTGTGTAAAGATGCGATTGAGGTGAAACTTCTGCATCTATAAAAATTCTGAAAAATTAGGAAAACATGGTAAATTTGTAGATTAGAAAGGTGTAAAAAATTCAGAGTTTTTTCACGTTCCAGCAACCAAAAACAAATTTGATACTGGACACAAAATTTTCTGTTTTTCAGAAAAAACCAATCTACTATCTTCGAAATCATCCCAAAGGTCTTACTTGGCACAAACACTAAATTAAAACATGAAAATACATATAATCAGAGGCTAGATGATAGATTTATTCAAGAACTGAAAACAAAAATATTGGGTTGTCTCCCAACAAGTGCTTTTCTTTAAAGCCTTTTAGCGAGGCATTGAGATTTCAATGATGCTCATATGAAAGATAAGAATTGAAGCACAAAGAGAGCATCATAAAACACATGAAAAACCAATCTAAGTCTAACATACTTCCTAGGCATAGGCATTTTATAAGCAAATAAATTATCAAGGTAATCAATTTCTAGCATATGCAAGAAAGAAGAATAAAACTTTGATAATCTAAGCATCAAGAGAGATAATTTAGTAACATGTAGATTTCTACAACCATATTTTTCCTCTCTCATAATAATTGCATGTAGGATCATATTCAAACTCTACAATATAACTATCACGTAACATATTTTCTACATAATCCATATGCATGAAAAGTTCACACTCTTCCAAAATAGTGGGATTATGTGACGCCTCCGATTTGACCGTACACTAATCACGCACGCAAACGTGTACGACCAAGATCAGGAACTCACTGGAAGATATCACAACACAACTCTAGACACACGTAAAATAATACAAGCTTTATATTACAAGCCAGGGGCCTCGAGGGCTCGAATACATAAGCTCGAATACACAAGAGTCAGCGGAAGCAAAAATATCTGAGTACATACATAAGTTAAACAAGTTTGCCTTAAGAAGGCTAGCACAAAACATCAACGATCGAAAAGGCAAGGCCTCCTGCCTGGGATCCTCCTAACTACTCCTTGTCGGCGGCGGCCTCCACGTAGTAATAGTCTCCGTTGGGTAGTAGTAGTTGTCAAAGGTGGCATCTGGCTCCTGGGCCCCACCATCTGGTTGCATCAACCAGAAGAAGAAAGAAGGGGGGGGGGGAAGGGAGCAAAACAACCGTGAGTACTCATCCAAAGTACTCGCAAGCAAGGATCTACACTACATATGCATCGATACCAATGAAAAGGGGTAGTATCTGTGGACTAAACTGCATAATGCCAGAATAAGAGGGGGAGAAGCTAGTACTATCGAAGACTAGCATCTTTTGGAAACCACCGTCTTGCAGCAACAAGGGGGAAGTAGAGTAGTATAACATAGTCATATTTATGTTGTTGTTTCAATGCCGCGGGGTCCTTTCTCGACTCCCGAAGCAACATATCCAAATCATGCCTCAGCATCCAGTTCTAGTTGTATCGATCGGGATACAACTCCAAGTGTTCGTTACCGTAGGACATGCTATCAATAGATGTTTTCTTCCCTGCAGGGGTGCACCAACTTACCCACCACGCTCGCTTAACTCCGGCCGGACACACCATCAGGTCATGCCCGGCCTCGGCCAAACAATATGCCGCAGCCAGACCTAGGCTTAATAGAGAGGTCAGCACGCCAGACTAAACCTATGCCCCCAGGGGTCATGGGCCATCGCCCCGGCAACTCCTGCACGTTGCATACACCGCCGGTGAGCAGACCTAGGCTACCTTCTTAAAAAGGCAGGTGCTTAAGCAGTCCAACCCGGCGCGCGCCGCTTAGTCGCATGACGTCAATTAAGCTTTGGCTGATGCATACGATGCAGAACGCCCATACTATGCCCACGTGATGGTTAGCGCTATCAGGCCAGAGGCCCCTTAGATCAAATATCCAAACCATTATTGTCTTGGGAACGCGCGATAACGAGCAGAGACTCACGATCATGTGACCGCATCGCCCCGTCTCGAGGACTTGCGGCAAGGGTTAAGAATGCCCGGCCACGCCTCGTAATTATCTCGCGGGCACCTTCCAGGTCAACCTGACTACACATCACTCGCAATTAAGCTCACGCGGGTATCCCTCAGGGCCGACCCGTCTTTAGTAACATGGTTCAGTGTAAAGTCATAGTAACCATAGTAACCGTGTGTCTAACACCAAGGGGGAACCCCGAGGAATCACCCTCAATGGAATTCCACCTGTTGTTATCTTCAAGGTGGACTAAGGAGGAATCACCCTCGAGGTCCACTCTTGAGGAGTTGCACGACAGTGTCGTTATGGGGAGTGGAGAAGGAGGAATCACCCTCGATGACCACAACCGATGAACTAACCTACAAGGTTCACATCAGAAGTGCTGATGAGGTATCACCCTCGGCACTCGATAGTAACCCATTAGTGTCGAACAACTAAGGGGAAGTGATGTGCGGTCTCGGGGCTTGCTCTTCGATCGCGTTGATCGGGTCTTCTGGTAATCCAGCGGGGGCAACAGGTGTTGGGGAACGTAGTATTTCAAAAAATTCCTACGATCACGCAAGATCAATCTACTAGATGCATAGCAACGAGAGGGGAGAGTGTGTCTACGTACCCTTGTAGACCGAAAGCGGAAGCGTCTAGTGACGCGGTTGATGTAGTCGAACGTCTTCGCGATCCAACCGACCCAAGCACAGGTGCAAACGACACCTTCGCGTTCAGCACACGTTCAGCTCGATGACGCCCCACAAGCTCTTGATCCAGTTGAGCTTCACGGGAGAGTTTCGTCAGCACGACGGCGTGGTGACAGAGATGATGAAGCTACCGACACAGGGCTTCGCCTAAGCATTGCAACGATATGACCGAGGTGTATTTCTGTGGAGGGGGGCACCACACACGACTAAAACAATGTTTCTTGTGTGTCCTTGGGTGCCCCCTGCCCCCGTATATAAAGGATCAAGGGGGAGGGCCGGCCGTCCCCTGGGCGCGCCAAGGAGGATCTTTCCTACTCCTAGTTGGAGTAGGAATCCCCCTTTCCTATTCCTACTAGGAGTAGGAAAGGAAGAAGAAGAGGAGAAGGCAAGAGGGGGGCGCCTCCCCCCCACTCCTAGTCCAACTAGGATTCCCTAGGGAGGGGGGGTGCGGCCAGCCCTAGTGGGCTGCCTCTCTCTTTTCCCACATGGCCCACTATGGCCCATACTCCCCCCCGGGGGGGGGGGGTTCTGGTAACCCCTCCGGCACTCCGGTTTTATCCGATAACACCCGGAACACTTCCCGTGTCCGAATATAGTCGTCCAATATATCAATATTTATGTCTCAGACATTCTGAGACTCCTCGTCATGTCCTTGATCACATCTGGGACTCCGAGCTACCTTCGATACATCAAAACTCATAAACTCATAATACCGACCGTCATCGAACGTTAAGCGTGCGGACCCTACGGGTTCGAGAACTATGTAGACATGACCGAGACTCATCTCCAGTCAATAACTAATAGCGGAATCTGGATGCTCATATTGGTTCCTACATATTCTACGAGGATCTTTATCAGTCAAACCGCATAACAACATACGCCGTTCCCTTTGTCATCGGTATGTTACTTGCCCGAGATTCGATCGTCGGTATCACTATACCTAGTTAATCTCGTTAACGGAAAGTCTCTTTACTCGTTCCGTAATACATCATCTCATGACTAACTCATTAGTCATTTGCTTGCAAGGCTTATTATGATGTGTATTACCGAGAGGGCCCAGAGATACCTCTCCGACACTCGGAGTGACAAATCCTATTCTCGATCTATGCCAACACAACAAACACCTTTGGAGACACCTATAGAGCATCTTTATAATCACCCAGTTATGTTGTGACATTTGATAGCACACAAGGTGTTCTTACGGTATTCGGGAGTTGCACAATCTCATAGTCATAGGAACATGTATAAGTTATGAAGAAAGCAATAGCAGTAAAACTAAATGATCAAGTTGCTAAGCTAACGGATGGGTCTTGTCCATCACATCATTCTCTTAATGATGTGATCCCGTTGATCAAATGACAACTCATGTCTATGGCTAGCAAACATAACCATCTTAGATCAATGAGCTAGTCTAGTAGAGGCATACCAGGGACACTCTGTTTTGTCTATGTATTCACACATGTACCAAGTTTCCGGTTAATACAATTCTAGCATGAATAATAAACATTTATCATGATATAAGGAAATAAATAATAACTTTATTATTGCCTCTAGGGCATATTTTCTTCAGTCTCCCACTTGCACTGGAGTCAATAATCTAGTTCACATCGCCATGTGATTTAATACCGATAATTCACATCGTTATGTGAATAACACCCATAATTCACATCGCCGTGTGACCAACACCCAAAGGGTTTACTAGAGTCAATAATCTAGTTCACATCGCCATGTGATTAACACCCAAAGAGTACTAAGGTGTGATCATGTTTTGCTTTGTGAGAGAAATTTAGTCAGCGGATCTGTTACATTCAGAGCCGTATGTATTTTGCAAATTTCTATGTCTACAATGCTCTTGCATGGAGCTACTCTAGCTAATTGCTCCCACTTTCAATACGCATCCAGATTGATACTTAGAGTCATCTGGATTAGTGTCAAAGCTTGCATCAGCGAAACTCTTTACGACGAACACTTTATCACCTCCATAATCGAGAAACATTTCCTTAGTCATCAAATAACTAAGGATAATTTTGACCGCTGTCCAGTGATCTATTCCTGGATCACTATTGTACCTCCTTGCCAAACTCATGGCAAGGTACACAACAGGTTTGGTACACAGCATGGCATACTTTATATAACCTATGGCTGAGGCATAGGGAATGCCTTTCATTCTTTCTCTTATCTTCTGCCGTGGTCGGATTTTGAGTCTTACTGAACTTCATACCTTATAACTCAGGCAAGAACTCCTTCTTTGACTGATCCATTTTGAACTACTTCAAAAACTTGTCAAGGTATGTACTCATTGAAATAACTTATCAAGCGTCTTGATCTATCTCTATAGATCTTGATGCTCAATATGTAAGCAGCTTCCCCGAGGTCTTTATTTGAAAAACTCATTTCAAACACTCCTTTATGATTTCCAGAAAATTCTACATCATTTCCGATCGACAATATGTCATACACATATACTTATCAGAAAGGTTGTAGTGCTCCCACTCACTTTCTTGTAAATACAGGCTTCACCGCAAGTCTGTATAAAACTATATGCTTTGATCAACTTATCAAAGCATATATTCCAACTCCGAGATGCTTACACCAGTCCATAGATGGATCGCTGGAGCTTTCACATTTTGTTAGCACCTTTAGGATTGACAAAACCTTCTGGTTGCATCATATACAACTCTTCTTTAATAAATCCATTAAAGAAAGCAATTTTGTTATCCACTTGCCAGATTTTATAAAATGCGGCAATTGCTAACATGATTCAGACGAACTTAAGCATCGCTACAAATGAGAAAATCTCATCGTAGTCAACACCTTGAACTTGTTGAAAACCTTTCGCAACAAGTCGGGCTTTGTAGACAGTAACATTACCGTCGGCGTCGGTCTTCCTCTTGAAGATCCATTTATTTTCAATGGCTTGCCGATCATCGAGCAAGTCAACCAAAGTCCATACTTTATTCTCATACATGGATCTCATCTCAGATTTCATGGCCTCAAGCCATTTTGCGGAATCTGGGCTCATCATCGCTTCCTCATAGTTCGTAGGTTCATCATGGTCTAGTAACATGACTTCCAGAACTGGGTTGTCGTACCACTCTGGCACGGAACGCACTCTGGTTGACCTACGATGTTTAGTAGTAACTTGATCTGAAGTTTCATGATCATCATCATTAGCTTCCCCGCTGATTGGTGTAGGAATCACTAGAACTAGTTTCTGTGATGTACTACTTTCCAATTTGGGAGAAGGTACAATTACCTCATTAAGTTCCACTTTCCTCCCACTCACTTCTTTCGAGAGAAACTTCTTCTCTAGAAAGTATCCATTTTTGGCAACGAATATCTTGCCTTTAGATCTGTGATAGAAGGTGTACCCAACAGTTTCCTTTGGGTATCCTATGAAGACACATTTCTCTGATTTGGTTTCGAGCTTATCAGGTTGAAACTTTTTCACATAAGCATCGCTGCCCCAAACTTTAAGAAACAACAACTTTGGTTTCTTGCCAAACCACAGTTCATAAGGCGTTGTTTCAACGGATTTAGATGGTGCCCTTATTTAACGTGAATGCAACTGTCTCTAATGCATAACCAAAAACGATAGTGTTAAATCGGTAAGAGACATCATAGATCGCACCATATCTAATAAAGTACGATTATGACGTTCGGACACACCATTACGCTATAGTGTTCCAGGTGGCGTGAGTTGTGAAACTATTCCACATTGTTTCAAATGAAGACCAAACTCGTAACTCAAATATTCGCCTCCACGATGAGATCATAGAAACTTTATTTTCTTGTTATGATGATTCTCTACTTCACTCTTGAAATTCTTTGAACTTTTCAAATGTTTGAGACTTGTGTTTCATCAAGTAGATATACCCATATCTACTCAAATCATCAGTGAAGGTCAGAAAATAACGATACTCGCCGTGAGCCTCAACACTCATCGGTCCACATACATCAGTATGTATGATTTCCAACAAATCTGTTGCTCGCTCCATTGTTCCGGAGAACGGAGTCTTAGTCATCTTGCCCATTGAAAGTGCATGATATCGACTAGAGGGGGGTGAATAGGCGATTTTTATGAATTCTTCACTGAGGAATTTGCGGGTGAGGAAATTCCTTAGCGAAGAACTACTTGCAGCGGAATAAGTACTCAGAAGTAAACATAACAGAACACAAGCATAGTCATCATGATGAAATGAAGACAAGCATAGAGTACAGAAAGCGTCAACATAGGATAACACAGGATGAAGACAAACGGACTGAAGAAATTTAACGGAGGAAATTGAGAAAGTCTTCGGTCAAAGTCTTCAAACAGACATGAACAAGCACACAACACAATTATGAGGAATTGAAAGAGTTGAGGAAATAGAACCAGTAAGCTTGGTGAATACAATGATTTGTTAGACCAGTCCCAACTGTTGTCTGAGTTGTACATCTGGTTAGGGCGGCTAGGTATTTCAACCTGAGGACACACAGTCCCCGACACCCAGTCCTGGACACACAATCTAAGACACCAAGTCCTCACCGTATTGCCCTTGAGCTAAGGTCACACAGACCTCGCCCAATCACTCGTGGTAAGTCTTCACAGGTGACTTCCGAACCTTCACAAACCCGGTCACTCGGCGATCCACAATTCCTCTTGGATGCTCTAGACCATGACGCCTAACCGTCTGGAAGAAGCACAGTCTTCAAAGGTAACAAGCATCAGATCCACTCAGGATCAATCCCTTCAGTGATGCTCAATCACTTTTGGGTTTGTAGGTGTTTGGGTTTGGTTTTGGGTTTTTCCTCACTCGATGATTTTCACTCAAAGTCCTTGGAGGATGGGTTGCTCTTATGACAAGTGTCAGTTTCTCTCGGAGCAGCCAACCAGCTAGTGGTTGTAGGGGGCGGCTATTTATAGCCTAGGTAGGTAGATATTTTGGGACAGCTGGCGCGTAGCACAACAACGATCAGAATGTTGAGTATCTAATTCCTCAGGGCTATCATGTTCCTCACTTGTAGGAAATCCGCACTGGTGAATTCCTAACTCCTCAAGCAGAACAAATTCCTCAGAGACCAGAAGAACTTCGTCTCTGTCACTGAAGAATATGACCGAGCATGAGATTTCCAATGGCTTCACTCGAAGGGATTGGTAGGTGTAGGATTTTGAGTTGAGCATCAAATGGAAAATTTTCCTTAGTATTTCCTCGACCCCATTTAACAGTACGGTGTTTCCTATGACTCATGAAAGAGAAAATGAAACTACGAAAACAAAAGTCTTCACGCTTCATGTTCCTCAATTGAATACCAAGTCTTCAAGGTCACACCAATTTCTTCACTTTAAAAGTATTCAGAAAGTCTTCAGAAATCCAAAGTCTTCAGTCGAGGAACTTCATTTTTAGGGGTCAACTTTCTCTGTAAATATCAAACTCCTCATAGACTTATAGACCTGTGTAAACTCATAAACACATTAGTCCCTTAACCTATAAGTCTTCAATACACCAAAATCACTAAGGGGCACTAGATGCACTTACACCCATGAGGCATGGTTCACAAGCACCAAGTGATTAATAATCAAGTGATTCCAAAAGCCCATCAGCATGGAGTTTCTTCATGCGCTTTACACCAATATGACCTAAACGGCAGTGCCACAAACAAGTTGCACTATCATTATCAACTTTGCATCTTTTGGCTTCAATATTATGAATATGTGTATTACTACGATCAAGATCCAACAAACTATTTTCATTGGGTGTATGACCATCGAAGGTTTTGTTCATGAAAACAAAATAACAATTATTCTATGACTTTAAATGAATAACTGTATTGCAACAAACATGATCAAATCATATTCATGCTCAACGCAAATGCCAAATAACATTTATTTAGGTTCTACACTAATCCCAAAAGTATAGGTGTGCGATGATGATCATATCAATCTTAGAACCGCTTCCAACACACATCGTCACTTCACCTTTAACTAGTATCTGTTCATTCTGCAACTCTCGTTTCGAGTTACTAATTTTAGTGACTGAACCGGTACCAAATACCCAGGGGTTGCTATGAACACTAGTAAAGTACACATCAATAATCTGTGTATCAAATATACCTTTGTTCACTTTGCCATCTTTCTTATTCGCCAAGTATCTAGGGCAGTTCCACTTCCAGTGACCATTTCCTTTGCAGTAGAACACTTAGTTTTAGGCTTGAGTTTAGCTTTGGGTTTCTTCACGGGAGTGAAAACTTGCTTGTCATTCTTCTTGAAGTTCCCCTTCTATCCCTTTGCCCTTTACTTGAAACAAGTGGTCTTGTTAACCATCAACACTTGATGCTCTTTCTTGATTTCTACCTTCGCCGATTTCAGCATCGCGAAGAGCTCGGGAATTACTTTTGTCATCCCTTGCATATTATATTTCATCACGAAGTTCTAGTAACTTGGAGATAGTGACGAGAGAACTTTGTCAATTACTAACTTATCTGGAAGATTAATTCCCACTTGATTCAAGCAATTGTAGTACCTAGACAATCTGAGCACATGCTCACTGGTTGAGCTATTCTCCTCCATCTTATAGGCAAAGTACTGTCAGAGGTCTCATACCTCTCGACACGGACATGAGTATGAAATACTAATTTCAACTCTTGGAACATCTTATATGCTCCGTGGCATTCAAAAATGTTTTTGAAGTCTCGGTTCTAAGCCGTAAAGCATGGTGCACTAAACTATCAAGTAGTCATCATACCGAGCTTTTTTCAAAATGTTCATAACGTCAGCATCTGCTCCTGCAATAGGTCTGTCACTTAGTGGTGCATCAAGGACATAAATCTTCTGTGCAGCAATGATGAAAATCCTCAAATCACGGAACAACTCCGCATCATTGCAACTATCATCTTTCAACTTATATTTCTCTAGGAACAAATAAAAATAAACAGGGAGCTACATCGCGAGCTATTGATCTACAACATAGATATGGCAATACTACCAGGACTAAGTTCATGATAAATTAAAGTTCAATTAATCATATTACTAAAGAACTCCCACTTAGATAGACATCCCTCTAGTCATCTAAATGATCACGCGATCCAAATCAACTAAACCATGTCCGATCATCATGTGAGATGGAGTAGTTTTGAATGGTGAACATCTTATGTTGATCATATCTACTATATGATTCACGCTCGACCTTTCGGTCTCCAGTGTTCCATGGCCATGTCTGTACATGCTAGGCTCGTCAAGTTTAACCTGAGTATTCTGCATGTGCAAAACTGTCTTACACCTGTTGTATTTGAATAGAGCTTATCACACCCGATCATCACATGGTGTCTCGGCACGACGAACTTTCGCAACGGTGCATACTCAGGGAGAACACTTGTACCTTGAAATTTTTGTAAGGGATCATCTTATAATGCTACCGCCGTTCTAAGCAAATTAAGAATCATAATAAGATAAACATCACATGCAATCAAAATATGTGAAATGACATGGCCATCATCATCTTGTGCTTTTGATCTCCAAAGCATCGTCATGATCTCCATCGTCACCGGCTAGACACCATGATCTTCATCGTAGTGTCGTGGTCGTCTCGCCAATTATTGCTACTACTACTATCGCTAACTCATAGTGATAAAGTAAAGCAATTACATGGCCTTCGCAATTCATACAATAAAGAGACAACCATAAGGCTCCTGTCGGTTGCCGATAACTTTATAAAACATGATCATCTCATACAATAATGTATAACTCATCACGTCTTGACCATATCACATCACAACATTCCCTACAAAAACAAGTTAGACGTCCTCTACTTTGTTGTTGCAAGTTTTACGTGGCTGCTACGGGCTTAGCAAGAACCGTTCTTACCTACGCATACAAAAACCACAATGACTTTTCGTCAAGTATGTGTTGTTTTAACCTTCACAGGGACCGGGTGTATACACACTCGATTCAACTAAAGTGAGAGAGACAGACACCCGCCAGTCACCTTTAAGCAACGAGTGCTCGTAACGGTGAAACCAGTATCGTATAAGCATACGCGTAATGTCGGTCCGGGCCGCTTCATCTCACAATAGCACCGAATCAAACTATGACATGTTGGTAAGCAGTATGACAATTATCGCCCACAACTCATTGTGTTCTACTCGTGCATATCATCTACGCATAGACCTAGCTCATGATGCCACTGTTGGGGAACATAGTATTTCAAAAAATTTCCTACGATCACGCAAGATCTATCTACTAGATGCATAGCAATGAGAGGGGAGAGTGTGTCTACATAACCTTGTAGACCGAAAGCGGAAGCGTCTAGTGACGCAGTTGATGTAGTCGAACGTATTCGTGATCCAACCGATCCAAGCACCGAACGTACGACACCTCCGCGTTCAGCACACGTTCAGCTCGATGACGTCCCACGAGATCTTGATCCAGTTGAGCTTCACGGGAGAGTTTCGTCAGCACGACGGCGTGGTGACGGAGATGATGAAGCTACAAACGCTGGGCTTCGCCTAAGCACTGCAACGATATGACCGAGGTGTGTTTCTGTGGAGGGGGGCACCGCATGCGGCTAAAACAATGTTTCTTGTGTGTCCTTGGGTGCCCCTGCCCCCGTATATAAAGGAGCAAGGGGGAGGGCCGGCCGGCCCCTATGGGCGTGCCAAGAAGGAGCTTTCCTACTCCTAGTAGGAGTAGGAATCCTCCTTTCCTATTCCTACTAGGAGTAGGAAAGGAAGAAGAAGAGGAGAAGGAAGGAGAGGGGCGCCTCCCCCCACTCCTAGTCCAACTAGGATTCCCTAGGGGGGGGGGGTGCGGCCAGCCTTAGTAGGCTGCCTCTCTCTTTTCCCTCATGGCCCACTATGGCCCAAACTCCCGGGGGGGGGGGTCCGGTAACCCCTCCGGCACTCTAGTTTTATCTGATAACACCCGGAACACTTCTGGTGTCCGAATATAGTCGTACAATATATCAATCTTTATGTTTTAGACATTCCGAGACTCCTCGTAATGTCCGTGATCACATCCGGGGCTCTGAACTAACTTCGGTACATCAAAACTCATAAACTCATAATACCGATCGTCATCGAACGTTAAGTGTGCGGACCCTACGGGTTCGAGAACTACGTAGACATGACCAAGACTCATTTCCGGTCAATAACCAATAGCGGAACCTGGATGCTCATATTGGTTCCTACATATTCTATGAAGATCTTTATCGGTCAAACCGCATAACAACATACGTCGTTCCCTTTGTCATCGCTATGTTACTTGCCCGAAATTCGATCGTCGGTATCACTATACCTAGTTAATCTCGTTATCGACAAGTCTCTTTACTCGTTCTGTAATACATCATCTCATGAATAACTCATTAGTCATTTGCTTGCAAGGATTATTATGATGTGTATTACCGAGAGGGCCCAGAGATACCTCTCCGACACTCGGAGTGAAAAATCCTATTCTCGGTCTATGCCAACACAACAAACACCTTCGGAGACACCTGTAGAGCATATTTATAATCACCCAGTTATGTTGTGATGTTTTATAGCACACAAGGTGTTCCTCCGGTATTCAGGAGTTGCACAATCTCATAGTCATAGGAACATGTATAAGTTATGAAGAAAGCAATAGCAGTAAAACTAAACGATCAAGTTGCTAAGCTAACGGATGGGTCTTTTCCATCACATCATTCTCCTAATGTTGTGATCCCGTTGATCAAATGACAACTCATGTCTATGGCTAGGAAACATAACCATCTTTGATCAATGAGCTAGTCTAGTAGAGGCATACTAGGGACACTCTGTTTTGTCTATGTATTCACACATGTACTAAGTTTCCGGTTAATACAATTCTAGCATGAATAATAAACATTTATGATGATATAAGGAAATAAATAATAACTTTATTATTGCCTCTAGGGCATATTTCCTTCAGCAGAGACAATGTGGGGGTCACTGGTGGATCTCTAACCTGCCTATACTAAGCAGTTTAGTATAAGCATGTAAGGTATGAAAGCAGGTACAAACAACAAGCTATGCATCAGAATAGGATCATATAAAAAGCAGTAGCAATTCTAATGCAAGCATAAGAGAGAAGAGAGTGGGCGATATCAGAATGATAAAAGAGGGTTGGCTTGCCTGGAAGCTCTGCTGATACGGAAGGAGGGTTGTCGATGATGTAGTCGATCACAGCGGCATCAACAACAGTCTCGGGGACTACCGGAGAAGAAGAGGGGGAAGAAATAGTAAATATAAAGCACATAGGTGCACCAAAGAAGCACGACCTGTCAACACGCAGTGCTAGGGTGCTCTAACGTGGTGCTACACAATACCGACGAAGGGGAATAACATCCGGGAACGTTTTCCCGGAGTTAGGCATTTTCGGACAGGCAAACCGGAGGGGGAATGTTGCATGTTCGTTATGATAGGGATGTGTGGTGGACGAACGGATCGTGTATCCGGATTCATCTCGTTGTTCTGAGAAACTTTCATATATAAAACTTTTTCATCGGAGTTATGATTTATTTTATATGATTTTCTAAAGTTTTAACATTTTCTGGATTTTATTAAATAAACAAAAGTAAACTGTAAATGTTACGGGTACACAGAAATGTACCCAGGACCTCACACGGTGTGCATGACAGGTGGGGCCCCAGTGCTGAGTCAGCAGCTGACTCAGCCAATCTTATCCACATGAACAGTGCGGGTGGGTCCTACCTCTAAGTGTCTCATCTTTTTTTAATTTTCTCTCTTACTCTTTTTTCTAAAAAGGGCCCGGTCATTAGCGGGTGGTAGCGGTTGCGGGCGTCGCCCGAGCGGGTGAGGGACGAGCCCGACTGGGGGAAAAGCGGGGCGAAGGCCACCGGCGGGCGGTCTCGGCGGGGCGGCACCGGAGCAGGGCGCCGGAGCAGGGATGCACGGCCGGGGCGCCGCGGGGTTGGACAGGCACAACTGTCACGTGGGCAGGGGCGCGGCGAGCCGGACGGCGCGCCGGTGGTGGTGGTCCGGCGACCACACCCACAACGGAGGGGCTCGAGATTTTGCCCTCCGCCGACCATTTGGCGTGCGGAGGGGCCCATTCGAGAGTGCGGGAGGCGCTGTCGTGGTTCTAAGTCTGACAGTACAAGTAGGGGGTACGTAAGAGGAGGCAAGGCCCTAGCTATGGTGAGATTGTACACAAGAAGTTTACGAGTTCAGGCCCTTCTCGGAGGAAGTAAAAGCCCTACGTCTCGGTGCCCGGAGGCGGTCGACTGGAATGTATATGTGTGTTTGAGTTACAGGGGGTGCGAACCCTTGTACTGGAGGAGGGGGGTGGCTTATATAGAGTGAGCCAGGACCCCAGCCTTCCCCACGTTACAATGGGTTCAATGTACATAAAGGCAGGGTGTTACTAATAACGTCTGCAATAAAGAGCGGTAAAGGCAGTAATGGTCACAGAATGAATGCCGGACCGTTGCTGTCCTAAGGGACCTTTGACCTTCGGGGGTCGAGTGCCCTTGAATGGTCGAGTGGAATTGACTCGTCTGAGAGAGGGTATACGGTCGAGTGATATGTCTTCTTGGGCCGTTACAGTCGACCGTTCATGTTGTCTTCGAGTTGCCTCTTGAGCTTCTGGGGTAGTGACCTTGGGTGGGGTACCTCGATTAGGCCCGTGACCCTACCCTAGGTCTGTAACATCATCAGTAGCCCCCGAATGGATTGAGGTTCGAGTGGAGGAAAGTGTAGAAGTTAGCCTTGGCACGGGTTTGATGCCTCTGAGGGACCTTTTCTGAATCCGTGGACTAGGCTGACTCTTCAATCTTGACTTGATCGCCTTAATCAATTCAAGAACTACCGAGTGTGCTTGTTCGGGTTGATCGTCGACTAAACTTTGTGCATGGCCCCGAGCGCCGGCAAGGCGCGCAGTTTTCGGCGCAATTGGCCGTTCTCTGGCTTCCGGATTTTGCGGGATTCGAAATTTGGGGAAGCGCGCGGGACGGATCGTGCTGCGGCAATCGGATCGGATATGCTCGGGACACCTCGATCTCTGCGCCGCCTTTTTCGCCATGTATCGGGTGCGCGCCTGTTGCGGGATTTGACGGGATAGCACGGGGCCACCAGTCAGTCACTCGACCGCCGCGCTATAAGTGCGCGCCACGGCCGAGGCGGAGCTACTGTGCGCCCAATCTTTGCCTCTTCGCCCTCCGCTCCTCCGTCGCACCTCTGCTCTCCACTTCCAGCCGCTCGGTCAGCATCAAGTCGCCCTCCATGGGCAAGGACAGGATGGCGGCTCTGGAGCGCTTGAAGAAGGCGGCGGAGACGGGGATGGGGAAGAGGTCCAACCGAGGAGGGTCATCGTCGAGGTCTGGGCTCCCTCCTGGCTGGATCCAGGGGGACTAGATTAGGTCCACGATGATGCCGGAGGACATGGAGGAGCTGGTGGAGGAGGGCCTGATCGTGCGCGACTCCTGGCGGCTGCCGGAGGACGAGCTCGAGCCCCAGCCGCAGGAGGGCGAGTGTGTTCTTCTGGCGACCCACGTCGACCGAGGTTTTTCTTTGCCCCCGCATCCTTTCTTCAGCGTTTTTTTGGCTTTCTACGGCGCCCAGTTGCACCACTTCACTCCCATCACCATCACATACTTGGCCGCATTCGTCTCGATGTGCAAGAACTTCCTCGGGTGCCGACCGCACTGGGGTCTGTTTAAGCACATCTTCACTTGCCATTCCCAAACCATCAAGAAAGTGAATCCGAGTGACGAGAGGACGCATGTCATCCAGATGTGCGGTGGATTGGGCATCCAGACTAGGAGTAGGAGCACTTTCCCTGCCATGGTCCTTCCTGAGTCGGTCCGAGGGTGGCAGTCGACTTGGTTTTATTGCAAAGACGTCCCGACTCCCGGTCAGTCGACCGGACTCCCTCTGTTTTCTTTAGATCGAGTCGGCCAGCCACCGACGTTGCTTGTGAGTCGGGATGAGAAGGTAGAAGTGGACATGTTGGTGGAGCAGGTGGTTCAGCTGGTCCGCCACAGGGTCACCGGGATGGACCTGCTCGAGGTGTACCTCAAGAGGAGGATCCAGCCTCTCCCAGCTCGGGACCATCTGATGTGGATGTATTCAGGCATCGACGGCACGTCTCGGGTCCACCCGGAGAAACCTGCCGCGCTGACGGTGGCGCAGTGCCTGAAGTCCATAACGGGGAACAAGGACAATCCTCGGGGGACCGGAAGGATCCGCCCGTTCGACACAGACCATCGACCAGACAAGGTTCGGCTTCAGACTCCGAGTGGATTATGTGTTTCTTGTTCGCAGACGTTCGATGAATCTGATTGGAGTATGATTATTCTTCCTTTTCGCAGATCTATACTAAGATGTATTCAGTGCCCAATGGCGAGCAGGCCCAGGAGGGGGCAGAGGGCATTGGTGAGGCTTCCGACTGGAAGTCTGGTGAGGACACGGAGGAGGAGAGTGAGGACTCCAGCACCGGCGAGGAGGTCGAGTCACCTTCCCGCGTCGAGAAGCGCTCCAAGGAGAAGCACGACCCAGAGGCCGCACGTACCAAGGGGGGCCCTTCCAGCTCCCAAGTGCAGAAGCGAACTCACACATCCCCTCCAGATCCGACTGAAAAAGCGCCAAAGTAGCCCAAGGTCGCTGCTGTCAAACCCCGGAAAGCCTTGCCAAAGATCAAAGTGGACGTCCCGATTGCCTCCACGTAAGCGTAACTCTGCTTCATTTTTCTTCCTTTCTGGAAACCAGATTTGCCTTTGTCGACTCACTTTCTGCGAAATCTTCAGCGCTCCTGCTTCTGTGACTTCGATGGATGTTGACAAGGGTCATGACGACGAGGAGACCGCTGACGCCGCCACGTCCCGCCCAGGTGCGGATTCTTGACCATGCTTTGTCTTTTACCATTGCCAGTCGACTGAATCTCTTGATTGTCTTCTGAAGAGCCACACAATGTCATTGAGCTTCCTGACGATGATGACGACGAGGAGCAGCGCGCGGAGGTGACTCGACGAGGCACATGAAGGAGGGGTCGGAAGACACCTTCTGGCTCTGAGGCCTAGCAACAGGGGGACGTGGCTCGGACCACGGTCTCCTTTGCTGTTCCAGTGTCGACTATCCGTCCCTCTTCGTCGACTGATCCAGCTGTTGACCCCGTGACTGCTCCGACTGCTGCGCCGTCCGTGCTCTTCACCACCCATCACGTCCTGGAGGACCCCGTGAGCGCAGCCAAGGAGGTCGTTCGTCAGGCGGGATTGATGATGGAGCAGACAAAGGTGGCATACGAGGCTAGCATGGCTACCTATAATGCCAGCTCGGCTCTTCGAACCAATGTCCAGGTTTATCTTTTCGACTGGCTTGCTGTGTTGTTGGAATCTTCGCTCTGAAAAACTGCCGCTTTGTTTGTAAGATGATGTTACACCCACTGGGTGTTCTTTATTATCTTGTAACTTTAATTCTTGCACTCCAATTAGTCTTGTGTCGATTGGACCAGTGGGGGCATGCTCAGTGCACCCACTGGGTGTAGTCCCTGAGGCCACGGTCGATTGAAGTTGGTCGGCTGTGGTCTTAGAAATTGACTTGATTACTTGTTTCGAACTCTTCTCACCCACGCATGACTGATCCGGCCGAGTGAGAACCAGTGGTGGCATGCTCAGTGCACCCACTGGGTGTAGTCCCCGAGACTATGGTCGACTGCTGGTAGTCGACCATGGTCTGAGAACAAAATGTATCTGTCTCTCTCTCTTTTTTTGAGCTCGAATAGGACTGATCCGGCTGAGTGAGAACCAGTGGGGGCACGCTCAGTGCACCCACTGGGTGTATTCCCCGAGACTACTGTTGAGTATTTGACTCGGCTGTAGTCTTAGAATTCTATCTTGTTGTGTCGGTGCAGAAATTTTGCGAGTTTGGAGCCAAATTCACGGATCTTGAGAAGAAGCAGATCCAACTCAATCTTGACTTGCAGCTGGCAAGGGATCATTTGAAGAAATCCCAGGATGAAGCGTCTGGTAATTAAAGCGTATAGCTTGTCGACTAATTTTCAGCGATCGTGTCATGTGTATCCTTATGTTCATCTGTTTAGTAATGCCCCTTGTAGATCAAATGAAGGCAGCCCTGGAACAGAGAGCGTATGAGAAAACTGAACTGGCAGAACAGAAACTGGCTTCGGTCGGCGCGCTTGAGGAAGAGATCGCCAGGCTGAAGGATTCTCTTGGCGCGGCCAACAAGGAGGTGACTCGGCTGAAGAGGGCCAACACCGTTCTGGATGAGAAGTATGGGAACCTTTTCCAGAAGAAAAATGAGTTGGAGGCTTATCTGAGCAACCTCACCAAGAAGTGGTACCTTGTGCTTGAAGGTATGTTCCATTTGTCCGATTGAATCAAGGCGGTCGATCCATAACTTACCCGCTAATTCATCGTGCTCTTGCCCCATGCAGAATTCTGCCGCAACTTCGAGGAGGAGACAGGGCGGGTCGAGCCTGGTCTGGACCCTGCCAACTCTCTTGTCAAGGATGAAGCGGTTATGAACATCTTGAGGCTGGAGTCACGCCTCACCAGCGCCACAGGCTACCTCGGTCGACTGAAGGCAGTGATGTCTCGGATCGACGCTTCACTCTGGAGGGGGAAGGTGCAAGAGAATGACCTCGAGTCCCTGATGACTCGACTCAACGAGATCCCCAGTCGAGTGCAAGAGTGGAAGAAATCATCTGCCCGCTGTGGAGCTGACGTTGCGCTGTCTTTGGTTCGGGTGCATTGCAAGGAGGTGAAGGAGGAGATGTTGGCCGCGCTCAAGGTTGCAAATACGAAGAAACTCCAGTTCCAGTCGTTCTTGGAGACCTTCCTGGAGGCCGCTACCCACATTGCCGACGGGATTGACTTGGACGAGTTCGTTGCGCTTGCAAGCCCTCCCCCTCCTGAGGAGTGAACAAACCTTGATACTCTGATTCAATTTGCCTCGGTATGCCGAGTGATTTTGTAATCGTTAAACTTTTGCGGGCTTGATGCTCGAGTACTTCTGCCCGAATCTTGCGGGGCTTTATCTGCACTTGATTCCTTTTGCGTTCGCTTGTTCGCTTTGCTTCCGACTCTCTTTGATCTTTTGGATTTCGAGTCAACGTCGTGTTCTTGACACAACTCTGAGGGCCAAGCCACTTGTGGCGGAGCTCGGAGGACATAGCCACGTTGTACTTATGGCGTAGCTTGGAGGACCGCAGCTAAGCCCCCCGAGCGAGAGGGTTGCTCTTCACTCGGAGTGGTTTCTGTAACTTAGGCGATTACAAGCTACGTTGTACTTGTGGCGGAGCTCGGAGGACAGAGCCACATTGTACTTATGGCGTAGCTTGGAGTACCGCAGCTAAGCCCTCGAGTGAGAGGGTTTCTCTTCACTCGAAGTGGTTTTTGTAACTTAGGCGATTACGAGCTACGTTGTACTTGTGGCGGAGCTCGGAGGATAGAGCCACGTTGTACTTATGG
>LR738711.1:675172576-675296977 GCA_902687465.1 Secale cereale
TCGGAGTGGTTTTAGTAACTTAGGCGATTACGGGGTCGCAACTAAGCCTCCGAGTGAGAGGGTTGCTCTTCACTCGGAGTGGTTTTTGTAACTTAGGCGATTACGAGCTACGTTGTACTTGTGGCGGAGCTTGGAGGACAAACCCACGTTGTACTTATGGTGTAGCTCGGAGGACCGCAGCTAAGCCCCCGAGTGAGAGGGTTGCTCTTCACTCAGAGTGGTTTTTGTAACTTAGGTGATTACGGGGTCGCAGCTAAGCCTCCGAGTGAGATGGTTGCTCTTCACTCGGAGTGGTTTTTGTAACTTAGGCGAATCAGATTCGCGGCAAAGCACCCACTAGGGGATTTGAGGACAAGCATCTTTGTAACCCACAATCATTAAGGAATTGCTGCAAACTTGTCTTTGAAAACAAACTTGAAGATTCTTATTACAACTCGACTGATCGAGTGCTTCAAGTATAGAAGCGGCGGAGCGGATCTGCGTTCCATGCGCATGGGTTCATCTTTCTTCTTGGCCACGTTGTAGATGTGATACGCTCCATTGTGCAGTACCTTGGTGACGACGAAGGGGCCTTCCTAAGCCGGGGCGAGTTTGTGCGGTCGCTTCTGTCGTACTCGGAGAACCAGGTCTCCTTCCTGGAATGCTCGACTCCGGACATTGCGAGCATGGAATCGACGCAGGTACTGTTGGTAAATGGTCGAGCGGATCAAAGCCATCTCACGCTCTTCCTCCAGGAGGTCGACTGCATCTTGACGGGCTTGCTCTGCTTCTGCTTCTGAGAAGAGTTCTATTCGGGGGCGTTGTGCAACAAATCACTCGGCAGCACGACCTCAGCTCCATAGACCATGAAGAAGGGGGTACGGTCAGTCGACCGGTTCGGAGTTGTCCTCAGTCCCCATAAGACAGATGGGAGTTCAGTCACCCAAGCTCCGGTGGCATGCTTGAGGTCGCGCATAAGCCACGGCTTCAATCCCTAGAGGATCAAACCTTTTGCTCTTTCGGCTTGTCCATTCGAGTGCGGATGCACTACGGATGCGTAGTCGACCCGCGTACCTTGGGAGGAACAGAAAGCTCTGAATTCGTCCGAGTCAAAGTTGGAGCCGTTATCCGTGATGATGCTGTGGGGGACTCCGTATCTGAATATCAATTCTCTGATGAAGCTGATGGCGGTGCTCGAGCCGAGGTTCTTGACGGGCTTGGCTTTGATCCATTTGGTAAACTTGTCAAGTGCTACGAGCAAGTGAGTGAATCTGCTCCTGCCAATTTTGAAGGGACCGACCATGTCCAACCCCCAAACGGCAAATGGCCAAACCAACGGGATGGTCTTCAAGGCAGACGCAGGTTTATCAGACATGTTGGAGTAGAACTGGCAGCCTTCGCACTTGTCTACGATATATTTTTCCATCTCGTTCGCTCGGGGCCAATAAAATCCAGCTTGGTATGCCTTGGCCACGATAGTCAAAGAGGAAGCATGGTGGCCATAGGTTCCTGAGTGAATCTCGTTTAGAATCAGTCGACCTTTTTCCGGAGTGATGCAGCCCTGAGCGACTCCTGTGACACTCTCCCTGTAGAGCTGACCCTGAATGACAGTGAAGACTTTGGATCGACGGACGATCTGGCGCGCCTCCTCTTCGTCCTCTGGGAGTTCTTGCCTGAGCAAGTATGCTATGTATGGAATAGTCCAGTCGGGCGTGATCATCAAAACCTCCATGATTAGGTCGACCACTACAGGAACTTCGACTTTAGTCGGATCGGATGTGCTGATTGGCTGGGGGGGTTCCTCCGTGAAGGGGTCTTCTTTGACTGGGGGTGTGCAGGTGCTTTAAAAACACATTCTTGGGTATAGGCTTCCGAGTGGACCCTATCTTCGCGAGATCATCAACAAGCTGGTTCTTGATTCTGGGCATGTGGTGGAGCTCTAAACCCTCAAACTTCTTTTCCAGCTTCCGCACTGCACTGCAATAACTGGTCATTGCTGGGATTCTGACATCCCACTCCTTCATCACCTGATTGACCACTAAATCCGAGTCGCCGTAAACCATCAGGCGACGGACGCCGAGTGAGATGGCCATACACAACCCGTACAAAAGCGCCTCGTATTCAGCTTCATTGTTTGAAGAGTCGAAGTGGATTTGAAGGACATAACTGAGCTTGTCGCCTCTGGGGGACACCAAAACCACGCCTGCACCAGATCCGTTCAACATCTTGGATCCATCGAAGAACATGGTCCAGTGGTCCGACTGGATCTGAGTCGGCTGTTCCCGTTCGATCCATTCGGCCACAAAATCTGCTATTGCTTGAGACTTGATAGCTTTCTTCGCTTGAAACTTGATATCTAGCGGAAGGATTTCAATCGCCCATTTAGCCATTCGACCAGTTGCATCTCGGTTGTTCAGGATTTCTAACAGTGGGGCGTCGCTGACGACTGAGACCGAATGATTCGAGAAGTAATGAGCAACTTTTTCTGCGGTCAAGTAAATCCCATACACAAGCTTCTAGTAATGCGGATATCTTTGCTTGGAGGGAGTCAATACTTCGGAAATGTAGTAGATTGGGCATTGGACTTTGTAGGCTTTGCCTTCTTCTTCCCGCTCGACCGTGAGTACAGTGCTGACAACTTGCCCGGTGGCTGCGATGTACAGTAGAAGAGGATCCTTGCTGACTGGGGAAGCAAGCACCGACTGGGTGGAAAGCAGGGCTTTGAGCTCTTCAAACGCTACTTCGGCTTCGGAACTCCACTCGAACTTTTCGGATTTCTTCATCAGTCGGTAGAGAGGTAATGCCTTCTCACCGAGACGAGAAATGAATCGACTCAATGCGGCCAAGCAACCAGTTAGCTTCTGGACGTCGTGTATACGTTCGGGACGCTTCATTCGGAGGATGGCATTGACTTTCTCTGGGTTAGCGTCGATTCCTCGTTTTGAAGCACGGAAACCAAGCAACTTATCGCCCGGAACTCCGAATGTACACTTTGACGGATTAAGCTTGATATCATAGCTTCTCAAATTTGCGAATGTCTCAGTGAGGTCAGTCAGCAGGTCGGAACCTTTGCGTGAATTAACCATGATGTCATCCATGTATGCTTTCACGTTCCGACTGATTTGCTTCAAGATACATTTTTTAATCATGCGCATGAAGGTAGCGTCGGCATTCTTGAGACAGAAAGGCATGGTGACATAACAAAAACACCCGAATGGGGTGATGAAGGTTGTCTTGATTTCATCGGGTCCAAACAGTCGGATCTGATGGTACCCGGAATACGCATCCAGAAAAGACAAAGGCTCGCACCCCATAGTCGAGTCGACTATCTGATCGATGCGGGGGAGAGGAAAATGATCTTTCAGGCAGGCCCGATTGATATGTTTGAAATCGATGCACATGCAGATGGATTTGTCCTTCTTGGGAACCATGACCACATTGGCGAGACACTCGGAGTGGTAGATCTCGCGGATGAACTCAGCTGCCAGGAGTCGAGCTACTTCCTCGCCAATCGCTTTTATCTTCTCCGCGACGGACCGATGGAGATGTTCCTTTACGGGCTTCACTTTTGGGTCGACTCGCAAACGCTGCTCAACCAGTCCCCTGGGCACACCTGGCATGTCGGATGGTTTCCATGCGAAGATGTCCCAGTTCTCATGGAGGAACTGGATGAGCGCTTCTTCCTATTTGCTGTCGAGTGTAGTTGAGATGTGGGTCGGGGCTGCATTGGGGTCGGTGGGGTGAATGTGCACAGGCTTCGTGTCCCCTGCCGACTGGAAAGCTGACTCGAAAGCTGGCTTTTTAGCCTGTAGCAAGTCACTCGGATCCACATTCTTTTGGTACTCCTCCATCTCTACCGCTGCCATCTGCTCATCAGCGATTTTTGAGCCTTTCTGGAAGCACTCTTCTGCCTTCTGCCAGTTCCCCGTGACGGTTATAACGCCGTTGGGCCCCGGCATCTTCAGTTTGAGGTACATATAGCACGGTCGAGCCATGAATTTGGCATAGGCGGGCCTACCCAAAATGGCATGATAGGCGCTGTGGAAGTCCATCACCTCAAATGTCAGCTTCTCTTTGCGGAAATTCTTTGAGTCGCCGAAACCATGTCTAGTGAGATTTGGCCAAGTGAGTCGGCTTTCTTTCCGGGGATGACCCCGTGAAATCTCATGTTACTCTCGCTTAGCTTGGACATCGGAATGCCCATCACACGGAGGGTTTCAGCATACAGAATGTTCAGGCCATTGCCGCCATCCATCAGGACCTTGGTCAAATGAGTGCCCTCGACAACTGGGTCAACCACCAACGCTTGCCGCCCAGGAGTTGCAATGTGTGCGGGATGGTCGAACTGGCCGAATGTGATGGGGGACTTGGACCACTTCAAATGCGTCGTTGTCGCCGGGGCAACCATGTTGACTTCTCTGTTGATAACTTTTAGTCGACTTTTGCTTTCAACGTCAGCGAAAATCATCAGGGTGGTGTTGATCTGGGGGTAACCACCATCCCCTTCTTTGTCTTCGGTCTCCTCTGATTCCTTCTCTTTCCCAGTCAGCTGATCTTTCTGGAAATTCTGGATCAGGAGCCGGCACTATCGAGTGGTGTGCTTGGGATATACCAAGTTCCCCTCTTCATCTTTCTTCGTGTGGATAGGACACGGCAGGTCGAGTACGTCATTCCCTGCTTGATCTTTTACTTTCTTGGGTACCTAGGGGCCTTTGGGCTTCCCTTTGCCCTTCCCTTGGTTAACGACTGTGGCTTTGCCTTGGACTGCCGGTTCTGCTTTGCGCTTCGGCTTCCGATTGGAATTCTGGTCATCCTGGCCGACTGGTTTCTTGCCGCTGCGGAGTCGATCAGCTTCTTCTTTGTTGGCGTACCGACTGGCTATTTCCATCATCTGGGACAGGGACATATCTCTTGTTCGACCGAACTTCAGGTTCAACTCTCTGTACCGCACACCCTCCTTGAAGGCACAGACTGCTTGGTGCTCGGATACGTTTTCCACCGTGTCATGCAAGGTGGTCCACCTTTGGATGTAATCTCTCAGGGTTTCATTCGGCTTCTGTACGCAATGCTGCAACTCCGCCAGCCCTGCGGGTCGCTTGCAGGTGCCTTCGAAGGTCCTGATAAACACTCGGGCTAGCTCTTCCCAACTGTAAATGCTCCCAGGGGCCAACTAATTTATCCATGCCCGGGCCGAGCCACCTAACATCAGGGGAGGTGCTTCATGGCCACGTCGTCATTACCGCCACCGATCTGCACGGCCACTCGGTAGTCCTCGAGCCAGGTGTCCGGCTTTGACTCGCCGGTGAACTTATTCACTCCCGCCGCTAGTCTGAAGTTGGGGGGATCTCGGCAGCCCTGATAGCACTGCTAAAGCATTCGGGCCCAGAGACAGATGCTCGGCTTCCACTCGGACGATCTCTACCTTGCTCATCTCTATACGCTCTGTTCCTGTCGACCAGGCCCTGCACAAGAATAGATCTTGCATCAAAGTCGGGCCTTCTGGGATCCGAGGGAATCCTCCGCTCGTTGTCCCGCAAGCGCCTGCCTTTGTGTCGCCTGGGCGAGTACGATCCGCTTCCCGGTGGAGGCGTAGGCACTCGACGGTGGTAGTTGTGACCGGGTCAACGATCGTACTGTTCGTCATTCTGACCCAGATGCCGGTCTTGACAGGGTCCACGGTCTTCACGCCTCGGGGGCGATCTTGGGCTGTGAGCCGACCAGACAGTGTCTGCCGCCACTGATCTGCTGTGAATCCTGTTACGCGATTGAGAAACAACCGCGTTCTGCTCTCGTGCCGTCCGGAGCAGTGCTCAGATCTGCTGCAAGCCTCTCCCAGCCTCCGACTGAGACGGCTGGATAGAATCTGCGATGCGAGCCGCAGCTTCAAGGTTCTGGATAGGCGTTCGGAACACCTGAGTTTCACGCGGGAACGATTGCCGCGGCCGTCGACTGGATTCGGGAATCAGTCGGCGGGCTCTTTCGTCGAGTGAACGCTGGATATTTTCCAGTCGTGCGTGCTCAGCCACAGTGGCTAGGCACATGGCTTCCAGGGGCCGGGCCTCCGGAGAATCCCCCACGATAGGGGTGTAAAGTGCGTCTTCATTGTGGCGGTAGAACTCGTCCCTTTGCTCGGCAGTGAGGGGTTGGGGAATATACCTATCGTGGTCATACGACTGACCATTGCCGCTGCCGCCGTCTCCACCGCGAGGGTACCCCGGCGGACTGCGACGTGAGTCGACCATGAGAACTTCGGCCACGGGGTCGCTGCTCCCACACTCGAAAAGCGTGTCTGCGGACCCAATCGACGGATCGACCGGCCCATAGTGGTATTCGTCGGGCTCGATGGCCGCAACTTGAGGGGTGGCCGTCTAGCGAGCCACCGCGTGTTTCACCCAACGATGGAGCCGCGACCGACCGGATCGCTTGCGACGGCGTCCAACAGGGACAACAGACGATGAAGGAGCCGACCAATACTGGGTCGATGACTGCTGGAGAAGGACGCCGCAGGCGCTGGCGCGGAAGTGCACGGCCCCGCAGACGGGCAACGCCTCGATGTCGAGGGGGGCCTCCTGGAGCCAAGCAGAGTCGTCGGCGATGAAAACGAGCACGCCGAGTCGGATCTCGCGGCCCAGCGCCAAACCACCGCCGGAAACCATGATGACGGAGATCGGAGAAAAAGTTTGCAACCTCACCGGAAGTCGCTAAGACACCCGCCCATGGTGGGCGCCAACTGTCGTGGTTCTAAGTCTGACAGTACGAGTAGAGGGTACGTAAGAGGAGGCAAGGCCCTAGCTATGGTGAGATTGTACACAAGATGTTTACGAGTTCAGGCCCTTCTCAGAGGAAGTAAAATCCCTACGTCTTGGTGCCCGGAAGCGGTCGACTGGAATGTATATTGAAGGAAATATGCCCTAGAGGCAATAATAAAGATGTTATTTGTATTTACTTATATCATGATAAATGTCTTTTATTCATGCTAGAATTGTATTAACCGGAAACTTGATACATGTGTGAATACATAGACAAAACAGTATGTCCCTAGTATGCCTCTACTAGACTAGCTCATTGGTCAAAGATGGTTATGTTTCCTAGCCATAGACATGAGTTGTCATTTGATCAACATGATCACATCATTAGGAGAATGATGTGATGGACTAGACCCATCCGTTAGCTTAGCACTATGATCGTTTAGTTTTACTGCTATTGCTTTCTTCATAACTTATACATGTTCCTATGACTATGAGATTATGCAACTCCCGAATACCGTAGGAACACCTTGTATGCTATCAAATGTCACAACATAACTGGGTGATCATAAAGATGCTCTACAGGTGTCTCCGAAAGTATTCGTGGTGTTGCATAGATCAAGACTAGGATTTGTCACTCCGAGTGTCGGAGAGGTATCTCTGGGCCCTCTTGGTAATGCACATCATAATAAGCCTTGCAAGCAAATGACTAATGAGTTAGTCACGAGATGATGTATTATGGAACGAGTAAAGAGACTTGCTGGTAACGAGATTGAACTAGGTATAGAGATACCGACGATCGAATCTCGGGCAAGTAACATACCGATGACAAAAGGAACAACGTATGTTGTTATGCGGTTTGACCGATAAAGATCTTTGTAGAATATGTAGGAACCAATATGAGCATCTAGGTTCCGCTATTGGTTATTGACCGGAGATGAGTCTAGGTCATGTCTACATAGTTCTCGAACCCGTAGGGTCCACACGCTTAACGTTTGATGACGATCGGTATTATGGGTTTATGAGTTTTGATGTACCGAAGGAAGTTCGGAGTCCCGGATGAGATCACGGACATGACGAGGAGTCTCGGAATGTCCGAGACATAAAGATTGATATATTGGATGACTATATTCGGACACCGGAAGTGTTCCGGAAAAGTTTCGGATTTAACCGGATTGCCGGAGGGGGTTACCGGAACCGCCCACGAGGGGGGATGGTCCATAGTGGGCCTTGAGGAAAGAAGAGAGGCAGCCCATAGAGGCTGGCCGGCGCCCCACCAGGGAATCCTAGTTGGACTAGGATTGGGGGGCGCCACCTCTCCCTCTCCTTCCTTTCCCTCTCTTCCTTCTTGGTGGACTCCTACTAGGAATAGGATTGCAATCCTATTCCTAGTAGGATTGCATCCCTGGCGCGCCATAGAAGGGCTGGCCGGCCCCTCCCCTTGCTCCTTTATATACGGGGGCAGGGGGGCACCCTAGGACACACAAGTTGATCAGTTGATCTCTCCCAACCGTGTGCGGTGCCCCCCTCCACAGAAACACACCTCGATTATACCGTTGCAGTGCTTAGGCGAAGCCCTGCGCCGGTAGATACATCATATTCGTCACCACACCGTCATGTTGACGAAACTCTCCCGTGAAGCTCAACTGGATCAAGAGCTCGTGGGACATCATCAAGCTGAACGTGTGCTGAACGCGGAGGTGCCGTACGTTCGGTGCTTGATCGGTCGGATCGCGAAGAAGTTCGACTACATCAACCACGTCACTTGACGCTTCCGCTCCCGGTCTACGAGGGTACGTAGACACACTCTTCCCTCGTTGCTATGCATCTAGTAGATAGATCTTGCGTGATCGTAGGAAAATTTTGAAAATACTACGTAACCCAACAGTGGCATCATGAGCCAGGTTTATGCGTAGATGATATGCACGAGTAGAACATAATGAGTTGTGGGCGATACTAGTCATACTGCTTACCAGCATGTCATACTTTGCTTCGGCGGTATTGTGAGATGAAGCGGCCCGGACCGACATTACGCGTACGCTTACGCGAGACTGGTTTCACCGTTATGAGCACTCGTTGCTTAAAGGTGACTGGCGGGTGTCTGTCTCTCTCACTTTAGCTGAATCAAGTGTGGCTACGCCCGGTCCTTGTGAAGGTTAAAACAGCACATACTTGACGAAACATCGTTGTGGTTTTTGTATGCGTAGGTAAGAACGGTTCTTGCTAAGCCCGTAGCAGCCACGTAAAACTTGCAACAACAAAGTAGAGGACGTCTAACTTGTTTTTGCAGGGCATGTTGTGATGTGATATGGTCAAGACATGATGAGATATACGGTTTTGTATGAGATGATCATGTTTTGTAAAGTTATCGACAACTGGCAGGAGCCATATGGTTGTCGCTTTATTGTATGAAATGCAATCGCCATGTAATTGCTTTACTTTATCACTAAGCGGTAGCGATAGTCGTAGAAGCAATAGTTGGCGAGACGACAACGATGCTACGATGGAGATCAAGGTGTCGCGCCGGTGACGAAGGTGATCATGATGGTGCTTTGGAGATGGAGATCAAAAGCACAAGATGATGATGGCCATACCATGTCACATATTTTGATTTGCATGTGATGTTTATCTTATTATGGTTCTTATTTTGCTTAGAACGACGGTAGCATTATAAGATGATCCCTTACAAAATTTCAAGGTATAAGTGTTCTCCCTGAGTATGCACCGTTGCGAAAGTTCGTCGTGCCAAGACACCACGTGATGATCGGGTGTGATAAGCTCTACGTTCAAATACAACGAGTGTAAGCCAGTTTTGCACACGCAGAATACTCGGGTTAAACATGATGAGCCTAGCATATGCAGATATGGCCTAGGAACACTTGAAACCGAAAGGTTGAACGTGAATCATATAGTAGATATGATCAACATAAGATGTTCACCATTGAAACTACTCCATCTCACGTGATGATCAGACATGGTTTAGTTGATTTGGATCACGTGATCATTTAGATGACCGGAGGGATGTCAATCTAAGTGGGAGTTCTTTAAGTAATATGATTAATTGAACTTTAATTTGTCATGAACTTAGTCCTGATAGTTTTTGCATATCTATGTTGTTATAGATCAATGGCCCGTGCTACCGTTTCTTTGAATTTTAATGCATTCCTAGAGAAAGCTAAGCTGAAAGATGATGGTAGCAATTACACGGTCTGGGTCCGTAACTTGAGGATTATCCTCATTGCTGCACAGAAGAATTATGTCCTTGAAGCACCGCTAGGTGACAAGCCCCCTCCCGCTAATGTAGACACTTTGAACGTCTGGCAGACGCGGTCTGATGACTACACGATAGTTCAGTGTGCCATGCTTTACGGCTTAGAACCGGGACTTCAACGACGTTTTGAACGTCATGGACCATATGAGATGTTCCAGGAGTTGAAGTTAATATTTCAAGCAAATGCCCGGATTGAGAAATATGAGATTTCCAATAAGTTCTACAGCTGCAAGATGGAGGAGAATAGTTCTATCAGTGAACACTTACTCAGAATGTCTGGGTACTACAATCATATGACTCAACTTGGTTGCAAAGTTGACGAGGATAGTGTCATTGATAGAGTTCTTCAATCACTGCCACCAAGCTATAAAGGCTTCGTGATGAACTATAATATGCAAGGGATGCAGAAGACGATTCCTAAGCTCTTCGCTATGCTCAAAACTGCGGAGGTAGAAATCAAAAAGGAGCATCAAGTGTTGATGGCTAACAAAACCAATAGTTTCAAGAAAAAGGGCAAGGGAAAGAAGGGGAACTTCAAGAAGAATAGCAAGACAGTTGCTACTCTCATGAAGAAACCCAAGTCTGGAGCCAAGCCTGAAACTGAGTGCTTCTACTACAAATGGACTGGACACTGGAAGCGGAACTGCCCCAAGTATTTGGCGGATAAGAAGGATGGCAAGGTGAACAAAGGTATATGTGATATACATGTTATTGATGTGTACCTTACTAATGCTTGTAGTACTACCTGGGAATTTGATACCGGTTCGGTTGCTAATATTTGTAACTCGAAACAGGGACTACGGATTAAACGAAGATTAGCTAAGGACGAGGTGACGATGTGCGTGGGAAATGGTTCCAAAGTCGATGTGATCGCCGTCGGCACGCTACCCCTACATCTACCTTCGGGATTAGTTTTAGACCTAAATAATTGTTATTTGGTGCCAGCGTTGAGCATGAACATTATATCTGGATCTTGTTTGTTGCGAGACGGTTATTCATTTAAATCAGAGAATAATGGTTGTTCTATTTTTATGAATAATATCTTTTATGGTCATGCACCCTTGGGGAGTGGTCTATTCTTATTGGATCTCGATTGTAGTGATACACATATTCATAATATTGAAACCAAAAGATGCAAGGTTAATAATGATAGTGCAACTTATTTGTGGCACTGCCGTTTAGGTCATATTGGTGTAAAGCGCATGAAGAAACTCCATAGTGATGGACTTTTGGAATCACTTGATTATGAATCACTTGGTGCTTGCGAACCATGCCTCATGGGCAAGATGACTAAAACTCCGTTCTCCGGAACTATGGAGCGAGCAACGGATTTGTTGGAAATCATACATACTGATGTATGTGGGCCAATGAGTGTTGAAGCTCGCGGCGGGTATCATTATTTTCTGACCTTCACTGATGATTTGAGCAGATATGGGTATATCTACTTAACAAAGCACAAGTCTGAAACATTTGAAAAGTTCAAAGAATTTTAGAGTGAAGTAGAGAATCATCGTAACAAGAAAATAAAGTTTCTACGATCTGATCGTGGAGGAGAATATTTGAGTTTCGAGTTTGGTCTTCATTTGAAACAATGTGGAATAGTTTCACAACTCACGCCACCCGGAACACCACAGCGTAATGGTGTGTCCGAACGTCGTAACCGTACTTTATTGGATATGGTGCGGTCTATGATGTCTCTTACCGATTTACCACTATCGTTTTGGGGTTATGCTTTAGAGACAGCTGCATTCACGTTAAATAGGGCACCATCTAAATCCGTTGAGACGACACCTTATGAACTATGGTTTGGTAAGAAACCAAAGTTGTCGTTTCTTAAAGTTTGGGGCTGCGATGCTTATGTGAAAAAGCTTCAACCTGATAAGCTCGAACCCAAGTCGGAGAAATGTGTCTTCATAGGATACCCAAAAGAGACTGTTGGGTACACCTTCTATCACAGAACCAAAGGCAAGATATTCGTTGCTAAGAATGGATCCTTTCTAGAGAAGGAGTTTCTCTCGAAAGAAGTGAGTGGGAGGAAAGTAGAACTTGATGAGGTAATTGTACCTTCTCCTGAATTGGAAAGTAGTACATCACAGAAAATTGTTCCAGTGATTCCTACACCAATTAGTGAGGAAGCTAATGATGATGATCATGAAACTTCAGATCAAGTTTCTGCTGAACGTCGTAGATCGACCAGAGTACGTTCCGCACCAGAGTGGTACGGCAACCCAGTTCTGGAAGTCATGTTACTAGACCATGATGAACCTACGAACTATGAGGAAGCGATGATGAGCCCAGATTCCGCAAAATGGCTTGAGGCCATGAAATCTGAGATGGGATCCATGTATGAAAACAAATTATGGACTTTGGTTGACTTGCCCGATGACCGGCAAGCCATCGAGAATAAATGGATCTTCAAGAGGAAGACCGACGCAGACGGTAGTGTTACTGTTTACAAAGCTCGACTTGTTGCGAAAGGGTTCCGACAAGTTCAAGGAGTTGACTACGATGAGACTTTTCACCTGTAGCGATGCTTAAGTCTGTCCGAATCATGTTAGCAATTGCGGCATTTTATGATTATGAAATCTGGCAAATGGATGTCAAAACTGCATTCCTGAATGGATATCTCAAAGAAGAGTTGTATATGATGCAACCAGAAGGTTTTGTCGATCCAAAAGATGCTAACAAAGTATGCAAGCTCCAGCGATCCATCTATGGACTGGTGCAAGCATCTCGGAGTTGGAATATACGCTTTGATGAGGTGATCAAAGCATATGGTTTTATACAGACTTTTGGAGAAGCCTGTATTTACAAGAAAGTGAGTGGGAGCTCTGTAGCATTTCTGATATTATATGTGGATGCCATATTATTGATTGGAAATGATATATAATTTCTGGATAGCATAAAAGGATACTTGAATAAGAGTTTTTCAATGAAAGACCTCGGTGAAGCTGCTTATATATTAGGCATCAAGATCTATAGAGATAGATCAAGATGCTTAATTGGACTTTCACAAAGCACATACCTTGATAAAGTTTTGAAGAAGTTCAAAATGGATTAGTCGAAGAAAGGGTTCTTGCCTGTGTTACAAGGTATGAAGTTGAGTAAGACTCAATGCCCGACCACTGCAGAAGATAGAGAGAAAATGAAAGTAATTCCCTATGCCTCAACCATAGGATCTATCATGTATGCAATGCTGTGTACCAGACCTGATGCGTGCCTTGCTATAAGTCTAGTAGGAAGGTACCAAAGTAATCCAGGAGTGGATCACTGGACAGTGGTCAAGAACATCCTGAAGTACCTGAAAAGGACAAGGGATATGTTTCTCATGTATGGAGGTGACAAAGAGCTCGTCGTAAACGGTTACGTCAATTCCAGCTTTGACACTGATCCGGATGACTCTAAGTCACAAACCGGATATGTATTTTTATTGAACGGTGGAGCTGTCAGTTGGTGCAGTTCCAAGCAAAGCGTCGTGGCGGGATCTACGTGTGAAGCAGAATACATAGCTGCTTCGGAAGCAGCAAATGAAGGAGTTCATATCCGATCTAGGTGTAATACCTAGTGCATCGGGTCCAATGAAAATCTTTTGTGACAACACTGGAGCAATAGCCTTGGCGAAGAAATCCAGGTTTCACAAGAGAACAAAGCACATCAAAAGACGCTTCAATTCCATCCACGATCTAGTCAAGGAGGGAGACATAGAGATTTGCAAGATACATACGGATCTGAATGTTGCAGACCCGTTGACTAAGCCTCTTCCACGGGCAAAACATGATCAGCACCAGGACTCCATGGGTGTGAGGATCATTACTTTGTAATCTAGATTATTGACTCTAGTTCAAGTGGGAGACTAAAGGAAATATGCCCTAGAGGCAATAATAAAGATGTTATTTGTATTTCCTTATATCATGATAAATGTCTTTTATTCATGCTAGAATTGTATTAACCGGAAACTTGATACATGTGTGAATACATAGACAAAACAGTATGTCCCTAGTATGCCTCTACTAGACTAGCTCATTGGTCAAGGATGGTTATGTTTCCTAGCCATAGACATGAGTTGTCATTTGATCAACGGGATCACATCATTAGGAGAATGATGTGATGGACTAGACCCATCCGTTAGCTTAGCACTATGATCATTTAGTTTTACTGCTATTGCTTTCTTCATAACTTATACATGTTCCTATGACTATGAGATTATGCAACTCCCGAATACCGTAGGAACACCTTGTGTGCTATCAAACGTCACAACATAACTGGGTGATCATAAAGATGCTCTACAGGTGTCTCCGAAAGTATTCGTGGTGTTGCCATAGATCAAGACTAGGATTTGTCACTCCGAGTGTCGGAGAGGTATCTCTGGGCCCTCTCGGTAATGCACATCATAATAAGCCTTGCAAGCAAATGACTAATGAGTTAGTCATGAGATGATGTATTACAGAACGAGTAAAGAGACTTGCCGGTAACGAGATTGAACTAGGTATAGAGATACGGACGATCGAATCTCGGGCAAGTAACATACCGATGACAAAAGGAACAACGTATGTTGTTATGCGGTTTGACCGATAAAGATCTTTGTAGAATATGTAGGAACCAATATGAGCATCCAGGTTCCGCTATTGGTTATTGATCGGAGATGAGTCTCGGTCATGTCTACATAGTTCTCGAACCCGTAGGGTCCGCACGCTTAACGTTTTATGACGATCGGTATTATGAGTTTATGAGTTTTGATGTACCGAAGGAAGTTCGGAGTCCCGGATGAGATTACGGACATGATGAGGAGTCTCGGAATGTCCGAGACATAAAGATTGATATATTGGACGACTATATTCGGACACCGGAAGTGTTCCGGAAAAGTTTCGGATTTAACCGGATTGCCGGAGGGGGTTACCGGAACCCCCCACGAGGGGGGATGGTCCATAGTGGGCCTTGAGGAAAGAAGAGAGGCAGCCCATAGAGGCTGGCCGGCGCCCCACCAGGGAATCCTAGTTGGACTAGCATTGGGGGGCGCCACCTGTCCCTCTCCTTCCTTTCCCTCTCTTCCTTCTTGGTGGACTCCTACTAGGAATAGGATTGCAATCCTATTCCTAGTAGGATTGCCTCCCTGGCGCGCCATAGAAGGGCTGGCCGGCCCCTCCCCTTGCTCCTTTATATACGGGGGCAGGGGGGCACCCTAGGACACACAAGTTGATCAGTTGATCTCTCCCAACCGTGTGCGGTGCCCCCCTCCACAGAAACACACCTCGATTATACCGTTGTAGTGCTTAGGCGAAGCCCTGCGCCGGTTGATACATCATATCCGTCACCACACCGTCGTGCTGACGAAACTCTCCCGTGAAGCTCAACTGGATCAACAGCTCGTGGGACATCATCAAGTTGAACGTGTGTTGAACGCGGAGGTGCTGTACGTTCGGTGCTTGATCGATTGGATCGCGAAGAAGTTCGACTACATCAACCGCGTCACTTGACGCTTCCGCTCCCAGTCTACGAGGGTACCTAGACACACTCTTCCCTCGTTGCTATGCATCTAGTTGATAGATCTTGCGTGATCGTAGGAAAATTTTGAAAATACTACGTAACCCAACATATATGTGTGTTTGAGTTACAGGGGGTGCGAACCCTTGTACTGGAGGAGGGGGTGGCTTATATAGAATGCGCCAGGACCCCAGCCTTCCCCACGTTACAAAGGGTTCAATGTACATAAAGGCAGGGCGTTACTACTAACATCTACAATAAAGAGCGGTAAAGGCATTAATGGTCACAGAATGAATGCCGGCATTGCTGTCCTAAGGGACCTTTGACCTTCGGGGGTCGAGTGCCCTTGAATGGTCGAGTGGAATTGACTCGTCTGTGAGAGGGTATACGGTCGAGTGATATGTCTTCTTTGGCCGTTACAGTCGACCGGTCTTGCTGTCTTCGAGTTGCCTCTTGAGCTTCTGGGGTAGTGACCTTGGGTGGGGTACCTCGATGAGGCCCGTAACCCTACCCTAGGTCTGTAACATCATCAGGCGCCGTGCGTTCTACGGTGGCCTTAGCTCGGGCGGAGGAGGCCCAAATTGACGGCGGTGACAAGCGAAGCGGCGGTTCCTGCGGTGGCCGAGCGGTGGCAGCGAGCGAAGCGGGGGAGGGGGAGTGAGCTGGGCGTGGCGTGGGGGCGACCCGAGTGAAGCAGACGTGGGCGCGTGCAGGCTGGGGCACAGTAGCGCGAGACAGAGGGGCCGCGAGCACTGATACGTCTCCAACGTATCTACTTTTCCAAACCCTTTTGCCCTTGTTTTGGACTCTAACTTGCATGATTTGAATGGAACTAACCCGGACTGACGCTGTTTTCAGCAGAATTGCCATGATGTTGTTTTGGTGCAGAAATAAAAAGTTCTCGGAATCGCCTGAAAATCAACGAAGAATTATTTTGGAAAATATAAAAAATACCCGCACAAAGATCCACACCAGGGGGCCTTGGGCCAGCCCACGAGGGTGGGGGGCGCGCCCCCTGCCTCGTGTCCCCCTGGTGCTCCACCGACGTATCCCCAGATCCTATATCTTTCGTTTTGGGGAGAAAAAAAATTAGGGAGAATGAATTATCACGTTTCACGAGATGGAGCCACCGCCAAGCCCTAATCTCTCTCGGGAGGGCTGATCTGGAGTCCGTTCGGGGCTCCGGAGAATGGAGATCGTCTTCATCATCATCATCAACCTTCCTCCATCACCAATTCCATGATGCTCACCGCCGTATGTGAGTAATTCCATTGTAGGCTTGCTGGACGGTGATGGGTTGGATGGGATCTATCATGTAATCGAGTTAGTTTTGTTAAGGTTTGATCCACTATGTTCTAAGATTGATGTTGCTATGACTTTGCTATGCTTAATGCTTGTCACTAGGTCCCGAGTGCCATGATTTCAGATCTGAACCTATTATGTTTTCATGAAAATATGTGTGTTCTTGATTCTATCTTGCAAGTCTATAGTCACCTACTATGTGTTATGATCCGGCAACTCCGAAGTGACAATAATCGGGACCACTCCCGGTGATGACCATAGTTTGAGGAGTTCATGTATTCACTATGTGTTAATGCTTTGGTATGGTACTCTATTAAAAGGAGGCCTTAATATCCCTTAGTTTCCAATAGGACCCCTCTGCCACGGGAGGGTAGGACAAAAGATGTCATGCAAGTTCTTTTCCATAAGCATGTATGACTATATTCGGAATACATGCCTACATTGCATTGATGAACTGGGGCTAGTTCTGTGTCACCCTAGGTTATAACTTCTACATGATGAATTGCATCCGACGTAATTTCCCATCACCGATCCAATGCCTACGAGCTTTACCTATATTGCTTGTCGCTTATTTACTTTTCCGTTGCTTATATCACAAAAACTACAAAAACATTGTCGTTACTTTTATTGCTGCTACCGCCACTATCATATTACTTTGCTACTAAACTATCTTGCTACAGGAACTAAGTTTCCAGGTGTGTTTGAATTGACAATTCAGCTGCTAATACTTAAGAGTATTCTTTGGCTCCCCTTGTGTGGAATCAACAAATTTGGGTTTAATACTTTACCCTCGAAAAATGTTGCGATCCCCTACACTTGTGGGTTATCAAGACTATTTTCTGGCGCCGTTGCCGGGGAGCATGGCTCTATTCTTTAAGTCACTTGGGATTTATATCTGCTTATCACTATGAAGAATTTGAAGGACTCAAAAACCAAGATCTTACCCTCAACTACGAGGGGAGGTAAGGAACTGCCATCTAGCTCTGCACTTGATTCTCCTTTTGTTATGAGTAAACTCGCGACACCTACTCCTGCTATTGAATCTGATATGTTGTATGCTCTTGATGATGCTACTTCTGCTATGTATGATGAAACTACCTCTATGCCTGATACTGTGCCACTAGGTGAATTTCTAGATGAACAAATTGCTAAGGTTAGGGAGAGTGCAGATGTTGATGATATTTATGAAAGTGATGATGAAACTACTCCCAATAGATATGAATTGCCTGTTGTGCCTGAGGGTTATGTTATGGATGAAGAAACTGCTAGAGACTTTCTTGCTTGCAATGATAGATATGATCTTAAAAAAATATTAGCTAAGCTGAAAGAAAAGTCCTTGAATGCTGGAATGAAACATGACCCTACTTTTGCTACTTCACCTATCTGTGTCACTGATAAGGATTATGAATTCTCTGTTGATCCTGAGTTAATTACTTTGGTTGAATCTGATCCTTTCCATGGCTATGAGTATGAAAATGTTGTGGCACATCTTACTAAGTTGAATGATATAGCCACCCTGTTTGCCAATGATGAAAAAATTCGCTATTACTATATCCTTAAGCTATTTCCGTTCTCGTTAAAGGGTGATGCTAAGACTTGGTTTAATTCTCTTGATCTTGGTTGTGTGCGTAGTCCCCAGGATATGATGTATTACTTCTCTGCTAAATATTTACCTGCTCATAAGAAACTAGCTGCCTTATGGGAAATATATAACTTTGCTCAAACTGAAGAAGAGAGTCTCCCACAAGCTTGGGGGAGGCTTCTCCAGTTACTTAATGCTTTGACTGACCATCCGATAGAGATGCATGATATACTTGATATCTTTTATAATGGACTAACCGATGCTTCCAGAGACCACCTGGATAGTTGTGCTGGTTGTGTTTTCAGGGAAAGAACAGTTGAACAAGCTGAATTACTATTGAATAACATGCTAGCCAATGAAAATAATTGGACACTTCCTAAACCAGCCCCTAAGCCAACTCCGAAGAAAAGAGGTGTTCTATTTCTCAGTCCTGAAGACATGCAAGAGACAAAGAAATCCATGAAAGAAAAAGGTATTAAAGCTGAAGATGTTAAGAATTTACTGCCTATTGAAGAAATACATGGTCTTGATAACCCGACACAGGTAGTAAAGGTAAATTCTCTTTATAGATTTGATGAAGGTGATATTCCTCGTTATAAGTCTGCTAGCCAATGTTTAGATGAGTTTGACAATTTTATTGTGAAACAAGAAAGCTTCAATGCTTATGTTGGTAGACAATTACAACACAATGCTTATATGATTGAACGCTTGAGTGATTATCTGTCTAGTGCTAAAAGTGAACTGAAACTTATTAGTAAACATGCTTCTATGGTTACCACTCAAGTAGAACAAGTACTAAGGCTCAGAATGATTTGCTCAATGAATTAAATAGTAAGAATAATGATAATGCCTTTAGAGTTGTGACTAGAGGTGGTAGAATGACTCAGGAACCTCTGTATCCTGAAGGCCACCCTAAGAGAATTGAGCAAGATTCTCAGAGAGCTAATTTAGATGCACCTAGTTCTTCTAAGAAGAAGAAAAAGAAAAATGATAGGACCTTGCATGCTCCTAGTGACCCTGTAGCTGACACACCTGAGAATCCTAATGATATATCTGTTTCTGATGCTGAGACACAATCTGGTAATGAACATGAGCCTAGTGATAATATTAATGATGATGTTCATGCTGATGCTCAACCTAGCAATGATGATGATGTAGAGATTGAAACTGCAGTTGATCTTGATAACCCACAATCAAAGAATCAACGTTATGATAAGAGAGACTTTGTTGCTAGGAAGCACGGTAGGGAAAGAGAACCATGGGTTCAGAAACCCATGCCTTTTCCTCTAAAACCATCCAAGAAAAAGGATGATGAGGATTTTGAGCGCTTTGCTGAAATGATTAAACCTATCTTTTTGCGTATGCGTTTGACCGATGTGCTTAAAACAAATCATTATGCCAAGTATATGAAAGATATTATTACCAACAAAAGAAAGATACCTGAAGTAGAAATTTCCAGCATGCTTACTAATTACACTTTTGAGGGTGGAATGCCTAAGAAATTAGGAGATCCAGGAGTACCTACTATACCTTGCTCCATTAAGAGAAAGTATGTTAAAACTGCTTTGTGTGATCTTGGAGCTGGTGTTAGTGTTACGCCTCTCTCTTTATATCGTAGACTTGACTTGAGTAAGTTGACACCTACTGAAATATCCTTGCAAATGGCTGATAAATCAACTGCTATACCTATCGGTATTTGTGAGGATGTGCCTGTTGTAGTTGCAAATGTTACTATTCTAACGGACTTTGTTATCCTTGATATTCCCGAGGACGATAGTATGTCTATTATTCTTGGATGACCTTTTTTGAATACTACAGGGGCTGTTATTGATTGCAACAAAGGCAATGTCACTTTTCATGTCAATGGTAATGAGCATACGGTACACTTTCCGAGGAAACAATCTCAGGTCCACAGTATCAATTATATTGGAAAAACTTCAACTATTACTATTGGAGGTTTTGAGTTTCCTATTCCTACTATCAAGAAGGCATATGACATTCTTATTGTTGGGGACATACATATTGTAGGATCGAAGAAGGTGAGAGTGTCTAGAGGGGGGGTGATTAGACTACTCGACAAGATAAAAATTCTGTCTTTTATCAAGGACAGATTTTGACAGTTTTTGCAAAGCACACAAGTCAAGTAACATACTACACATGCAATTCTAGAGTATGGGCAGCGGAAAGTAAATTGCACATATAGTAAAGAGAGGTGGAGAAGATCAAACGCAGTTTGGTGACACGGAGATTTTTGTCGTGGTTCCGATAGGTGGTGCTATCGTACATCCACGTTGATGGAGACTTCAACCCACGGAGGGTAACGGCTGCGCGAGTCCACGGAGGGCTCCACCCACGAAGGGTCCACGAAGAAGCAACCTTGTCTATTCCATCACGGCCTACGCCCACGGAGGACTAGCCTTACTCGGGGTAGATCTTCACGAAGTAGGCGATCTCCTTGCCCTTACAAACTTCTTGGTTCAACTCCACATCTCAAGGACGGAGGCTCCCAAGCGACACCTAACCAATCTAGGAGGCACCACCCCCCAAAAGGTAATAGACGGTGTTGATGGTGATGAACTCCTTGCTCTTGTGCTTCAAATGATAATCTCCCCAACACTCAACTCTCCTCACTGATATGGCTGTGGTGGAAGAAAGATTTGAGTGGAAAGCAACTTGGGAAGGCTAGAGATCAAGTTTCATATGGTAGGAATGGAATGGCTTGATCTCAACACAAGGGTAGGTGGTTCACTTCTCAGAAAGTGTATGGTAGAAGTGGTGGTACTTTCTGATGGCTCTCCTCACGAATGAAGAGGGGGTGGAGGGGTATATATAGCCTCCACACAAAATCCAACCGTTACACACACATTTGACCAATCTCGGTGAGACCGAAGTGCAAACTCGGTCAGACCGAAAGTTCAAATATAGTGAACGTTGGGATTTTCGGTGGGACCGAAAATACCATCTCGGTGAGACCGAAAGAGTAACTGATATGAACGTTGGAGATTTCGGTGAGACCGAGAAAGAAAACTCGGTTGGACCGATTTGAGAAAGAGCAGGAACATGCCAGAATCGGTTAGACCGAAAATGGATTATCGGTGAGACCGATTTGAGCCAAGACAGAAGCTTGCCCATTTCGGTGAGACCGATAATACAAACTCGGTTATTCCGAAATGATGTGAAGTGGTTACAGATGGTTGGCAGTTCAGTTTTGGTGAGACCGATCTCAAACTCGGTAAGACCGATTTTTCTAGGGTTTGGAATATGGCAGAAGTGGTTCATCTCGGTGGGACTGAGTTGGAAGAATCGGTTTGTCCGAGATTACTTATGGGTGTGTATAGAAGTGAAAGGTGCTGATAGTTGAAGGAGCTAAATCACTAAGCACTTTGAGCAACCAGATCATCAACACAACCTCATCCCCTTTTAATAGTATTGGCTTTTCCTATGGACTCAATGTGATCTTTGATCACTAAACCAGAAATGGAGTCTTGAGCTTTTGCCAATGCTTGCCTTAGCATTTGAGGGGTCCACTTCTTCAATCATCTTGCCATACCAATGTGATTGGGTTTCCTGAAACATACTTGATAAAAGCATTAGTCCAACCACAAAGTATGTTGTCATTAATTACCAAAACCACCCAGGGAGCAAATGTGCTTTCAATCTCCCCCTTTTTGGTAATTGATGGCAACACACTGAAATTATACTAAACAAGACATCAAAGCTTATTGAAAGAAAGACAGAATTATCATGAAAGCTTTGACAAGCATGTAGTACACAGGCTCCCCCTACAAGTGTGCAAGATTTTCATAAACTATGGTTTTGGACTACCACAAGCACACAAGAGAGATAAGCAAGATGTGCTACATGCAGCTTGGCTATATGCATCAGAGCAGAAGAGAAGGAATTGAGTGATAATGCATATGTGCATGGTGATTTCTTGCAAACAAGTATTTACAAGCAAGTCACCATCATGCACACTCTGCAAGATGCATATACTTACCTTGAGGTTCCTTGGCATTTGTACCTGAAGGGATAAACTTGAGAAAACAAGGTTAGATAACACAAGAGTATTCCTTCAACCAATTGCAAGAACATCAAGAGTACCAAGCCAGGGAGGACATGTATAAAGAGTGTCTCATATTGAGCACAGGCTTGAATCAGCAAACATGTCTCCGAAGCTAAAAGATTTTCAATGAACTCAGAGAGATTTTGCTTTTCATTGGATATCAATTGTGACGATTCCTCTAAGTCTTCTCCCCCTAAACTAAAAGATTTCATAAGATACCAATTGTGAGAACAAGGGGTGTGATGGAAAAAGCAAAATCAAAAGAAAGATGCCAATTTTAATGTCCAATGTAAAACACGATAAAGCTTTGATGTGATTCTCTCCCCCTTAAGATAAGATTGCTTTTCTTTTTCCCTTAAGTCTTCTCTTCTCCCTCTACTCCCCCTACTCCCCTTAAGTCCTCTCCCCCTAAGTTCTCTCCCCCTTTGACATCAAGTGCCGAAAAGGACAGCAAACTAGGTAGGGCAGGAAAAATGGAAAGAGAGAAATAAAGAAAGAAGTGGGATCCTTAAGAATCACAACAGGACAAATAAGAACATTTCAAGAGTAACATTGAGTCTTCTCCTCTTTAAGATTTAAATTTTGAGTGGAGCTGCAGAAGTAGATGTCCTGGAAGATAAATCGGTGACACCGAATTAGATGGATCGGTGGTTCCGAATCCTTTTCGGTTAGACCGAAAATTTCAAATTGGTGACGCCGAATTTAGTCCAAGGAAATACAGAAATAATTCAGCTCACTCTGCGAGGAAAGTTTCAAAGGATTTGCAATGAATTTGTGAAAGATTTTCGGGGAATTGTTCAGAGCCATAAAAAGATTTCCAGAAGGATATTCACAAAGAAATATAAGAAAAGAAATAAAAAATAAAGAAATAAAAAGATTCCTAGATGAAGTTTTTTTTTTTTGATTAAAGAAAACTCAATGAGAGAACATAAGAGAAAACAGAAAAACTCCAAAAGCATATGTACTTCATCTAGATAAAGGTCGGCGACAAAGTCACCTATGTTTGAGTATATTGACTTAGGAGTCAAATGAAGGCATTTGATCATAGGTCATACTCATCGTTTAAGCTCAAAATGGGGTTGCCATTTTTCGGTTAAGCATTTGATGTGATCACATCTTATGAAGCTGCTTGTACTCATGACTTTTGAGCAAAGCTCCTTGAAGATGTGAAGAACATACCTTGGGTTTGTTGTTGCTTTACTCATGTAGGTAAGCTTGATGTAGGTGCTCATTGAATGTGAAGTTGGAGCGCCATTTCTACTTGTGTAGTTCATCTTCCTACATGGGTTAGGCAAGCAAGGAAATACTCGAGGATATCCAGGATGACAAGAGTGAAATACTAGATGTATAAGGTGTCAAAAAGGATATGTGGAATTTTGTTCCTTGAACTCAACATCCCAAAGGGCTAGATACTTGGTCAATGACAAGATTACTCATGATTTGAGTGTGTGGTAATCTTGTGGAATGTAGATCATCCAAGTACCTGCAAAGAGTTAGATGCAATACAAGGAGGCAAATGTGTCCAAGACATATGATCATCATCATAAGAGAAATATCAAGGATTAGTTCAAGTAGGCTCATGCCTTGCATGCATCAATGGAGTTATCACTCCAAGTTTGAAGCATCAATGATGTTCAACTCACTCCTTAAGCGACAAAACACTTTCTCATCAAGAGGTTTTGTAAAGATATCAGCAAGTTGTTTGTCAGTACGAACATGCTTAAGATTAATATCACCCTTAGCAATATGATCATGAATAAAATGGTGACGAACTTCAATATGCTTTGTTCGAGAGTGTTGCACAGGATTGTGTCCAATCTTGATTGCACTCTCATTGTCACAAAGCAAGGGAACACGTCTCACATGTATCCCATAATCTTTAAGCGTTTGTGTCATCCATAGTAATTGAGCACAACACGAACCAGCAGCAATATATTCTGCTTCGGCAGTGGATAAGGATACCGAATTTTGTTTCTTGGAGGACCAAGATACAAGGGATCGACCAAGAAATTGACACGTACCCGAAGTTGACTTTCTATCAACCTTGTCACCGGCATAGTCCGAGTCGGAATAGCCAACAAGATCAAAAGAGGCCCTCTTAGGATACCAAATGCCAAAGTTTGGTGTGTGTATCAAGTATCTCACTATCCTTTTAACAGCTTTAAGATGACATTCTTTAGGGGCTGCTTGATATCGCGCACACATGCATACACTCAACATTATATCAGGATGAGAAGCACAAAGATATAGTAGAGAACCAATCATAGAACGATAAACCCTTTGATCAACGGGTTCTCCATCTTTAGTCAAGTCATTATGTCCACTAGTAGGCATGGGGGTACTCATACCTTTGCTTTCTTGCATGTTGAACTTCTTGAAGAGATCCTTGGTGTACTTTGTTTGTGAGACAAAGGTACCCTCCTTAGATTGCTTGATTTGCAACCCAAGGAAAAATTTGAGTTCACACATCATGGACATTTCATACTTCTCCGACATGAGCTGTCCAAACTTCTTGCTAAAATGGGGGTTAGTTGAACCAAAGATAATATCATCAACATATATTTGGCACACAAATAGTTCACCATTAACCCTTTTTGTGAACAGCGTTGAGTCTATCTTTCCAATCTCAAAGCCTTTTTCAAGAAGAAAGCTAGTTAAGCATTTGTACCAAGCTCTAGGGGCTTGTTTAAGACCATAAAGAGCTTTATGCAACTTGTAAACATGATTAGGCTTTTTGGGATTCACAAATCCGGGAGGTTGTTTAACAAATACTTCCTCCTCAATTTCACCATTTAGGAAAGCACTTTTGATGTCCATTTGATAGAGAGTAATATCATGATGATTGGCATAAGCAAGAAGAATGCGAATGGACTCAAGTCTAGCAACGGGGGCATAGGTCTCACCATAGTCCATACCTTCGACTTGAGTGTAACCTTGAGCTACGAGACGAGCCTTGTTGCGGATGACTTGTCCATCTTCATCTTGCTTGTTCCGAAACACCCATTTGGTTCCAATGATGTTTTGATCATCGTTGGGCTTCTCTACCAAAGTCCACACCTTGTTCCTCTCGAAGTTGTGTAGTTCTTCGTGCATAGCGTTCACCCAATCCGGGTCTTCAAGTGCTTCTTCTACCTTCATAGGTTCAATACTAGAGATAAATGAGTAATGCTCACAAAAGTTAGCTAAGCGAGTTTTAGAGCGAGTGATTCTCCCGGAGTTGATGTCGTTCATCATTTGTTCCACGGGATGATTCTTCTTGACTCTTGCTCGAACTCGGGATAGCCTTTGTTGATGTTGTGGCTCAGCTTCCTCATCATCTTCATCTTCCTCTTCTTCTTCTTCATTGTTGTTGGTGTTGTCTTGAGGTGGTGGAGAAGGAGGTTGCGGTGGATCTTCTTGTTGCATTTCCTCATCTTGGTGAGTTCCACTTGTGGAGGCCTCCATGTTGCCTTGAGGTTCATCACGCCGTGAGGTAGGTGGCTCCACATATGTAGATGAGGTACTCTCCTTCACTTCCATGGGACGGATCTTCCCGATAGATAAATCTTGGATTGCTTCCGATGGGTCCTTGTCTCCTACATCAATAGGCATTTGCTCTACTTGCGAGCCATTAGATTCATCAAACTTCACGTCTACCGTCTCTTCAACCTTTCGGGTGAAATTGTTGTAGACACGGTAGGTGTGGGAGTTTGATCCATAACCAAGAAGAAAGCCTTCATGAGATTTAGGAGCAAATTTAGACCGACGATGCTTATCAAGGATATAGCATTTTGAACCAAAGACACGAAAGTATCCCACTTGGGGTTTGTTACCGGTGAGAAGCTCGTATGATGTCTTGCCGAGAAGCTTATGAAGATAAAGCCTGTTGATAGCATGACAAGCTGTCTCGACCGCTTCTCCCCAAAAATGTTTCGGTGTCTTGTATTCATCAAGCATCGTTCTTGCCATCTCAATGAGCGTTCGGTTCTTCCTCTCAACAACTCCATTTTGTTGAGGAGTGTACGTAGCCGAGAACTCATGTAGAATACCTTCCTCATCGAGAAAAGAGTCTACATTGGCGTTCTTGAACTCCGTTCCATTGTCACTCCGAACTTTCTTGATCTTCACCTCAAATTGATTTTGGGCCTTTTTGGCAAAGGTCTTGAAGATCCTCTGAACCTGCGATTTATCATCAAGGAAAAATACCCACGTAAATCTGGAATAATCATCAACTATAACTAGACCAAAGGAGTTACCACCAAGGCTTTTGTAAGCATTGGGACCGAAGAGATCCATATGAAGAAGCTCAAGCGGTCTCCTTGTGGTCATGATGTTTTTCACGGGATGACTTCCACCAACTTGTTTTCCTGCTTGACAAGCACTACAAAGTCTATCTTTGTCAAAGAAAACATCTTTAACACCAAGAATATGATCACCTTTGATTAGCTTGTCTAGATTACGCATACCAACATGTCCTAGCCTTCTATGCCATAACCAACCATTAGAGGATTTAGCAATGAAACAAGCTCTAGGTTGGGCTTTCTTAGTGAAATCAACAATATATAGATCACCTCTACGAATACCAGTAAAAGCCATGTTTTGATTATCACGACGAAAGACTTGGCAATCTACTTTGGTGAATAGCACGTTGAATCCAAAGTCAGCTAATCTAGACACGGAAAGTAAATTGTATCCAAGAGATTCTACAAGCATGACATTTTGAATAGAGCTATCATGAGATATGGCCACCTTACCAAGGCCAAGTACCTTACCCTTGGAGTTGTCTCCAAAAGTCACATACTTGCGTGGGCCATCGTTTTTTGCAAGCTCTCGAAACATGTCTTTGTTTCCGGTCATGTGATCGGTGCATCCACTATCAAGAATCCACTCTTTTCCACCGGACATGTAGTCTCTCAGATTTGCCATGAGATTGAGACTCTTCATGACCTTGTCTAGCTCGGTGTCCGAATCGGAGTAATCATCGTCTTGCTCATGCTCATCATCATATTGACCCATAGATTGTTCATCATCAACACCTAGGTCAATTTGATAAGTACTTGCATTAGTTTGGTCAATGGAACAATAATCTTTGGAATGCAATGCAAGAGCATTTCTAATTATAATATTGATAAGACCGGGATCACCCTTCTTTTTCATAAGATCACGAAGCTCAAAAAAGCATTTATCAAAGTTTGGATCATTGGGGTGCAACTTATCAAATTCAATAGTCTTGTGTAGAATTTCATCAAGACTTCTCAACGAGTAGTCCGGATAAAGTTCTTCCAAGAGTTTCCACATAGCATAGGCACACTCAAAGTTTGTAACAAGATTAAGCAAGTCATCAGGTAACCCTTTTATGATAAGATTTACAGTTCTAAGGTTACGAAGCAAATCAAGCTCTTCATCCATGGTAGGGTGCAAGGGATCAAATGGAGGCACATATGGGGTCTCAATATATTTGCACAAATTGTACATTTTAAAGATACTAAGCATTTCAGACCTCCAAGAGTTATAGAACCTTCCATCAAGAACAGGCACTCTATGGCTAACACTCCCATCCGTAGACACGTCCATCTTCCTCCAATGGTGTGTAAACCAAAGCAATGGAGACCAAAGCTCTGATACCAATTGTAGGATCGAAGAAGGTGAGAGTGTCTAGAGGGGGGGTGATTAGACTACTCGACAAGATAAAAATTCTGTCTTTTATCAAGGACAGATTTTGACAGTTTTTGCAAAGCACACAAGTCAAGTAACATACTACACATGCAATTCTAGAGTATGGGCAGCGGAAAGTAAATTGCACATATAGTAAAGAGAGGTGGAGAAGATCAAACGCAGTTTGGTGACACGGAGATTTTTGTCGTGGTTCCGATAGGTGGTGCTATCGTACATCCACGTTGATGGAGACTTCAACCCACGGAGGGTAACGGCTGCGCGAGTCCACGGAGGGCTCCACCCACGAAGGGTCCACGAAGAAGCAACCTTGTCTATTCCATCATGGCCTACGCCCACGGAGGGCTAGCCTTACTCGGGGTAGATCTTCACGAAGTAGGCGATCTCCTTGCCCTTACAAACTTCTTGGTTCAACTCCACATCTCAATGACGGAGGCTCCCAAGCGACACCTAACCAATCTAGGAGGCACCACCCTCCAAAAGGTAATAGATGTTGTAGATGATGATGAACTCCTTGCTCTTGTGCTTCAAATGATAATCTCCCCAACACTCAACTCTCCTCACTGATTTGGCTATGGTGGAAGAAAGGATTGAGTGGAAAGCTGTAGGATCGAAGAAGTAGGTCTAGAAGGGGGGGGGGTGATTAGACTACTTGACAAGATAAAAATCTGCCTTTTGGTTGAGCAAAGTTTTTAGGCAGTTTTGCAATTAAGATCAAGTCAAGTAACTCACTACACATGCAATTCTAGAGTATGGGCAGCGGAAAGTAAATTGCATATATAGTAAAGAGAGGTGGAGAAGATCAAACGCAGTTTGGTGACACAGAGATTTTTGTCGTGGTTCCGATAGGTGGTGCTATCGTACATCCACGTTGATGGAGACTTCAACCCACGGAGGGTAACGGCTGCGCGAGTCCACGGAGGGCTCCACCCACGAAGGGTCCACGAAGAAGCAACCTTGTCTATTCCATCACGGCCTACGCCCACGGAGGACTAGCCTTACTCGGGGTAGATCTTCACGAAGTAGGCGATCTCCTTGCCCTTACAAACTTCTTGGTTCAACTCCACATCATCAAGACGGAGGCTCCCAAGCGACACCTAACCAATCTAGGAGGCACCACCCCCCAAAAGGTAATAGACGGTGTTGATGGTGATGAACTCCTTGCTCTTGTGCTTCAAATGATAATCTCCCCAACACTCAACTCTCCTCACTGATATGGCTGTGGTGGAAGAAAGATTTGAGTGGAAAGCAACTTGGGAAGGCTAGAGATCAAGTTTCATATGGTAGGAATGGAATGGCTTGATCTCAACACAAGGGTAGGTGGTTCACTTCTCAGAAAGTGTATGGTAGAAGTGGTGGTACTTTCTGATGGCTCTCCTCACGAATGAAGAGGGGGTGGAGGGGTATATATAGCCTCCACACAAAATCCAACCGTTACACACACATTTGACCAATCTCGGTGAGACCGAAGTGCAAACTCGGTCAGACCGAAAGTTCAAATATAGTGAACGTTGGGATTTTCGGTGGGACCGAAAATACCATCTCGGTGAGACCGAAAGAGTAACTGATATGAACGTTGGAGATTTCGGTGAGACCGAGAAAGAAAACTCGGTTGGACCGATTTGAGAAAGAGCAGGAACATGCCAGAATCGGTTAGACCGAAAATGGATTATCGGTGAGACCGATTTGAGCCAAGACAGAAGCTTGCCCATTTTGGTGAGACCGATAATACAAACTCGGTTATTCCGAAATGATGTGAAGTGGTTACAGAAGGTTGGCAGTTCAGTTTCGGTGAGACCGATCTCAAACTCGGTAAGACCGATTTTTCTAGGGTTTGGAATATGGCAGAAGTGGTTCATCTCGGTGGGACTGAGTTGGAAGAATCGGTTTGTCCGAGATTACTTATGGGTGTGTATAGAAGTGAAAGGTGCTGATAGTTGAAGGAGCTAAATCACTAAGCACTTTGAGCAACCAGATCATCAACACAACCTCATCCCCTTTTAATAGTATTGGCTTTTCCTATGGACTCAATGTGATCTTTGATCACTAAACCAGAAATGGAGTCTTGAGCTTTTGCCAATGCTTGCCTTAGCATTTGAGGGGTCCACTTCTTCAATCATCTTGCCATACCAATGTGATTGGGTTTCCTGAAACATACTTGATAAAAGCATTAGTCCAACCACAAAGTATGTTGTCATTAATTACCAAAACCACCCAGGGAGCAAATGTGCTTTCACATATCCCCATTGAGGTAACATAGTGTTATTCGAAAATTCTCCGGTTTCATGTTACTCGAAAAGAGTTTATTAACAAGACATGATCAACCTTGTTAATGGATTCCTTTTAATGAACATGGGATAGGTGAATCTAGATAGCACAAACCTTCTGTACCCTCCTTTTACTTTCTGTTAATTAGGTTAAATAAAACAAAAATAGCATCGTCTGTCTGTTTCCAGACTTATCCATGCAATAAAAAATATCCTGAAAATAAAATTTCTCCAAATGCCATGAAAATGAAATATATTTTTTTCTAGAATATTTAAGAAAATATGGCACTGAACACACATCGAGGGGAGCCAGCACGTGGCCACGAGGGCACAGGGCGCGCCCCCTGCCCAGGGCGCGTCCCCTTGCCTCGTGGGCCCCACGTGGCCCCCTCCTCTTGTCCTTTCACCCATGCTCTTCTTCTTCCTCCCAAAAAAAATCACCAACCAGCTCAAACCCGAGTTCTAGCTCATCTTGCTGCCATTTTTGATCTCCTTGCTCAAAGCACCATTCACCAAACTGTTTGGTGAGATTTTTCTTTGGTATGTGACTCCTCCATTGGTCCAGTTAGTTTTTGTTCTAGTGCTTTATTTGTTACAAATTTATGCTGCTGGGGTGACCTTGTTCTTGAGCTTGCATGTCAAATTTTCTTGGTCCCAAGTAGTTCTGATGCATGATATAGCTTCTAGGCACTTATAGGAGTTGTTGCTATCAATCTTGTTGAGTTTGGTTAACTTTTATTGTGAGTTACTAAAAATTTCAGAAATTTTCAAAAAAGGAAAATGTTAAAAAGATTATTGAGGGGCTCCTCCAGCAAGAGCTTAGAGGAGAAGAAGAAAGAAGAAAATACGAAGCCCAAGTACCATCTTCCTCGCATGGCGGAAGTTCGACCGTGCGAATGGCCGTGTAATAATTTCATGATGTCCGCCGGTATTCACGAAGACTTCTATTGGTTGGCGAATAATGCAGGCATCACCGACTTCCTCAACGACCAGAAAGAGCAGTATCTGTTACTCACCAATATTTTCACGCAAAGCTTTCATTTTCATTCTAGGAAAACACCACCTACAGTGGAGTTTCGCTTATATGATGTGGTTAAGGTGATATCACTTTTAGATTTTTGTGAAATATGCAAAGTACCATTCGGAGGTAGACTTGATGAACCACGTCGTGAAGATGTTGCAGGGTTTATTGATATGATAGCTGTAGGAGAAACTAGCCAAGTTTCAGGGGCAAGAATCACTAGTATACACTTCCCTGTTCTACGCTACTTTGCTTTATTCGCTAGTAGATGTTTAATTGGTCGCGGGAACAGTGGAAATCTCAGTGTCCCTGATATTATCATTTTACGCCATGCTATGTTTCGAGACACAACTTTTAGCTTGGGCGCCGTCGTTGCCAAATTATTGAGTCTGAACCGCTCAAAGGGGCCCGTCTTTGGAGGCATCTTTGCTTCTCGCCTTGCTGAATATTTTAATATACCTATTAGGCATCATGAGAAGGAAGAAAAATTGCTTGCCCCTGTTTATCTAGATTACAAGAGCATGGTAGCTCATGATTTTATTGTTAAAGACAAGAATATGCAGCTTAATTATAAATTAAGGTTTGATGAAATATATTGTGAAATTGTTACCTTGCCTACACCATCTTTGTTTGATCTGTCCACAGGCAAGTATCTCATTACATCAGATGCCTTCTACAAGTACTAAGGCCAGGCACAAGCTTCAGAGCCTGAGCCTGAACCACCCCTTGATTCTTCCCGTCAATCTGTTTATGGGTGGGAGCTGGATGAGCTCGCCAACCAGTAGCACCCAGAGGATGTATCTCAGTACACTGGAGGGAGTGGCTTCGATTCGTGGCCATAGACCAACTTAGGCCAAAATCCTAAGCATGGGGGAGTACGTGTTTCTCACCGACTTTACATTCATGTTCACACACTTATTCTAGTTGTCGGTGCTCACACTCTTTCACTGTAACATCCATGCTTAGTTTCAGTTTCTTTTTCTAAGTCTTTTTCTTGTGTGCTAGAAAAAGCCAGAAAAACAAAAATATATTGGTTGTAGCTCCTAGCTAGTTTACTGTCTTTGCTTGTAGTAGTAACTAAAAATGAAAACCCAAAAAGATTTCCCTTTCTTCTTTTGCTTGTTGGGAGCTTTCCCGTGTAAATAGTTTCTTTTCTTTTCTTTAGGGGGTGAGAGTAGAAGACCATGATAAAAATGCTTAGTGGCTCTCATATGCTTTGTTGTTGATTTAACCTTGAGCCATATTACCTTGTGTTCTCTCTTGTATTAAATGCCTGCAAATTCCAGCTTAGTCCAATGCACGTGCACTATTATTATTTTCCACACCGTTCTGTCGTGCGAGTGAAAGGCAATAAGGATGATATATGATGAACTAATTGAGATAAGAAAAGCTGGTGTGAACTCGACCTCTCTTGTTTTTGTAGATATGATTGCTCGTCGTTCTTGATTCAGCTTGTTATGAATGAAACATGTTTGCAATGACAACTAGAGATCATAGCTGCTTATGCCATGCTTAATTAGCTGAGAGTTTATAATGGTCTATCTTGCGTGCCAACATGATATTAAAATGGTTGTGATGTGGTATGATGGGTGGTATCCTCCTTTGAACGATTTAAGTGATCTGACTTGGCACATGTTCACGCATGTAGTTGAAACAAATCAACATAGCCTTCACGATATTTATGTTCGTGGTGATTTATATCCTACTCATGCTTGCATTCATTGTTGATTAATTTTAATGCATGTTCATGACCATTGTTGCTCTCTAGCTGGTCGCTTCCCAGTCTCTTTCTAGCCTTCACCTGTACTAAGCGGGAATACTGCTTGTGCATCCACCTCCATAAACCCCAAAGTTATTCCACATGAGTCCACTATACCTTCCAATATGCGGTATTTACCTGCCGTTCCAAGTAAATTTGTATCTGCCAAACTCTAAACCTTCAAATGAAATTCTGTTTTGTATGCTCGAACAGCTCATGTATCAACTAGGGCTGTCTATATCTTCCATACTAGGTGGGTTATTCTCACGATGAGTGGACTCCGCTCATTATTCACGAGAAAATGGCTGGTAACTGGGATGCCCAGTCCCATGCTCAAAATCATAATAAACAAACAAAACTCCCCCAGGGCTATTGCTGGTTTGGACGGTACCCGTTGTTTCGGGCTAGCCGTGGAGTGTGCTTGTTGGTGGTTGGGGGAGTATAAACTTTACCATTATGTTTGGGAACCGCCTATAATGTGCGTAGCATGGGAGATATCGAGATTCTTGGTTGATATGTTGACAATGAAAGTATACCGCTCAAAATGTTATTCAATCTCTATTTAAAAATCGAGCTCTGGCACCTCTACAAATCCCTGCTTCCCTCTGCGAAGGGCCTATCTATTTACTTTTATGCAGAGTCATCATCCTCTTATCAAAGAGCACCAGTAGGAGAGCACCTCTGTGGTTGCATGTATTACTATTAATTTGCATTGAGTATGATCATGACTGGATCTCTTTTACCATGAATTACAATGTCTAGTTAGTCCTTGATCTTTAAAGGTGCTCTGCATTTATGTTTTGCGATCTCAGAAAGGGCTAGCGACATAATATCCTGTTATATCTTATCATGATTGTTTTGAGAAGTGTTGTCATCCGAGGTTTATTATTATTGCTCGCTAGTTGATTATGCTATTGATGTGAGTAGTCTTGTGACCTGGAAGTTATTGTGAATGTGGTTAGTTCACGATCTTGTTGAAAACCTAAATGCTAGCTTACATATTTACAACAACGAGAGCAAACAGAGTTTGTCAAAGTTTTTCTTTATCACTTTCAGTTTATCAACTGAATTGCTTGAGGACAAGCAAAGGTTTAAGCTTGGGGGAGTTGATACGTCTCTAACATATCTACTTTTCCAAACCCTTTTGCCCTTGTTTTGGACTCTAACTTGCATGATTTGAATGGAACTAACCCGGACTGACGCTGTTTTCAGCAGAATTGCCATGATGTTGTTTTTGTGCAGAAATAAAAAGTTCTCGCAATCGCCTGAAAATCAACGGAGAATTATTTTGGAAACTATAAAAAATACCTGCACAAAGATCCACATCAGGGGGCCTTGGGCCAGCCCACGAGGGTGGGGCCGCGCCCCCCTACCTAGGGCGCGCCCCCTACCTCGTGGCCCCCCTGGTGCTCCACCGACGTATCCCCAGATCCTATATCTTCCGTTTCGGGGAGAAAAAAAATCAAGGATAATGAATTATCGCGTTTCTCGAGACGGAGCCACCGCCAAGCCCTAATCTCTCTCGGGAGGGCTGATCTGGAGTCCGTTCGGGCTCCGGAGAGTGGAGATCGTCATCATCGTCATCATCAACCTTCCTCCATCACCAATTCCATGATGCTCACCGCCGTGTGTGAGTTGGATGGTGATGGGTTGGATGGGATCTATCATGTAATCGAGTTAGTTTTGTTAGGGTTTGATCCCTAGTATCCACAATGTTCTGAGATTGATGTTGCTATGACTTTGCTATGCTTAATGCTTGTCACTAGGGCCCGAGTGCCATGATTTCAGATCTGAACCTATTATGTTTTCATGAATATATGTGTGTTCTTGATCCTATCTTGCGAGTCTATAGTCACCTACTATGTGTTATGATCCGGCAACCCCGAAGTGACAATAATCGGGACTACTCCCGGTGATGACCATAGTTTGAGGAGTTCATGTATTCACTATGTGTTAATGCTTTGGTCCGGTACTCTATTAAAAGGAGGCCTTAATATCCCTTAGTTTCCAATAGGACCCCGCTGCCACGGGAGGGTAGGACAAAAGATGTCATGCAAGTTCTTTTCCATAAGCACGTATGACTATTCGGAATACATGCCTACATTTCATTGACAAACTGGAGCTAGTTCTGTGTCACTCTAGGTTATAACTTCTACATGATGAATTGCATCTGACGTAATTTCCAATCACCGATCCAATGCCTGCGAGCTTTACCTATATTGCTTGTTGCTTATTTACTTTTCCATTGCTTATATCACAAAAACTACAAAAACACTATCGTTACTTTTATTGCTGCTACCGCCACTATCATATTACTTTGCTACTAAACTATCTTGCTGCACATACTAAGTTTCCAGGTGTGGTTGATTTGACAACTCAGCTGCTAATATTAAAGAGTATTCTTTGGCCCCCCTTGTGTCGAATCAACAAATTTGGGTTTAATACTTTACCCTCGAAAACCGTTGCGATCCTCTACACTTGTGGTTTATCAAGCACCTGCGGAACCGTCCAGGAAGCACGACAAGCGGAACTCCGACAAGACAACGTGCGGTGGCCTACGACACCTACTGTTGGGGAACGTAGTATTTCACAAAATGTACCAACGATCACGCAAGATCCATCTCGGAGAAGCATAGCAACGAGCGGGAGAGTGTGTCCACATACCCTCGTAGACCAAAAGCGGAAGCGTTTAGTAACGCGGTTGATGTAGTCGAACGTCTTCGCGATGCAACCGATCCAAGCACCGAACGTACGACACCTCCGCGTTCACCACATGTTCAGCTCGATGACGTCCCACGAACTCTTGACCTAGTTGAGTTTCGCGGGAGACTTTCCTCAGCACGATGGCGTGGTGATGGTGATGATGAAGTTACCGGCGCACGGCTACGCCTAAGCACTGCAATGATATGACCGAGGTGTGTAACTGTGGAGGGGGGCACCGCACACGGCTTGCAAATCAACTTGTGTGTCTTTCGGGTGCCCCCTCCCCATGTATATAAAGGAGGGAGGAAGGAGGAGGCCGGCCAAGGAGGAGGGCACGCCAAGGGGGGAGTCCTACTCCCACTAGGAGTAGGACTCCCTTTTCCTAGTAGGAGTAGGAGAGAGGGAAGGGAAGGAGACGAGGAGAAGGAAAGGAGGGGGCGCCGCCCCTCCCCCTTTGTACAATTCAGACTAGGCTTGGGGGGGGGGGGCGGCCCAGCCCTAGCGAGCTCTCTCTCTCTCTTCCCTAAAGCCCATTAACGCCCATATACTCCCCGGGGGGTTCCGGTAACCTCCCGGTACTCCGGTATTTAGCCGGTGACCCCAGGAACCCTTCCGGTGTCCGAATATAACCTACCAATATATCAATCTTTATGTATCGACCATTTTGAGACTCCTTGTCATGTCCGTGATCACATCCGGGACTCCGAACTACCTTCGGTGCATCAAAACACATAAACTCATCATACCGATCGTCATCGAACGTTAAGCGTGCGGACCCTACGGGATCGAGAACTATGTAGACATTACCGAGACTCATCTCCAGTCGATAACCAATAGCGGAACCTGTATGCTCATATTGGTTCTTACATATTCTTCGAAGATCCTTATCGGTCAAACCGCATAACGACATACGGTGTTCCCTTTGTCATCGGTATTTTACTTGCCCGAGATTCGATCGTCGGTATCATCATACCTAGTTCAATATTGTCACCGGCAAGTCTCTTTACTCGTTCTGTAATACATTATCTTGTGACAAACTCATTAGTCATTTGCTTGCAAGGCTTATTACGATGTGTATTACCGAGAGGGCCCAGAGATACCTCCCTGATAACCCACAAGTGTACGGGATCGCAACAGTTTTCGAGGGTAAAGTATTAAACCCAAATTTGTTGATTCGACACAAAGGGAGCCAAAGAATACTCTTAAGTATTAGCAGCTGAGTTGTCAATTCAACCACACCTAGAAACTTAGTATCTGCAGCAAGATAGTTTAGTAGCACAGTAATATGATAGTGGTGGTAGCAGCAATAAAAGTTAAGATAGTGTTTTTGTAGTTTTTGTGATAATAGCAACGGAAAAGTAAATAAGAGACAAGCAATATAGGTAAAGCTCGTAGGCATTGGATTGGTGATGGGAAATTACGTCGGATGCAATTCATCATGTAGAAGTTATAACCTAGGGTGACACAGAACTAGCTCCAGTTCATCAATGCAATGTAGGCATGTATTCCGAATATAGTCATACGTGCTTATGGTAAGGACTTGCATGACATCTTTTGTCCTACCCTCCCGTGGCAGAGGGGTCCTATTGGAAACTAAGGGATATTAAGGCCTCCTTTTAATAGAGTACCGGACCAAAGCATTAACACATAGTGAATACATGAACTCCTCAAACTATGGTGATCACCGGGAGTGGTCCCGATTATTGTCACTTCGGGGTTGCCGGATCATAACACATAGTAGGTGACTATAGACTTGCAAGATAGGATCAAGAACACACATATATTCATGAAAACATAATAGGTTCAGATCTGAAATCATGGCACTCGGGCCCTAGTGACAAGCATTAAGCATAGCAAAGTCATAGCAACATCAATCTCAGAACATAGTGGATACTAGGGATCAAACCCTAACAAAACTAACTCGATTACATGATAGATCCCATCCAACCCATCACCGTCCAGCAAGCCTATGATTTAATTACTCACGCACGGCGGTGAGCATCATGGAATTGGTGATGGAGGAAGGTTGATGATGACGATGGTGACGATCTCCACTTTCCGGAGCCCCGAACGGACTCCAGATCAGCTCTCCCGAGAGAGATTAGGGCTTGGCGGCGGCTCCGTCTCGTAAAACGTGATAATTCTTTCTCCTTGATTTTTTCTCCACGAAACGGAATATATAGGACCTGGGGATACGTCGGTGGGGCATCGGGGTGCCCTCGAGGCAGGGGGCGCGCCCTGGGAAGGGGGGCGCGCCCCCACCCTCGAGGACAGCTCGTGGGCCCCCAGGTGTGGATCTTCTTGCAGGTATTTTTTATATTTTCTGAAATATTTCTCCGTTGATTTTCAGGCGATTCCGAGAACTTTTTATTCTGCACAAAAACAACACTATGGCAGTTCTGCTGAAAACAACGTCAGTCCAGGTTAGTTCCATTCAAATCATGCAAGTTAGAGTCCAAAACAAGGGCAAAAGTGTTTGGAAAAGTAGATATGTTGGAGACGTATCAACTCCCCCAAGCTTAAACCTTTGCTTGTCCTCAAGCAATTCAGTTGATAAACTGAAAGTGATAAAGAAAAACTTTGACAAACTCTGTTTGCTCTTGTTGTTGTAAATATGTAAGCTAGCATTCAGGTTTTCAACAAGATCGTGAACTAACCACGTTCACAATAACTTTCAGGTCTCAAGACTACTCACATCAATAGCATAATCAACTAGCGAGCAATAATAATAAACCTCGGATGACAACACTTCTCAAAACAATCATGATATGATATAACAGGATGGTATCTCGCTAGCCCTTTATGAGACCGCAAAACATAAATGCAGAGCCCCTTTAAAGATTAAGGACTGACTAGACATTGTAATTCATGGTAAAAGAGATCCAATCATGATCATACTCAATGCAAATTAACAATAATACATGCAACGACAGAGGTGCTCTCCTACTGGTGCTTTTTGATAAGAGGATGATGACTCTGCATAAAAGTAAATAGAAAGGCCCTTCGCAGAGGGAAGCAGGGATTTGTAGAGGTGCCAGAGCTCGATTTTTAAATAGAGATTGAATAACGTTTTGAGTGGTATACTTTCATTGTCAACATAACAACCAAGAATCTCGATATCTTCCATGCTACGCACATTATAGGCGGTTCCCAAATAGAATGGTAAAGTTTATACTCCCCCAACCACCAACAAGCACACTCCACGGCCAGCCGAATCCATGGGTTATCGTCCAAACAAGCAACAGCCCTGGGGGAGTTTTGTTTAATTATTATGATTTTGAGCATGGGACTGGGCATCCCGGTTACCAGCCATTTTCTCGTGAATGATGAGCGGAGTCCACTCATCGTGAGAATAACCCACCTAGCATGGAAGATATAGACAACCCTAGTTGATACATGAGTTGTTCGAGCATGCAAAACAGAATTTCATTTGAAGGTTTAGAGTTTGGCACATACAAATTTACTTGGAACGGCAGGTAAATGCCGCATATAGGAAGGTATGGTGGACTCATATGGAACAACTTTGGGGTTTATGGAAGTGGATGCACAAGCAGTATTCCCGCTTAGTATAGGTGAAGGCTAAAATGAGACTGGGAAGCGACCAGCTAGAGAGCAACAACGGTCATGAACATGCATTAAAATTAATCAACAATGAATGCAAGCATGAGTAGGATATAAATCACCATGAACATAAATATCGTGAAGGCTATGTTGATTTGTTTCAACTACATGCGTGAACATGTGCCAAGTCAAGTCACTTAAATCGTTCAGAGGAGGATACCACCCATCATACCACATCACAACCATTTTAATATCATGTTGGCACGCAAGATAGACCATTATAAACTCTAAGCTAATTAAGCATGGAATAAGCAACTATGATCTCTAATTGTCATTGCAAACGTGTTTCATTCATAACAAGCTGAATCAAGAATGACGAGCAATCATATTTACAAAAACAAGAGAGGTCGAGTTCATACCAGCTTTTCTCATCTCAATTAGTTCATCATATATCATCCTTATTGCCTTTCACTCGCACGACTGAACGGTGTGGAAAATAATAATAGTGCACGTGCATTGGACTAAGCTGGAATCTGCAGAAATTTTGATACAAGAGAGAAGACAAGGTAATATGGCTCAAGGTTAAATCAACAACCAAGCATATGAGAGCCACTAAGCATTTTAATCATGGTCTTCTACTCTTAACCCCTAAAGAAAAGAAAAGAAACTATTTACATGGGAAAGCTCCCAACAAGCAAAAGAAGAACGGGAAATCTTTTTGGGTTTTCATTTTTAGTTACTACTACAAGCAAAGTAAGTAAACTGGATAGAAGCTACAACTAATATATTTTTTGTTTTTCTGGGGTTTTCTAGGACACAAGAAAAAGAAATTTGAGCTAAGCATGGATGGTATGGTGAAAGAGTGTGAGCACTGACAACTAGAATAAGTGTGAACAAGAAAGTAAGTCGGTGAGAAACACGTACTCCCCCAAGCTTAGGCTTTTGGCCTAAGTTGGTCTATGGCGAGTACTGGCCTGACGGATATCCAAAGTTGTAGTTGGGGTCGTACTGTGATGCAGCAGATGCTGCCTGCTGAGCTGCAACTCGAAGACGGGCTGCCTCCGTCATGTTATAATGGGCATTTGCCTCCTCCATAGTTATAGTGTGTCTTCCTTTTTCCTGAAAGTTAAACAAAGTAGGGGCAAGAAGAACAATAGGGATGGCATGCGGCCGGTTAAAGATTAGTCGATATTTGAGAGTTTGATTATCCCACTCTATAAACCAGTGACTAGCCATAGCATTACAGTCTAAATATGTAGTAGGTAAAGGGTCATCATACGGGTGCACAGACACACCAAGATAGCGGGCTATGCGAGTAGCATAGATCCCACCAAATAAATCTCCATTCGAACCATTATGGCGCAGTCTACGTGCAACAATTGCTCCTAAGTTATATTGCCTATCACCTAGTACAACACTCTTGAGAATGCTGAGATCAGGGACACACATGTGACAGGCTTCATCTTTACCATTTATGCATCTACCAATAAAGAGAGCAAAGTAATGAATAGCAGGAAAATGTATGCTCCCAGTGGTGGCTTGTGTGATGTCCCTGGATTCTCCCACTGTAATACTAGCAAGGAATTCTCTAAATTCAGATTTGCGAGGATCACTCATACTGCCCCACTGTGGGAGCTTGCAGGCGACATTAAAATCCTCTAAGTCCATGGTATAAGATTTATCATAAAGATCAAATAGGACAGTGTGAGAATTACGTGAAGATGAAAATTTAAACCTTCTCACAAAGCTATCAGTTAAGCCACGGTATTGGAGGCACTTATCTTGCATGAAGTCCTCGAGGTCAGCATTACGCACATATGCGTAAAATTCATCTTTGATGCCCGCTTGACTCATAAATTCATCCAACGGCCATTCACAAGGCCGTACATCAGCATCCCTCGGTGGTTCATCGTCCGGCTCACGGAACGCGAGCCTCGGTTCTTGCTTCCTTGAATGACCACCTTGGAAGTTTTTCCTAGACATTTTTCTGAAATTTTCTGAAATTTTTAGTAACTCATAATAAAAGTTAACCAAACTCAACAAAATTGATAGCAACAACTCCTATAAGTGCCTAGAAGCTATATCATGCATTAGAACTACTTGGGACCAAGAAAAATTGACATGCAAGCTCAAGAACAAGGTCACCACAGCAGCACAAATTTGCAACAAATAAAGCACTATAAGAAAAACTAATTGGACCAATGGAGGAGTCACATAACAAGGAACAATCTCCCCAAACAGTTTGGTGAATGGTGCTTTGAGCAAGGAGATCGAAACTGGCAGCAAAACGAGCTAGAACTCGGGTTTGAGCTGGTTGGGGATTTTTTTGGGAGGAAGAAGAAGAGCATGGGTGAAAGGATAAGTGGAGGGGGGGGCACGTGGGGCCCTCGAGGCAGGGGGCGCGCCTTGTGAAGGGGGGGGGGGCGCCCTATGCCCTCGAGGCCACGTGCTGGCTCCCCTTGTTGTGTGTTCAGTGCCATATTTTCTTAAATATTCTACAAAAATCATATTTCATTTTGATGGCATTTGGAGAATTTTTATTTTCGGGATATTTTTTTATTACACGGATAAGTCTGGAAATAGACAGATAATGCTATTTTTGTTTTATTTAACCTAATTAACAGAAAGTAAAAGGAGGTACAGAAGGTTTGTGCTATCTAGATTCACATATCCCATGTTCATCAAAAGGAATCCATTAACAAGGTTGATCAGGTCTTGTTAATAAACTCTTTCCGAGTAACATGAAACCGGAGAATTTTCGAATAACACTATGTTACCTCAATGGGGATATGTATGTCCCCAACAATAAGTATGTCATATGCCTTCTTGATAGTAGGAATAGGAAACCCAAAACCTCCAATAGTGATAGTTGAAGTTTTTCCAATATAATTGATACTATGAACCTGAGGTTGTTTCCTCGAAAGTGTACCGTATGCTCATTACCATTGACATGAAAAGTGACATTGCCTTTGTTGCAATCAATAACAGCCCCTGCACTATTCAGAAAAGGTCTTCCAAGAATAATAGACATACTATCATCCTCGGGAATATCAAGTATAACAAAGTTTGTTAGAATAGTAACATTTGCAACTACCACAGGCACATCCCCACAAATACCAACAGGTATAGCAGTTGATTTATCAGCCATTTGCAAAGATATTTCAGCAGGTGTCAACTTACTCAAGTCAAGTCTACAATATAAAGAGAGAGGCATGACACTAACACCGGCTCCAAGATCACACAAAGCAGTTTTAACATAGTTTCTCTTAATGGAGCAAGGTATAGTCGGTACTCCTGGATCTCCTAATTTCTTAGGCATTCCACCCTCAAAAGTGTAATTGGCAAGCATGGTGGAAATTTCTGCTTCAGGGATCTTTCTTTTATTGGTAATAATATCTTTCATATACTTGGCATAATGATTTGTTTTAAGCACATCTGTCAAACGCATACGCAAAAAGATAGGTCTAATCATTTCAGCAAAGCGCTCAAAATCTTCATCATCTTATTTCTTGGATGGTTTTGGAGGAAAAGGCATGGGTTTCTGAACCCATGGTTTTCTTTCCCTACCGTGCTTCCTAGCAACAAAGTCTCTCTTGTTGTAACGTTGATTCTTTGATTGTGGGTTATCAAGATCAATAGCAGGTTGAATCTCTACATCATTATCATTGCTAGGTTGAGCATCATCATGAACATCATTATTAATATTATCACTAGGCTCATGTTCATTGCCAGATAGTGCCTCAGCATCAGAAACAAATATATCATTGGGATTCTCAGGTGTGGCAGCTACAGGTTCAATAGAAGCATGCAAAGTCTTATCATTTTTCTTTTTCTTCTTCTTTTTCTTCTTCTTAGAAGAACTAGGTACATCTAAATTAGCTCTCTGAGTACCTTGCTCAATTCTCTTAGGGTGGCCTTCAGGATACAGAGGTTCCTGAGTCATTTTACCACCTCTAGTTGCAACTCTAACAGCATAGTCATTATTCTTACTATTTAATTCATTGAGCAAGTCATTCTGAGCCTTAAGTACTTGTTCTACTTGAGTGGTAACCATAGAAGCATGTATACTAATAAGTTTCAGTTCATCTTTAGCACTAGATAGATAATCACTCAAGCGTTCAATCATATGAGCATTGTGTTGTTATTGTCTACCAACATAAGCATTGAAGCTTTCTTGTTTCACAATAAAATTGTCAAACTCATCTAAACATTGGCTAGGAGACTTATAACGAGGAATATCACCTTCATCAAATCTATAAAGAGAATTTACCTTTACTACTACCTGTGTCGGGTTATCAAGACCATGTATTTCTTCAATAGGCGGTAAAATCTTAACATCTTCAGCTTTAATACCTTTTCTTTCATAGATTTCTTTGCCTCTTGCATATCTTCGGGACTTAGAAATAGAACACCTCTTTTCTTTGGAGTTGGTTTAGGGGCTGGTTCAGGAAGTGTCCAATTATTTTCATTGGCTAGCATATTATTCAATAGTAATTCAGCTTGTTCAACTGTTCTTTCCCTGAAAACACAACCAGCACAACTATCCAGGTGGTCTCTGGAAGCATCGGTTAGTCCATTATAAAAGACATCAAGTATATCATGCATCTCAAGAGGATGATCAGGCAAATCATTAAGTAACTGGAGAATCCTCCCCGAAGCTTGTGGGAGACTCTCTTCTTGAGTTTGAGCAAAGTTGTATATTTCCCGTAAGGCAGCTTGTTTCTTATGAGCGGGGAAATATTTAGCAGAAAAGTAATACATCATATCCTGGGGACTACGCACACAACCAGGATCAAGAGAATTAAACCAAGTCTTAGAATCACCCTTTAACGAGAACGGAAATAGCTTAAGGATATAGTAATAACGAATCTTTTCATCATTGGTAAACAGGGTGGCTATATCATTCAACTTGGTAAGATGTGCCACAACAGTTTCAGACTCATAGCCATGGAAAGGATCAGATTCAAACAAAGTAATTAACTCAGGATCAACAGAGAATTCATAATCCTTATCAGTAACACATATAGGTGAAGTAGCAAAAGTAGGGTCATGTTTCATTCTAGCATTCAAGGACTTTTCTTTCAGCTTAGCTAATAACTTCTTAAGATCATATCTATCATTGCTAGCAAGAAAGTCTCTAGCAGTTTCTTCATCCATAACATAACCCTCGGGCACAACAGGCAATTCATATCTATTGGGAGTAGTTTCATCATCACTTTCATAAATATCATCAACATTTGCACTCTCCCTAACCTTAGCAATTTGTTTATCTAGAAATTCACCTAGTGGCACAGTATCAGGCATAGAGGTAGTTTCATCATACATAGCGGAAGTAGCATCATCAAGAACATACGACATATCAGATTCAATAGCACGAGTAGGTGTCACAAGTTTACTCATAACAGAAGGAGAATCAAGTGCTGAGCTAGATGGCAGTTCCTTACCTCCCCTCGTAGTTGAGGGTAAGATCTTGGTTTTTGAGTCCTTCAAATTCTTCATAGTGATAAGCAGATATAAATCCCAAGTGACTTAAAGAATAGAGCTATGCTCCCCGGCAACGGCGCCAGAAAATAGTCTTGATAACCCACAAGTGTAGGGGATCACAATAGTTTTCGAGGGTAAAGTATTATACCCAAATTTGTTGATTCGACACAAGGGGAGCCAAAGAATACTCTTAAGTATTAGCAGCTGAGTTGTCAATTCAACCACACCTGGAAACTTAGTATCCGCAGCAAGATAGTTTAGTAGCACAGTAATATGATAGTGGTGGTAGCAGCAATAAAAGTTAAGATAGTGTTTTTGTAGTTTTTGTGATAATAGCAACGGAAAAGTAAATAAGCGGCAAGCAATATAGGTAAAGCACGTAGGCATTGGATCGGTGATGGGAAATTACGTCGGATGCAATTCATCATGTAGAAGTTATAACCTAGGGTGACACGGAACTAGCTCCAGTTCATCAATGCAATGTAGGCATGTATTCCTAATATAGGCATACGTGCTTATGGTAAAGAACTTGCATGACATCTTTTGTACTACCCTCCCGTGGCAGCTGGGTCCTATCTGAAACTAAGGGATATTAAGGCCTTCTTTTAATAGAGTACCGGACCAAAGCATTAACACATATAGAATACATGAACTCCTCAAACTATGGTCATCACCGGGAGTGGTCCCGATTATTGTCACTTCGGAGTTGCCGGATCATAACACATAGTAGGTGACCATAGACTTGCAAGATAGGATCAAGACCACACATATATTCATGAAAACATAATAGGTTAAGATCTGAAATCATGGCACTCGGGCCATAGTGACAAGCATTAAGCATAGCAAAGTCATAGCAACATCAATCTCAGAACATAGTGGATACTAGGGATCAAACCCTAACAAAACTAACTCGATTACATGATAGATCCCATCCAACCCATCACCGTCCAGCAAGCCTACGATGTAATTACTCACGCACGGCAGTGAGCATCATGGAATTGGTGATGGAGGAAGGTTGATGATGACGATGGCGACGATCTCCACTCTCCGGAGCCCCGAACGGACTCCAGATCAGCCCTCCCGAGAGAGATTAGGGCTTGGCGGCGGCTCCGTCTCGTAAAACACGATAATTCTTTCTCCTTGATTATTTTCTCCACGAAACGAAATATGTAGGACCTGGGGATACGTCGGTGGGGCATCGGGGTGCCCTCGAGGCAGGGGGCGCACCCCCCACCCTCGAGGACAGCCCATGGGCCCCCAGGTGTGGATCTTCTTGCATGTATTTTTTATATTTTCTGAAATAATTCACCATTGATTTTCAGGCGATTCCGAGAACTTTTTATTCTGCACAGAAACAACACCATGGCAGTTCTACTGAAAACATCGTCAGTCCGGGTTAGTTCCATTCGAATCATGCAAGTTAGAGTCCAAAACAAGGGCAAAAGTGTTTGGAAAAGTAGATACGTTGGAGACGTATCACTCCCCGACACTCGGAGTGACAAATCCTATTCTTGATCTATGCCAACACCACAAACACTTTTTGAGACACCTGTAGAGCATCTTTATAATCAGCCAGTTACGTTGTGACGTTTGATAGCACAGAAGGTGTTCCTCCGGTATTAGGGAGTTGCATAATCTCATAGTCATAGGAACATGGATAAGTCATGAAGAAAGCAATAGGAGAAAAACTAAATGATCATATTGCTAAGCTAACGGATGGGTCTTGTCCATCACATCATTCTCCTAATGATGTGATCCCGTTGATCAAATGACAACTCATGTCTATGGTTAGGAAACATAACCATCTTCGATTAACGAGCTAGTCTAGTAGAGGCATACTAGGGACACCCTATTTCGTCTATGTATTCACACATGTATTAAGTTTCCGGTTAATACAATTCTAGCATGAATAAAAGACATTTATCATGATGTGTTAGGAAATATAAATAACAACTTTATTATTGTCTCTAGGGCATATTTCCTTCAGTCTCCCACTTGCACTAGAGTCAATAATCTAGATTACATAGTAATGATTCTAACACCCATGGAGTCTTGGTGTTGATCATGTTTTGCTCGTGGAAGAGGCTTAGTGAACGGGTCTGCGACATTCAGATCCATATGTATCTTGCAAATTTCTATGTCTCCCTCCTTGACTTGATCGCGGATGGAATTGAAGCGTCTCTTGATGTGCTTGGTTCTCTTGTGAAACCTGGATTCCTTCGCTAAGGCTATTGCTCCAGTGTTGTCACAAAAGATTTTCATTGGACCCGATGCACTAGGTATTACACCTAGATCGGATGTGAACCCCTTCATCTAGACTCCTTCATTTTCTGCTTCCGAAGAAGCTATGTACTCCGCTTCACACGTATATCCCGCCACAACGCTCTGCTTGGAACTGTACCAACTAACAGCTCCATCGTTCAACAAAAATACATATCCGGTTTGTGACTTAGAGTCATCCGGATCAGTGTCAAAGCTTGAATCGACATAACCGTTTATGACGAGCTCTTTGTCACCTCCATAAATGAGAAACATATCCTTTGTGCTTTTCAGGTACTTCAGGATGTTCTTGACCGCTATCCAGTGATCCACTCCTAGATTACTTTGGTACCTCCCAGCTAAACTTATAGCAAGGCACTGGTACACAACATTGCATATATGATAGATCCTATGGCTGAGGCATAGGGAATGACTTTCATTTTCTCTCTATCTTCTGCAGTGGTTGGGCATTGAGTCTTACTCAACTTCACACCTTGTAATACAGGCAAGAATTCTTTGTTTGACTGATCCATTTTGAACTTATTCAAACTTTATCAAGGTATGTGCTTTCTGAAAGTCCAGTTAAGCATCTTGATCCATCTCTATAGATCTTGATTCCTAATATATAAGCAGCTTCACCGAGGTATTTTATTGAAAAATTCTTATTCAAGTATCCCTTTATGCCATCCAGAAATTCTATATCATTTCCAATCAACAATATGTCATCCACATATAATATCAGAAACGCTACAGAGCTCCCACTCACTTTCTTGTAAATACAGGCTTCTCCAAAAGTCTGTATAAAATCATATGCTTTGATTACTTCATCAAAGCGTATATTCCAACTCCGAGATGCTTGCACCAGTCCATAGATGGATCGCTGGAGCTTGCACACTTTGTTAGCACCTTTAGGATCGACAAAACCTTCTGGTTGCATCATATACAACTCCTCTTTGAGGTATCCATTAAGGAATGCAGTTTTGACATCTGATAACCCTCAACCGTAAGGGATCGAGATAGTCTTCGCGGGTAAGAATAACCCAATTTATTGATTCGACACACGGGGAGCCAAAGAGTATTTATAAGCTTTGACAGTTGAGTTGTCAATTCAACCGCACCTGAAATATACTTACTTGCAACAAAAGATAAGTGGTAACAGTGATATGATAGTGATGATAGTAATAGTAAAAGTAAACAGCAAAAGTAAATAGCAACAATAGATAGCAAAGTAAATAGTAAAAGTAGCGACTAGTGACAAGCAGGGTTTAAAACACTGTAGGCTAGGGAGATGGATGGTTGGGCGCTGCATGGATGAGATAGATTTAACTTGGGGCACGGCACACGGAAAAGTAATGATCATCTAGGCAAATATCAAACATTAGGCATGTATCCCGTAGGTAGTTGTACGTGCTTGCAATAAGAACTTGCACAACATCTTTTGTCCTACCATCCCGCTACGAACGGGGCCAAAAGGAACTTATGGATATTAAGGTGCTCCTGTCAAAGAGCACCGGAACAAAGCAATGAACTCAATGGATACATGTAATCCTCAAACTACGGACCATCCCCTTTGGTGTCCCAAGCTGTCACTTTTGGGATCGCCGGTTCCGGACCGTAACAGGTGCAAACAACTCATAGATAGGATCACGAACACAAATATATTCATGCAAACACATATGGTTCAGATCTGAAATCATGGCACTCGGGCCCTAAGTGTCAAGCATTAAGAGTAATAAGTTGAAGCAAAGATGATAAACACCATAGTAGATGATAGGCAACATGCCCCCAATGATCTGACAAACTATTACATGATCTAACTCATCCAATCCCTACCATCCCCTTCGCCTACAGCGGGGGAATTACTCACACATGGAGGGAGAAGTCATGGAGGGATGATGGAGTGGTGATGATGATGACGATGGCGACGATCTCCCCTCTCCGGAGGCCAATTCAGCCTCCAGATTAGCCCTCCCGAGGAAGAACAGAGGGTGGTGGCGGCTCCGTGACGGAAAACTGCGAAAGAACTTCTGATCTGGGGTTTCTTCGTTAGGAGTAAATATACGGGATAAAGTAGGGCACCAGGGGGTGTGGGACCCACCCAGGCGCCCCCCCGGCGCGGCCCAGGGGGGGCGCGCCCACAGGGCGCCTGGGCACCCCTGGCCCCCCTCTGGCCCCACTTCTGGGTCCTGGTTCCTTCGGGTGCGTGGATTTTCTGTGATTTTTCGTGGATTTTTCTGAGGTACCTAAAAATCCGTTTTCCTGCGCACAAATAAACCATACAGGCAGCTCTGCTGAAAACAGCGTCAGTCCGGGTTAGTTTAGTCCAAATCATGCAAGAATGAGGCCAAAACAATATCAAAAGTGTTTGGAAAAGTAGATACGTTTGAGACGTATCAACTCCCCCAAGCTTAGCATATTGCTTGTCCTCAAGCAATTCAGTTCAACGAACTGGACGCGACAAAGAGAACTTTGACAAACTCTTTTGCTTCATTAGATGTATATAAGCATGTACTACGAAAAGAGTTTAGCAAGTATTGAAACAATACTTATGAGGACAATGCAAGGAGCAATCCTTCTTTCAAGTGACCAGTCACAAATACTTAAAGTAAATAATATATTACTGAAAATCAAGACAAGATTACATTGCACATAGCTTGAGCATATTAGGGTGGTATCTCGCTAGCCTCCATGAGTGAAGCAAAACATAAATGCAGAGACTCCTCCAGAGTTTTAAAGGAGACTAGAACTGAGAATTTCAGAATAAATCATATCACAAGTATGCAGAAGACAATGTAATACTTTGGGACAATGCACATTACACTCAGAATGACAATTATGCTCTCCTAGTCGGTGCTTTGAAGAAAGAAGGTGAGACTCTCGAACCATGGCTTTTATTGGCAAGGTTGAAAACCCGTGGTCGGAAACAAAAACTAAACATGTACCAGAGCTCTTGGTTTTAAAAACAGAAGTAAACATGTTTTGAGAAATGCATATTTCGTCAACGAATGCTAGCAGATAACTCAATCACTTTTTAAGTGGACAAGTCTCGAGGAACGGCTCCCGCATGAGGACGATCACATCCTCTTAATCTCCTTTGTTTATCACTGCCAAAGTTTTCTGATTTCTCATGAACAAAGCGTGAAGGAGGGTTTGTTTGTTATATTATCTTTTTGAGCCGGGCGCACTCGATGCCAGTTCCTTTCGTATTAGGGGTTTGCACATTAGACATACAATCCAGGGGTGAAACTTGTCCAACTTAAAAAGATCATGAATTAACTACTACTTCCTCATGAGCTAAAACATAGGCACAAAAAGAGAAATGCTTTTAATTAATTTCGAGATGGTACACGAAAGTCTTCGTTAGGAATGGCAGGTAAATACCATGTATAGGAAGGTATAGTGGACTCATATGGCATAACTGGTTTTAAGGATTTGGATGCACAAGCAGTCAGTCCGCTTAGTACAGGTGGAGGTTTAGCAAAAGACTGGGAAGCGACCAACTAGATAGCAATAATGGTCATAATCATGCAGAGCGACAAAGCAACATTGAATCGGGCATGAAAGTGATATAACTATTCTAAAACTCAAAGATCATCAAGGCAAGGTAGACTTTTTAGTCTTAAACATGTGTAAGCATGTGCCAAGTCAATCAAAAAATTCTCTAAAGGGAAATACCACCTTAGTATACCAGACTATGAACAGTGCAATGCATGTAGATCATTTCAATAACACATTATATACTCTAGTTATTCGGGACTAGCCACAAGGAAAGCATGAACCACTGGAAGAGCATTGTAAACATAGCACTATGTCGCTACAAGCTGGTCTCTAGATCATAAGTACAGGCATATGTACAAAAGTAGAAACAATAAGAGTTCATACCGGTCTTCCCTGTTGCTTCCTTTCATCGATCTTCGTCATTACTGCTTGTCACTTGCATGATCGAACGTAGGAAATATAATTAAATGCCATCACGGACTCGAGCTGATCTCTGAAAACAAAGCAAACTAAAGAGAGAAAGGAAATCTTTTTGGGTTTTTCAAAGGTTGAATAAAAGCAAAAAGAAAGAGAAAATCTTTTTGTTGTTTTTGCAAAGAGAGAAATAAAGAAGAATGGGCAAAAGCTTCGAAAAGATCAAAGCGAATAAAACGGATAATACAATGGAAAGGTGAGAAGGGCACGTACTCCCCCAAGCTTAGGCTTTTTGCCTAAGTTGGTAGCAGCTACTGCCCCCAGGAGCCTCCTGCTCCAGGGGTATGGTGGTGAGTCCAAGGGTTGTAGAAGGATGCTGGCGCGTACACCGAACTCCTCGGAGTCTCCCACGAGGAAGGCTCCGAACGCCAAACAGAGGAAGACCCTTTACCAAACTCGGTGGCGGTCTCTTCCTGAAAATGTGGTATCTCACCGTGCCTCTCCTCGTCGGGCACAACCCCCTCCATGGGGTTATGAAACTGATGCTGGACCATGAACTCATCGAACTGAACAACATCAAAGGACCATCCGTTCCTGCGAGAAAAATCAAACAAAAGAGGTGCAGGTAGACGGATCTCGCGTTCCGCGGCAGTTCCGAAACGCAAGATATAGATAAGATTATTAAGTTCAGAACCCATGGTAACAAACTTATGCCTTTTCATAGCAGCAAGATCAAAGCTTAAATAAGTAAAAGGAGTATCATCAGGGTGTGGGGTGCCTCCAAGATGCTCTAAGATAAGTGTGGCGTAAACGCCACCATATAAGTCCCCCTTGTTACCGTTCATAGCAAGGCGTCGAGCAATTAAGGTACCCAGATTATAATCAGACCTCCCTGAGAGGGCTGCTGCCAGGATAGCAATATCCGGAGCAGAAATGCTGCTCGTGTTGTCACGAGCTAACACCCCTCTAGCAATATAATATGCAAAATACCTGAGGTGAGGAAATAAGATGCTGGAGATCTTCGACCGATGAATATCCCTCGTACCCATGCTGCACAGAGAGTTGATGTGGTTTTCAGCTCGGAGGGCTGAGTGGCCATCCTAGCCGTCCTCCCAGCGTTCGGCACACCTATTATTTCACAAAAATTTCCCAAATTCATGGTGATAAGATCATTATAGATTTTAAACTCAATAGCACCTGAATCAGGATTATATCTAAAACTGTTAATGAAACTGGAGGTGAGTTTTTGATACTGAGTAACACGGCTCGTGACGAGTCGTGTCAAACCTACATTAGCACAAAGATTATAAAACTCATCCTTGATTCCCGCAGCTTCCATGAATTCATCACATGGAAATGTCATCGCACGTGCTGGACTTGTATCTTCCAACAACTCCAGGGGCACATGATCTTCATTATAGCTCACCCTGGCAGTCGATGGTGAAGCTGCGGCTCTAGTAACTCGATCGGAGTGTGCGGGCCTCCTCTTCTCAAGCCATCCTTTTGCCCTTCCTAACAAACTCATTTCTGAATTTTTTTTACAATTTACAAAAACGAGGATTAAAACAAAATGAGCTAAGGCAAACTACTCAACTCACTTGCCCAAGGCATAAACTTGCATCAAAACTTGGAAAATAACTTTCTACACATGCATGCAAGCTCATCTCTACAGCACCAAGAACTACTAAATACTCACAAATGAGGTCACCAATCAAAAATCTAATTGGAGGGGTGGAGGAGTCACATACCAGGGAGTATTTGCTCAAAATTTCAGCTCAAATGATGGGCTGTAGAGAGAGATCGAAGAATCGCCTCCAAGACCAACAAGAACACAAGAACAAAAGCAGAACTCGTGTTTTTGGAGAAAGAGAGAGAGAGGAAGAAGACATACCTGGAGGGGGGTCCCGTGGGCCCCAGGCGCCCTGTGGGCGCGGCCAGGGGCTGGGCCGCGCCAGCTGGCCGCCTGGGCCACTGGTGGCCCCCCCTGGCTGGCCCCAGGACTTTCTGGGTCTCTCCCGTCGTGGAAATTTTTATTATAATTTTTCTGGAGTTTTTCTGAAAACTTTACTGTTGAATTTTTTTCGAAGTTCAAAAAGCTGCGAAACTCTCTGAAAACTTGAAGCAGTTAGTAGTATTGTGAAGCTTCAAAAACATAAATACTTGGTACAGCAAGTAGGACAAAACTAAAAACAAGTGAAAACATAACAAGCTCAACTTTTTATCCATATAAAACATGTTTACTAGTAAGGTTGATCATGTCTTACCAACAAACAGGCGATATATAGAGCAAAAAGTCTCACCTCCTACGAAGTAGTTACTAAACCTTTACTTTGATGGACATTGTCCCCACCATGATAGTTTTATATTTGTGAGGCACATGTAGTGGACAGTCCCATTCTCCAATCTTCACGGTCTCGATATTCTCTATAGAGTTGAGGGCATGCCTCCTGTCGGTCTTCTTCGGAAAATATACCGTGTGTTCTTTATCATTCACATGGAAGGTAACCTTCCCTTTATTGCAATCAATAATAGCACATGCGGTGTTAAGGAAAGGTCTACCAAGAATAATGGACATGCTCCCATCCTCGGGCATGTCAAGCACAACAAAATCAGTAAGAATTAAACAATTAGCAACTTCTACGGGAACATCCTCACAAATACCTATTGGAACAGCGGTTGACTTGTCACCCATCTGAAGGGAGATATCTGTAGGAATTAGTTTCTCTAAACAAAGCCTCTCGTAAAGAGAGAGAGGCATAACACTCACTCCTGCCCCAAGATCACATAAAGCAGTTTTGACATAATTATTCTTTATGGAGCAAGGAATGGTGGGTATACCTGGATCACCGAGCTTCTCAGGAATCTTGCCACTGAAAGAGTAGTTAGCAAGCATAGTAGATATTGCATCATTAGGAACTTTTCTTTTATAGTGACAATATCTTTCATATATTTTGAATAAGGAAGTAACTTAATAGCATCAGTCAAAGGGATTTGAAGAAAAAGAGGTTTAATCCAATCACAAAACTTATTATAATGCTCTTCTTCTTTAGATTTGATGGACTTACCTGGAAAGGGCATGGGTTTCTGTACCCATGGTTCTCTTTCCTTCCCATGTTTTCTTGCGATGAAGTCTTCTTTAGTGTACCTCTTACGTTTGTCAGGTGCGTCTTCTTCTCGAACTTCAGGCGGATCATTCTTCTCATTATTATTACCTTCAGGTTCAGCACCGTCTTCAGTCTTAGCATCAGAGATAGATACACTGTTGGGATCAATAGCTGGTTCTTCATCTGCAATAGGATCATTAGAATTGTCAGTCTCCTTATGTTTCTTCTTTTTCTTTGGAGAGCCAACAATTTCTTCTTCCTGTATTTGAGAATCCTGCTCGATTCTCTTCGGATGACCCTCTGGATAAAGAGGATCTTGAGTGCTAGTTCCTCCTCTGGTCTTAATCCCGAAAGCCTGCAAATTATCTTGTTTGGCATTGTTAGCAAGCAAATCTCTTTGCACATTAGAAATTTGATCAAGCTCAGTTTGAACCATATGAAAATGCTTCACAAGACATTGAACATCATTAACTGTTCTATCTAAAACATCAAGCAGTCTTTTGATAGCAAGGGAATTATCATGCAATTGACTTTCTATCCTCTCATTAAAATGATTTTGTTTCATAATAAAATTATCAAACTCATCTAAACATTGATCAGGAGGCTTACCATGAGGGATGTCACTTGCGTTGAAATCTAAAAGAGAGTGTACCTCTACCATAGGAGGGTGAGTAGTAGGCTCACACAGCTTCTCAATAGGGGGTAGATTCTTCACGTCTTCAGCTTTAATACCTTTCTCTTTAATAGACTTCTTTGCTTCTCGCATATCCTCGGGGCTCAGAACAAACATGCCCCTCTTCTTTGTTGGTGGAGGTGGTTCAGGGACGGACCAATCTTCATGGTTTTTGGCAATCCTGCCCATTAAATCTTCTGCATCGTCCGGTGTTCTTTTCCTGAAAACACAACCAGCACAACTGTCCAAATAGGACCTGGATTCATCAGTTAGACCAGCATAGAATATATCGATTAATTCATTCTTAGGGATTTCATGTCCTGGTCTAGCCCGAATCAGACCGCAGTACCTCCCCCAAGCTTTAGGGAGGGACTCATCCTGCAACTGTTTAAAGTTATAAATTCTTTGTAAAGCAGCATGTTGCATGTGAGCAGGAAAGTACTTATCAACAAAAGAGTGAGCTAAGTCCTGAGGACTCTTAATGGAACCGCATGGGAGTGAATCATACCGTGCTTTAGCACCCTCCTTCAAGGAGAAAGGAAGAAGCTTGGTCACATAAAAGTATCGTATCTTCTCATCTGTGGTAAACAGGCTACCCAACTCACCGAGTTTAGTCAGGTGTGCAATAGCATCCTCATTTTCTCTGCCATAAAAGGGGTCAGCTTCAACCATAGGTATAAGTGAAAGATCAACAGAGAAATCATAATCAGGATCATTAATGCATATAGGGGATGTAGCAAATTCAGGATTCGGAACGGTTTTGTTCTCCAGAGAGTGTTTTTCAAACAGTTTCTTAATAGCTTCAGGGTCAGAGCCGGAAAACTCTGTCAGTTCCCTGCATAAATCTTCATCTAGTATGTAGTAATCATCATCAAGGAGCCTCTCTTTAAGTTTACTCAAATCAGGATAATCATAAGTTTCACCAATAGGGTAGCGAGTAACAGGAAGTTCAATTCCAGACTTTTTAGCAGCAGCAGCAATTTGTTTCTCAAGAGCATAACCAAGCGAACTAATATCATCATCAAAAGTAGTAGAAGCATCATCAAGAGTATCAGACATACTAACAGATTCAGTAGGAGCATCATGTGGTGGTGGTGAGGCAAACTTACTCATAACGGAAGGTGAATCAAGTGTAGCACTAGTGCTCAGAGCAGTACCTCTTCTTGTAGTGGATAGTAAGATCGGAACCTTGGGGTCTCCTTTCTTACCCATAGTGAATGAAGTGCAGCAGGTAGGATACCTCAAGTAGACTTGTAAATATTGCTATGCTCCCCGGCAACGGCGCCAGAAAATGGTACTTGATAACCCTCAACCGTAAGGGATCGAGATAGTCTTCGCGGGTAAGAATAACCCAATTTATTGATTCGACACACGGGGAGCCAAAGAGTATTTATAAGCTTTGACAGTTGAGTTGTCAATTCAACCGCACCTGAAATATACTTACTTGCAACAAAAGATAAGTGGTAACAGTGATATGATAGTGATGATAGTAATAGTAAAAGTAAACAACAAAAGTAAATAGCAACAATAGATAGCAAAGTAAATAGCAAAAGTAGCGACTAGTGACAAGCAGGGTTTAAAACACTGTAGGCTAGGGAGATGGATGGTTGGGCGCTGCATGGATGAGATAGATTTAACTTGGGGCACGGCACATGGAAAAGTAATGATCATCTAGGCAAATATCAAACATTAGGCATGTATCCCGTAGGTAGTTGTACGTGCTTGCAATAAGAACTTGCACAACATCTTTTGTCCTACCATCCCGCTACGAACGGGGCCAAAAGGAACTTATGGATATTAAGGTGCTCCTGTCAAAGAGCACCGGAACAAAGCAATGAACTCAATGGATACATGTAATCCTCAAACTACGGACCATCCCCTTTGGTGTCCCAAGCTGTCACTTTTGGGATCGCCGGTTCCAGACCGTAACAGGTGCAAACAACTCATAGATAGGATCACGAACACAAATATATTCATGCAAACACATATGGTTCAGATCTGAAATCATGGCACTCGGGCCCTAAGTGTCAAGCATTAAGAGTAATAAGTTGAAGCAAAGATGATAAACACCATAGTAGATGATAGGCAACATGCCCCCAATGATCTGACAAACTATTACATGATCTAACTCATCCAATCCCTACCATCCCCTTCGCCTACAGCGGGGGAATTACTCACACATGGAGGGAGAAGTCATGGAGGGATGATGGAGTGGTGATGATGATGACGATGGCGACGATCTCCCCTCTCCGGAGGCCAATTCAGCCTCCAGATTAGCCCTCCCGAGGAAGAACAGAGGGTGGCGGTGGCTCCGTGACGGAAAACTGCAAAAGAACTTCTGATCTGGGGTTTCTCTGTCAGGAGTAAATATACGGGATAAAGTAGGGCACCAGGGGGTGTGGGACCCACCCAGGCGCCCCCCCGGCGCGGCCCAGGGGGGGCGCGCCCACAGGGCGCCTGGGCACCCCTGGCCCCCCTCTGGCCCCACTTCTGGGTCCTGGTTCCTTCGGGTGCGTGGATTTTCTGTGATTTTTCGTGGATTTTTCTGAGGTACCTAAAAATCCGTTTTCCCGCACACAAATAAACCATACAGGCAGCTCTGCTGAAAACAGCGTCAGTCCGGGTTAGTTTAGTCCAAATCATGCAAGAATGAGTCCAAAACAATATCAAAAGTGTTTGGAAAAGTAGATACGTTTGAGATGTATCAACATCCATTTGCCAGATTTCATAATCATAAAATCCGGCAATTGCTAACATGATTCGGACAGACTTAAGCATCGCTACGGGTGAGAAAGTCTCATCGTAGTCAACTCCTTGAACTTGTCGAAAATCTTCCGCAACAACTCGAGCTTTGTAGACAGTAACATTACCATCGGCGTCAGTCTTCCTCTTAAAGATCCATTATTTTCAATGGCTTGCCGATCATCGGGCAAGTCAACCAAAGTCCACACTTTGTTCTCATACATGGATCCCATCTCAGATTTCATGGCCTCAAGCTATTTTGCGGAATCTGGACTCATCATCGCTTCCTCATAGTTCGTAGGTTCATCATGGTCTAGTAACATGACTTCCAGAACCGGGTTACCGTACCACTCTGGCGCGGAACGCACTCTGGTTGACCTACGAGGTTCAGCAGTAACTTGATCTGAAGTTTCATGATCATCATCATTAGCTTCCTCACTGATTGGTGTAGGAATCACTAGAACTAGTTTCTCTGATGTACTACTTTCCAATTCGGGAGAAGGTACAACTACCTCATCAAGTTCCACTTTCCCCCCACTCACTTCTTTCCAGAGAAACTCCTTCTCTAGAAAGGATCCATTCTTAGCAACGAATGTCTAGCCTTCGGATCTGTGATAGAAGGTGTACCCAACAGTTTCCTTTGGGTATCCTATGAAGACACATTTCTCCGACTTGGGTTCTAGCTTATGAGGTTGAAGCTTTTTCACATAAGCATCGCAGCCCAAAACTTTAAGAAACAACAACTTGGGTTTCTTTCCAAACCACAGTTCATAAGGTGTCGTCTCAACGGATTTAGATGGTGTCCTATTTAACGTGAATGCAGCTGTCTCTAAAGCATAACCCAAAAACGATAGTGGTAAATCGGTAAGAGACATCATAGATCGCACCATATCTAATAAAGTACGGTTACGATGTTCGGACACACCATTACGCTGTGGTGTTCCGGGTGGCGTGAGCTGTGAACTATTTCACATTGTTTCAAATGAAGATCAAACTTGTAACTCAAATATTCGCCTCCGCGATCAGATCGTAGAAACTTTATTTTCTTGTTACGATGATTCTCTACTTCACTCTGAAATTCTTTGAACTTTTCAAATGTTTCAGACTTGTGCTTCATTAAGTAGATATACCCATATCTGCTCAAATCATCAGTGAAGGTCAGAAAATAACGATACCCACCGCGAGCCTCAACACTCATTGGTCTGCATACATCAATATGTATGACTTCCAACAAGTTAGTTGCTCGCTCCATTGTTCCGGAGAACAGAGTTTTAGTCATCTTGCCCATGAGGCATGGTTCGCAATCACCAAGTGATTCATAATCAAGTGATTCCAAAAGTCCACCAACATGGAGTTTCTTGATGCGCTTTACACCAATATGACCTAAACAGCAGTGCCACAAATAAGTTGCATTATCATTATCAACTTTGCATATTTTGGCTTCAACATTATGAATATGTGTATCACTACGATCGAGATCCAACAAGAATAGACCACTCTTCAAGGGTGCATGACCATAAAAGATATTACTCATATAAATAGAACAACCATTATTCTCTGATTTAAAGGAATAACCGTCTCGCAACAAACAACATCCATATATATATATTGTTCATGCTCAATGCTGGCACCAAATAACAATTATTTAGATCTAAAACTAACCCCGAAGGTAGATGTAGAGGTAGCGTGCCGACGGCGATCACATCGACTTTGGAACCATTTCCCACGCGCATCGTCCCCTCGTCCTTAGCTAATCTTCGTTTAATCCGTAGCCCCTGTTTCGAGTTACAAATATTAAAAACCGAACCAGTATCAAATACCCAGGTGCTACTACGAGCATTAGTAAGGTACACATCAATAACATGTATATCAAATATACCTTTGTTCACTTTGCCATCCTTCTTATCCGCCAAATACTTGGGGCAGTTCCGCTTCGAGTGTCCAGTCCCTTTGGAGTAGAAGCACTCAGTTTCAGGCCTGGCTCCAGACTTGGGTTTCTTCGCGGGAGTAGCAACTGTCTTGCTATTCTTCTTGAAGTTCCCGTTGTTTCCCTTGCCCTTTTTCTTGAAACTAGTGGTCTTGTTAACCATCAACACTTGATGCTCCTTTTTGTTTCTACCTCCACAGCTTTGAGCATAGCGAAAAGCTCAGGAATTGTCTTCTGCATCCCTTGCATATTATAGTTCATCATGAAGCCTTTATAGCTTGGTGGCAGTGATTGAAGAACTCTATCAATAACATTATCTTCGTCAACATTGCAACCAAGTTGATTCATGTGAGTGTACTACCCGAACATTCTGAGTATGTGTTCACTAATAGAACTGTTCTCCTTCATCTTGCAACTGTAGAACTTATTGGAGACTTCATATCTCTCAATTCGGGCATTTGCTTGAAATATTAACTTCAACTCTTGGAACAATTCATATGCTCCATGTCGTTCAAAACGTCTTTGAAGTCCCGATTCTAAGCCGTAAAGCATGGCACACTGAACTATCGAGTAGTCATCAAACCGCGTCTGCCAGACGTTCAAAGCGTCTACATTAGCGGGAGGGGGCTTGTCACCTAGCGGTGCTTCAAGGACAGAATACTTATGTGTAGCAATGAGGATAATCCTCAAGTTACGGACCCAGTCTGTGTAGTTGCTACCATCATCTTACAACTTAGCTTTCTTTAGGAACGCATTAAAATTCAAGGGAACGGTAGCACGGGCCATTGACCTACAACATAGATATGCAAAAACTATCAGGACTAAGTTCATGATAAATTAAAGTTCAAATAATCATATTACTAAAGAACTCCCACTTAGATAGACATCCCTCTAGTCATCTAAATGATCACGTGATCCAAATCAACTAAACCATGTCCAATCATCACGTCAGATGGAGTAGTTTTCAATGGTGAACATCTTATGTTGATCATATCTACTATATGATTCAATTCACGCTCGACCTTTTGGTCTCCAGTGTTCCGAGGCCATGTCTGTACATGCTAGGCTCGTCAAGTTTAACCCAAGTATTTTGCTTGTGTAAAACTGTCTTACACCCGTTGTATTTGAACGTAGAGCTTATCACACCCGATCATCACGTGGTGTCTCGACACGACAAACTTTCGCAATGGTGCATACTCAGGGAGAACACTTGTACCTCGAAATTTTGTAATTAATCATCTTATAATGCTACCGTCGTACTAAGCAAAATAAGAAGCATAATAAGATAAACATCACATGCAATCAAAATATGTGACATGATATGGCCATCGTCATCTTGTGCTTTTGATCTCCATCTCCAAAGCATCGTCATGATCTCCATCGTCACCGGCTTGACACCATGATATTCATCATAGCGTCGTGGTCGTCTCGCCAACTATTGCTACTACTACTACTACTATCCCTAACTCATAGTGATAAAGTAAATCAATTACATGGCTTTCACAATTCATACAATAAAGAGACAACCATAAGGCTCCTGTCGGTTGCCAATAATTTACAAAACATGATCATCTCATACAACAACGTATAACTCATCACGTCTTGACCATATCACATCACAACATGCCCTGCAAAAACAAGTTAGACGTCCTCTACTTTGTTGTTGCAAGTTTTACGTGGCTGCCACGGGCTTAGCAAGAACCGTTCTTACCTACGCATACAAAACCACAACGATTTTTCGTCAAGTGTGCTGTTTTAACCTTCACAAGGACCGGGCGTAGCCACACTCGATTCAACTAAAGTGAGAGAGACAGACACCCGCCAGTCACCTTTAAGCAACGAGTGCTCGTAATGGTGAAACCAGTCTCGCGTAAGCGTACGCGTAATGTCTGTCTGAGCCGCTTCATCTCACAGTACCGCCGAATCAAACTATGACATGCTGGTAAGCAGTATGACTATTATCGCCCACAACTCATTGTTTTCTACTCATGCATATCATCTACGCATAGACGTGGCTCTAATGCCACTGTTGGGGAACGTAGTATTTCAAAAAAAAAATCTACGATCACGCAAGATCTATCTAGGAGAAGCATAGCAACGAGCGGGAGAGTGTGTCCATGTACCCTCGTAGACCGAAATCGGAAGAGTTTAGTAACGCGGTTGATGTAGTCGAATGTCTTCGCGATCCAACCGATCCAAGCACCGAACGTACAGCACCACCGTGTTCAGCACACGTTCAGCTCGATGACATCCCACGAACTCTTGATCCAGTTGAGTTTCACGGGAGAGTTTCATCAGCACGATGGCGTTGTGACGGTGATGATGAAGTTACTGACGCAGGGTTTCGCCTAAGCACTTCAATGATATGACCGAGGTGTGTAACTGTGGAGGGGGCACCGCACACGGCTTGCAAATCAACTTGTGTCTCTTTGGGGTGCCCCTTCCCACGTATATAAAGGAGGGAGGGAGGAGGAGGCCGGCCAAGGAGGAGGGCACGAGTCCTACTCCCACTAGGAGTAGGACTCCCCTTTTCCTAGAAGGAGTAGGAGACGGGAAGGGAAGGAGAGGAGGAGAAGGAAAGGAGGGGGCACCGCCCCTCCCCCTTAGTCCAGTTCGGACTAGGCTTTTGGGCGCGCAACCCAGCCCTAGCTAGCCCTCTCTCTCTCTCTCTCTCTTCCCTAAAGCCCATTAAGGCCCATATACTCCCCGGGGGGTTCCGGTAACCTCCCGGTACTCCGGTATTTATCCGGTGACTCCCGGATCCCTTCCGGTGTCCGAATATAACCTTCCAATATATCAATCTTTATGTCTCGACCATTTCGAGACTCCTTGTTATGTCCGTGATCACATCCGGGACTCCGAACTACCTTCGGTGCATCAAAACACATAAACTCATAATATCGATCGTCGTCGAACGTTAAGCGTGCGGACCCTGCGGGTTCGAGAACTATGTAGACATGACTGAGACTCATCTTCGGTCAATAAACAATAGCGGAACCTGGATGCTCATATTGGTTCCTACATATTTTTCGAAGATCTTTATCAGTCAAACCGCATAACAACATACGTTGTTCCCTTTGTCATCGGTATGTTACTTGCCCGAGATTCGATAGTCGGTATCATCATACCTAGTTCAATCTCGTCACCAACAAGTCTCTTTACTCCTTCCATAATACATCATCTTGTGACTAACTCATTAGTCGTTTGCTTGCAAGGCTTATTACGATGTGTATTACCGAGAGGGCCCAGAGATACCTCTCCGACACTCAGAGTGATAAATCCTATTCTTGATCGATGCCAACACCACAAACACTTTCGGAGACACCTATAGAGCATATTTATAATCACCCTTTTACGTTGTGACGTTTGATAGCACACAAGGTGTTTCTCCGGTATTCGGGAGTTGCATAATCTCATAGTCATAGGAACATGTATAAGTCATGAAGAATGTAATAGCAGAAAAACTAAACAATCATAGTGCTAAGATAATGGATGGGTCTTGTCCATCACATCATTCTCCTAACGATGTGATCCCGTTGATCATATGAAAACTCATGTCTATGGATAGGAAACATAACCACCTTTGATTAACGAGCTAGTGTAGTAGAGGCATACTAGGGACACTCTGTTTCGTCTATGTATTCACACATGTATTAAGTTTCCGGTTAATACAATTCTAGCATGAATAAAAGACATTTATCATGATGTACAAGGAAATATAAATAACAACTTTATTATTGCCTCTAGGGCATATTTCCTTCAGTTGCCCACTTGCACTAGAGTCAACAATCTAGATTACATAGTAATGATTCTAACATCCGTGGAGTCTTGGTGCTGATCATGTTTTGCTCGTGGAAGAGGCTTAGTCAATGGGTCTACGACATTCAGATCTGTATGTGTCTTGCAAATTTCTATGGCTCCGTCCTTGACTTCATCGTAGATGGAATTGAAGCGTCTCTTGATGTGATTGGTTCTCTTGTGAAACCTGGATTCCTTCGCTAAGGCTATTGCTCCAGTGTTATCACAAAAGATTTTCATTGGACCCGATGCACTAGGTATTACACCTAGATCGGATATTAACTCCTTCATCCAGACTCCTTCATTTGCTACTTCCGAAGCAGCTATGTGCTCTGCTTCACACGTAGATCCCGCCATGACGCTCTGCTTGGAACTGCACCAACTGACAGCTCCATCGTTCAACAAAAATACATATCCGGTTTGTGACTTAGAGTCATCCTGATCAGTGTCAAAGCTTGAATTGACATAACCGTTTACGACGAGCTCTTTGTCACCTCTATAAATGAGAAACATATCCTTTGTCCTTTTCAGGTACTTCAGATGTTCTTGACCGTTGTCCAGTGATCCACTCCTGGATTACTTTGGTACCTCCCTGCTAAATTTATAGCAAGGCACACATCAGGTCTGGTACACATCATTGCATACACGATAGATCCTCTGGCTGAGGCATAGGGAATGACTTTCATTTTCTCTCTATCTTCTGCAGTGGTCGGGCGTTGAGTCTTACTCAACTTCACACCTTGTAATACAGGCAAGAACCCTTTCTTTGACTGATCCATTTTGAACTTCTTCAAAACTTTATCAAGGTATGTGCTTTGTGAAAGTCCAATTAAGCGTCTTGATCTATCTCTATAGATCTTGATGCCTAATATATAAGCAGCTTCACCGAGGTCTTTCATTGAAAAAATCCTATTCAAGTATCCCTTTAAGCCATCCAGAAATTCTATATCATTTCCAATCAACAATATGGCATCCACATATAATATCAGAAACGCTACAGAGCACCCGCTCACTTTCTTGTAAATATAGGCTTCTCCAAAAATCTATACAAAATCATATGCTTTGATCACATCATCAAAGCATATATTCCAACTCCGAGATGCTTGCGCCACTCCATAGATGGATCACTGGAGCTTGCACACTTTGTTAGCACCTTTAGGATCGACAAAACCTTCTCGTTGCATCATATACAACTCCTCTTTGAGGTATCCATTAAGGAATGCAGTTTTGACATCCATTTGCCAGATTTCATATTCATAAAATGCAGCAATTGCTAACATGATTCAAATAGACTTAAGCATCGCTACGAGTGAGAAAGTCTCATCGTAGTCAACTCCTTGAACTTGTCAAAAACCTTTTGCAACAAGTCGAGCTTTGTATACAGTAACATTACCATCGGCGTCAGTCTTCCTCTTAAATATCCATTTATTTTCAATGGCTTGCCGATCATCAGGCAAGTCAACCAAAGTCCACACTTTCTTCTCATACATGGATCCCATCTCAGATTTCATGGCCTCATTCCATTTTGTGGAATCTGGGCTCATCATCGCTTCGTCATAGTTCGTAGGTTCATCATGGTCTAGTAACAAGACTTCTAGAATCGGGTTACCGTACCACTCTGGCGCGGAACGCACTCTGGTTGACCTACGAGGTTCAGCAGTAACTTGATCTGAAGTTTCATGATCATCATCATTAGCTTCCTCACTGATTGGTGTAGGAATCACTAGAACTAGTTTCTCTGATGTACTACTTTCCAATTCGGGAGAAGGTACAATTACCTCATCAAGTTCCACTTTCCCCCCACTCACTTCTTTCCAGAGAAACTCCTTCTCTAGAAAGGATCCATTCTTAGCAACGAATGTCTAGCCTTCGGATCTGTGATAGAAGGTGTACCCAATAGTTTCCTTTGGGTATCCTATGAAGACACATTTCTCCGACTTGGGTTCTAGCTTATGAGGTTGAAGCTTTTTCACATAAGCATCGCAACCCCAAACTTTAAGAAACAACAACTTGGGTTTCTTTCCAAACCACAGTTCATAAGGTGTCGTCTCAACGGATTTAGATGGTGCCTTATTTAACGTGAATGCAGCTGTCTCTAAAGCATAACCCCAAAATGATAGTGGTAAATCAGTAAGAGACATCATAGATCGCACCATATCTAATAAAGTACGGTTACGATGTTCGGACACACCATTACGCTGTGGTGTTCCGGGTGGCGTGAGCTGTGAAACTATTCCACATTGTTTCAAATGAAGACCAAACTCATAACTCAAATATTCGCCTCCGCGGTCAGATCGTAGAAACTTTATTTTCTTGTTACGATGATTCTCTACTTCACTCTGAAATTCTTTGAACTTTTGAAATGTTTCAGACTTGTGCTTCATTAAGTAGATATACCCATATCTGCTCAAATCATGAGTGAAGGTCAGAAAATAACGATACCCGTCGTGAGCCTCAACACTCATTGGTCAGCATACATCAGTATGTATGATTTCCAACAAGTTAGTTGCTCTCTCCATTGTACCGGAGAACGGAGTTTTAGTCATCTTGCCCATGTGGCATGGTTCGCAAGCACCAAGTGATTCATAATCAAGTGATTCCAAAAGTCCATCACCATGGAGTTTCTTCATGCGCTTTACACCAATATGACCTAAATGGCAGTGCCATAAATAAGTTGCATTATCATTATCAACTTTTCATCTTTTGGCTTCAATATTATGAATATGTGTGTCACTACGATGAGAGATCCAACAAGAATAGACCACTCTTCAAGGGTGCATGAACATAAAAGATATTACTCATATAAATAGAACAACCATTATTCTCTGATTTAAGTGAATAACCGTCTCGCAACAAACAAGATCCAGATGTAATGTTCATGCTCAACGCTGGCACCAAATAACAATTATTTAGGTCTAAAACTAATCCCGAAGGTAGATGTAGAGCTAGCGTGCCTACGGCGATCACATCGACTTTGAAACCATTTCCCACGCGCATCGTCCCCTCGTCCTTAGCTAATCTTTGTTTAATCCGTAGCCCCTGTTTCGAGTTATAAATATTAGAAACCGAACCAGTATCAAATACCCAGGTGCTACTATGAGCATTAGTAAGGTACACATCAATAACATGTATATCAAATATACCTTTGTTCACTTTGCCATCCTTCTTATTCGCCAAATACTTGGGGCAGTTCCACTTCGAGTGTCCAGTCCCTTTGGAGTAGAAGCACTTAGTTTCAGGCTTGGCTCCAGACTTGGGTTTCTTCGCGGGAGTAGCAACTGTCTTGCTATTCTTCTTGAAGTTCCCGTTCTTTTCCTTTCCCTTTTTCTTGAAACTAGTGGTCTTGTTAACCATCAACACTTGATGCTCCTTTTTGATTTCTACCTCCGCAACTTTGAGCATAGCGAAGAGCTCGGGAATTGTCTTCTGCATCCCTTGCATATTATAGTTCATCATGAAGCCTTTATAGCTTGGTGGCAGTGATTGAAGAACTGTATCAATAACATTATCTTCATCAACATTGCAACCAAGTTGATTCATGTGATTGTACTACCCGAACATTCTGAGTATGTGTTCACTGATAGAATTGTTCTCCTCCATCTTGCAGTTGTAGAACTTATTGGAGACTTCATATCTCTCAATTCGGGCATTTGCTTGAAATATTAACTTCAACTCTTGGAACATATCATATGCTCCATGACGTTCAAAACGTCTTTGATGTCCCGGTTCTAAGCCGTAAAGCATGGCACACTGAACTATCGAGTAGTCATCAGACCGCGTCTGCCAGACGTTCAAAGCGTCTACATTAGCGGGAGGGGGCTTGTCACCTAGCGGTGCTTCAAGGACATAATACTTATGTGCAGCAATGAGGATAATCCTCAAGTTACGGACTGTAGTTGCTACCATCATCTTTCAACTTAGCTTTCTCTAGGAACGCATTAAAATTCAAGGGAACGGTAGCATGGGCCATTGACCTATACCATAGATATGCAAAAACTACCAGGACTAAGTTCACGATAAATTAAAGTTCTATTAATCATATTACTAAAGAACTCCCCTTAGATAGACATCCCTCTAGTCATCTAAATGATCACGTGATCCAAATCAACTAAACCATGTCCGATCATCACGTAAGATGGAGTAGTTTTCAATGGTGAACATCTTATGTTGATCATATCTACTCTATGATTCACGCTTGACCTTTCGGTCTCCAGTGTTCTGAGGCCATGTATGTACATGCTAGGCTCGTCAAGTTTAACCCGAGTATTCTACGTGTGCAAAACTATCTTACACCCGTTGTATTTGAACATAGAGATTATCACACCTGATCATCACGTGGTGTCTCGGCATGACAAACTTTCGCAACGGTGCATACTCAGGGAGAACACTTGTACCTTGAAATTTTGTAAGGGATCATCTTATAATGCTACTTCCGTACTAAGAAAAATAACAAGCATAATAAGATAAACATCACATGCAATCAAAATATGTGACATGATATGGTCATCGTCATCTTGTGCTTTTGATCTCCATCTCCAAAGCATCGCCATGATCTCCATCGTCACTGGCTTGACACCAAGATCTTCATCGTAGCGTCGTGGTCGTCTCGCCAACTATTGCTACTACTACTACTACTACTATCGCTAACTCATAGTGATAAAGTAAAGCAATTACATGGCTTTCGCAATTATTACAATAAAGAGACAACCATAAGGCTACTGCCGGTTGCCGATAATTTACAAAACATGATCATCTCATACAACAACGTATAACTCATCACGTCTAGACCATATCACATCACAACATGCACTGCAAAAACAAGTTAGACGTCCTCTACTTTGTTTTTGCAAGTTTTACGTGGCTGCCACGAGCTTAGCAAGAACCGTTCTTACCTACGCATACAAAACCATAATGATTTTTTGTCAAGTGTGTTGTTTTAACCTTCACAGGGACCGGGCGTAGCCACACTCGATTCAACTAAAGTGAGAGAGATAGACACCCGCCGGTCACCTTTAAGTAACGTGTGCTCATAACGGTGAAACCAGTCTCATGTAAGCATACGCGTAATGTCGGTCCGGGCCGCTTCATCTCACAATACCGCCAAATCAAAGTATGACATGCTGGAAAGCAGTATGACTATTATCGCCCACAACTCATTGTGTTCTACTCGTGCATATCATCTACGCATAGACCTGGCTCTGATGTCACTGTTGGGGAACGTAGTATTTCAATAAAATTACCTACGTTCAGGCAAGATCTATCTAGGAGAACCGTAGCAACGAGCGGGAGAGTGTGTCCATGTACACACGTAGACCAAAAGCGAATAGTTTAGTAACACGGTTGATGTAGTCGAACGCCTTTGCGATCCAACCGATCCATGCACCGAACGTACGACACCTCCGCGTTCAGCACATGTTCAGCTCGATGACGTCCCACGAACTCTTGATCCAGTTGATTGTCGTGGGAGAGTTTCGTCAGCACGACGGCATGGTGACGGTGATGATGAATTTACCGGCGCAGGGCTTCGCCTAAGCACTGTAATGATACGACCGAGGTGTGTAACTATGGAGGGGGGCACCGCACACGGCTTGCAAATCAACTTGTGTGTCTTTGGGGTGCCCCCTTCCCACGTATATACAGGAGGGAGGGAGGAGGAGGCCGGCCAAGGAGGAGGACGTGAGTCCTACTCCCACTAGGAGTAGGACTCCCCTTTTCCTAGTAGTAGTAGGAGAGGGGGAAGGGAAGGAGAGGAGGAGAAGGAAAGGAGGGGGCGGCGCCCCTCCCCCTTAGTCCAGTTCGGACTAGTCTTGGGGGCGCGCGGTCCAGCCCTAGCCAGCCCTCTCTCTCTCTCTTCCCTAAAGCCCATTAAGGCCCATATACTCCCCGCGGGGTTCCGGTAACCTCCTGGTACTCCGGTATTTATCCGGTGACCCCCGAAACCCTTCCGATGTCCGAATATAACCTTCCAATATATCAATCTTTATGTCTCGACCATTTCGAGACTCCTCGTCATGTCCGTGATCACATCCGGGACTCTGAACTACCTTCAGTGCATCAAAACACATAAACGCATAATACCGATCGTCATCGAACGTTAAGCGTGCAGACCCTACGGGTTCGAGAAGTATGTAGACATGACCGAGACTCATCTTCGGTCAATAACCAATAGCGGAACCTGGATGCTCATATTGGTTCCTACATCTTATTCGAAGATCTCTATCGGTCAAACCGCATAACAACATACGTTGTTCCCTTTGTCATCGATATGTTACTTGCCTGAGATTCGATAGTTGGTATCATCATACCTAGTTCAATCTCGTCACCGACAAGTCTCTTTACTCGTTCTGTAATACATAATCTTGTGACAAACTCATTAGTCGTTTGGTTGCAAGGCTTATTACGATGTGTATTACCGAGAGGGCCCAGAGATACCTCTCCGACACTCGGAGTGACAAATCCTATTCTTCATCTATGCCAACACCACAAACACTTTCAGGGACACCTGTATATCATCTTTATAATCACCCAGTTACATTGTGACGTTTGATAGCTCACAAGGTGTTCCTCCGGTATTCGGGAGTTGCATTATCTCATAGTCATTGGAACATGTATAAGTCATGAAGAAAGCAATAGCAGAAAAACTAAACGATCATATTGCTAAGCTAATGGATGGTTCTTATCCATCACATCATTCTCCTAATGATGTGATCCTGTTGATCAAATGACAACTCATGTCTATGGTTAGGAAACATAACCATCTTTGTTTAACGAGCTAGTCTAGTTGAGGCATACTAGGGACAATCTGTTTTGTCTATGTATTCACACATGTATTAAGTTTCCGGTTAATACAATTCTAGCATGAATAAAATACATTTATCATGATGTATAAGGAAATATAAATAACAACTTTATTATTGCCTCTAGGGAATATTTCCTTCACCTAATACATAGGGGCAAGAGGGAAGGAGGGGGCGAAGCTCACAGTGGATGCAGGGGAGCGGACGGCGAGATCGGAGGGGCTCAGGATGGAGCGAATCGACGATTATGTCGTGCGGCGGCTGACGCGGGAAGAAGACCCGAGCGTCGTTGTTACGGCTCCCCGGGCTCAATCCGATGGCCGAGACGATGAAGACGACGGTGATGATCCTCCTAGACATCGGAGAACGACGAATGGAGGCTGGTGGTCATAGTGGTTTGCGGCAACGTGCTCCGGTGCGCGTCGGCATGGCGAGGAGAGAGGAGGCGGCACGAGGGGGAAGAGTGAACTGTCCATGGCCTGCGGCCTCTCCCTGTTGCTGGCGGGAGGTAGGGGGAAAGGCCAGCCACGTGGGTTGGGCCTTGTACAGTGTGAGCTGGGCCTAAGTGCCTAGTGGCTTCTTTCTTTTTGTTTGTTTTAAATTTTCTATTTACTATTGTATTCTGCTATAGCTACTACTTTGCATTAATTCATGAATCAAATGACTTTAGAAAAATGTGGAGCTTTGTCATATAAATACTATACTTTCTCCAGCACTGCCACCATTTTTTGAGGATTATTTGAATTCACACAATTTATGTTTGCATTTAAATGGGGTTAAAATGGTGATGTTTGGCCCTGTTTTAATTACTTTAGGGCATTTAAACATTTTATAAAAGTGTGGTTTCTCCACCATAATTACCAGTACATTATTTGGCTCACTCCAAACATTTTAGTTTTAATATTTTAAAACTTTTATTGTTTGCTTGATTTCGAACTTGAATTCAAACAAGTTTCAAACTAATGCGAGATTAGCAACAATAAGCGAGGTGAGGTGGCATCGTTAGCAGAGGTTCAATGTAGCTTAAATATCCGGGCATCACAGATTATCATCAACTAAAGTCATGACCTTTCCAGACCCACTTTCATCAAAAAATTATAAGATTGAACATTTTTCAAATATGTGAGATCTAAAGTTGTCACTCTTCCAAACCCACTTTCAATATTATTGCAAACATTATTATCAATCTCATATTCATCATGGGGCTTAAATAAATTTTCAAGATCATAAGAAAAATCACCCCAATCATGATCATTGCAACAAGTAGTGGGCATAGCAAAATAAGCATCCCCAAGCTTAGGATTTTGCATGTCATTAGCACAATTGTCACTCATAGAATTTATAATAACATCATTGCAATCATGCTTTTCATTTAAGGAACTATCGTGAATCACTTTGTGAATTTCTTTTAACACTTCATCACAATTTTCAGATTCATGAATTTCAAGCAAAACCTCATAAAGACAATCTAGTGCACTCGACTCACTAGCAATTGGTTTATCATAATTGGATATTTCAAAGAGATTAGCAAGTGGGTGAGGATCCATAACACTTTCCTGTTGAATTTGGATAAACATAATTATGCTGAGCAAACGAGCAAACAAACCAAGTAAGACATAAGGACGAATAAAAAGGCAAATATTTTCGTGTTTTACTGAAAACATTTTAGAAGTGGGGGAGATAAATATGGCAGGCCAATGGCAAATAATGTAAGTGCAAGAGATGAGAGTTTATGACAAGTGCTTGGTAGGCTTGATGCAGACCTCCCCGTCAACGGTGCCAGAAATTTTTCCTGTTACTTCTTGAGCTTGCGTTGATTTTTCCCTTGAAGAGGAAAGGGTGATGCACCAAAGTAGAGATAAGTATTTCCCTTAGTTTGAGAACCAAGGTATCAATCCAGTAGGAGGTACAAGCAAGTCCCCAATATATGCACCTGCACAAACAAACAAACACTTGCACACAATGCGGAAAAGGGGTTGTCAGTCCCTTCAACGTCACGAACAAGAGTGAGATCTGATAGAGATAGATTTAAAACTAAAGTAAAAAAGCAAAATAAAGTAAAACAAAATAATTGCAGCAAGATATTTTTAGGTTTTTGGTTTTATAGATCTGAAAATGATAGATGTAAAATAGACCCGAGGGCCATAGCTTTCACTAGAGGCTTCTCTCTTAAATAAAGCATACGGTGGGTAAACAAATTACTGTCGAGCAATTGATAGAAAAGCGCAAAGTTATGATGATATCTAAGGCAATGATCATGAATATAGGCATCACGTCCGTGAAAAGTAGACCGACTCCTGCCTGCATCTACTACTATTACTCCACTCATCGACCGCTATCCAACATGCATCTAGAGTATTAAGTTAAAGACAGAGTAACGCCTTAAGCAAGATGACATGATGTAGAGGGATAAACTCAAGCAATATGATATAAACCCATATTTTAATCCTTGATGGCAACAATACAATACGTGCCTCGCTACCCCTTCTGCCACTGGGTAAGGACACCACAAGATTGAACCCAAAACTAAGCACCTCTCCCATTGCAAGAACTACCAATCTAGTTGGCCAAACCAAACCAATAATTCGAAGAGAAATACAAAGATATCAAATCTTGCATATAAGAATTCAGAGAAGATTCAAATCATAATCATAGATAATCTGATCATAAATCCATAATTCATCAGATCTCGACAAACACATCGCAAAAGAAAATTACATCGAATAGCACTACAAAAAAAATACGCTTCCGTGATGATACGTGTTTGTCACAGTAGGTCATGTTTTCTGTCATACATGTACATCCATGACGATTTTATGAAAGAATCAAGATAGTCATACCTGTGCTGTCGTAGAAGTGTTCCATGACATTACCAAAAGTATCATCACGGAAGTGTCCACTTCCATGACGATAAATCACGCGTCACAGAACTGCTTTCATTAAGGGTGACCGACACGTGGCATCCACCGTAATGGAATGCCGTTAAGCTATCGGGTCCGGTTTTGGATCCGATAACTCGTTAACAGCCCCGACCAATGGGGATTTTCCACGTGTAAAATCATCATTGGCTGGAGGGAACACGTGTCGGCTCGCCGTTGGAACAGATGTCATCCACTCATTGGACCCATAGCGCCTATGATACATCAACACATGGCACCGCCCAACAGAGGCCCATTCCTGTGAAAAGGCCGGCCCGTTTGACTTGGTCAAAAGGTGGCGGGCTGGCCCACGGCAAGCCTGTTAACGGCCTGTTCACATATAGCCCATTTACATGCCGCTAACCCAGGCCACGTTTATGGCCTATCCGAATTAGGCCCAGTAGCATCATCTGGGCCGTCCAATATAATTCCAGCCTATTTTAACTTTCGGCCCATGTATGGCCCATGACGTCTTCCGGCCCATATGAGGCCCTTAGTAACCCTCGGCCCATTAACAACCCGTGGTAAAACTGGCGCGTAATGAACAGTGCCCAACAGAGGCCCATTCCTGTGAAAAGGCCAGCCCGTTTGACTTGGTCAAAAGGTGACGGGTGATACGTCCAAAACGTATCTATAATTTCTGCTTGCTCCATGCCACTTTTGGGTGATATTGCTATGATATTCATACACTTCCATGCACTTTTGATCATATTTTGACTAACTTACTAATCCAGTGCACCCCAGTGCCAGTTTCTGTTTTCGGCTGTTTTTGTATTTCAGGTTTTCACGTTTCGAGAACTGCCCAGAAAAATCCAGAAAAATTATATAAAAAATCAGCGAACCGGAAACAACACTGCGTCCGAAGGGCAGCCTGGGGGGGCCACAGGGGCTCCAGGCGCCCTGTGGGCGCCCCCCCCCCCGGGCCGCGCCGGGGGGGCGCCTCGGCCCCCCGAGAGTCCCCCGGTGCCCTACTTTGGCATATATTTAAAGGGTTCCCCGTAACCCTCGAAACATGACTTCTTTTCGCGATCCCATCTCTGTTCCGCCGCCGCCGCCGCTTCCAAGATCGAGAGCACCAGGAGAACTCTTCCCGGCACCCTGCCGGAGGGGAGGATCACCACCGGGAGCTTCTCCACCACCATGGACGCCTCCCGGATGACTCGTGAGTAGTCTCCCTTGGACCATGAGTCCATGACCAGTAGCTATGTGATGTTCTCCTCCCGTTCTTGTGCTTCACTAATTAGTCCTCGTGAGCTGCCCTACATGATCGAGGCACCTATGTAATCCTTGTGCTGTTGCTATGTTGAGTTTGCTGGGATCCGATGGATTATGAGATTATGTTCAGATTGATCTTGAGTAATATATTTGATTCACCTCTTTTATATTTTAGTTCATAAGTAATTCTTGCATGTTCTCCGTTGTTATTTATTGCTTTGGCCAAGTAGTAGGTAGTGACTCCAAGAGGGAACGTTATGCTCGATTGTGGGTTCATGCCCCTTGATGACTAGCTTGAGTGACAGAAACATGAGTCTAGGGGATGTGCTGTTGCCACAAGGGGGAAAACAACGGTGCTTGTGCCCGCGGGTGCAAGGATTGTTTACTTTACGCAAAGTTCTTTTAATGCAGTTGTCTGTTGCTTTGAGTTTACACTATGGGTGGGGCTCGCAACTTAATACCAGCGAGATGTTCTGGATAGATATCTCAAGGTGGATGATTAGTAGTAGATATTGATGGATTTCGGTCTACTTACTTTGGCGTACCGCCCATGCTTTGAACCTCAACCTTTCTTGCAATGTAGTCAGCATTGGTTTGCGTTCGTGGTCCTGTCAATTGCCCAGCTGTAATTCGTTTACCTCACATAGCTGTTTTATCGTCTTTTGGGAGAGAGACATCACTAGTGAACATCATGAGACTTCGGTCCATATTACCATCATTGATCACATCCACTATTTACTTTTCGCTTTTATTTACTATTGCAAACATTATCTATCACTACTATCATCTGCTTTTAATCCTTTGTAAACTTCAAGGCCGGAGGGATTGACAACCTCTCTGTACTCGTTGGGAGCAAAGTTATTTGTATCTGTGTGCAGGTCCACGTTAATTGCTAATATCTGGCGTCGTTAGCAGTTGACACCTACTTGTTGAACCTAGGAGTCTCTGGGGATTCGATCCTTGGCATCTTTGCTAAGGGAAAAACTTCCACAACACTGCATCTCACACCTTCCACTTGGGGTAACCAACGAGGGGTTAGAGGCCCATCAAGGAGTTTTTCTGGCGCCGTTGCCGGGGACTCCACTCTTCAGGATAGGGGAGTTGCACGCTATCTTTTACCTTTGCTTTTTAGTCTTGTTAGTTTACCTTTCAGTTTTTGCTTTAGTACCTTTTTATCAAAAATCACAAAAATAGTTATCTTGCTTGCTTGCTGATACGTCCAAAACGTATCTATAATTTCTGCTTGCTCCATGCCACTTTTGGGTGATATTGCTATGATATTCATACACTTCCATACACTTTTGATCATATTTGGACTAACTTACTAATCCAGTGCACCCCAGTGCCAGTTTCTGTTTTCGGCTGTTTTTGTATTTCAGGTTTTCACGTTTCGAGAACTGCCCAGAAAAATCCAGAAAAATTATATAAAAAATCAGCGTTCGGGAAACAACACTGCGTCCGAAGGGCAGCTTGGGGGGGGGCACAGGGGCTCCAGGCGCCCTGTGGGTGCGCCCCACCCCCTAGGCCGCGCCGGGGGGCGCCTGGGCCCCCCGAGGCTCCCCCGGTGCCCTACTTTGGCATATATTTAAAGGACCCTCTGAAACCCTCAGAAGAGGAACTCTTTTCGCGATCCCATCTCTGTTCCGCCGCCGCCGCCGCTTCCAAGATCGGGAGCACCAGGAGAACTCTTCCCGGCACCCTGCCGGAGGGGAGGATCACCACCGGGAGCTTCTCCACCACCATGGACGTCTCCCGGATGACTCGTGAGTAGTCTCCCTTGGACCATGAGTCCATGACCAGTAGCTATGTGATGTTCTCCTCCCGTTCTTGTGCTTCACTAATTAGTCCTCGTGAGCTGCCCTACATGATCGAGGCACCTATGTAATCCTTATGCTGTTGCTATGTTGAGTTTGCTGGGATCCGATGGATTATGAGATTATGTTCAGATTAATCTTGAGTAATATATTTGATTCACCTCTTTTATATTTTAGTTCATAAGTAATTCTTGCATGTTCTCCGTTGTTATTTATTGCTTTGGCCAAGTAGTAGGTAGTGACTCCAAGAGGGAACGTTATGCTCGATTGTGGGTTCATGCCCCTCGATGACTAGCTTGAGTGACAGAAACATGAGTCTAGGGGATGTGCTGTTGCCACAAGGGGGAAAACAACGGTGCTTGTGCCCGCGGGTGCAAGGATTGTTTACTTTACGCAAAGTTCTTTTAATGCAGTTGTCTGTTGCATTGAGTTTACACTATGGGTGGGACTCGCAACTTAATACCAGCGAGATGTTCTGGATAGATATCTCAAGGTGGATGATTAGTAGTAGATGCAGATGGATTTCGGTCTACTTACTTTGGCGTACCGCCCATGCTTTGAACCTCAACCTTTCTTGCAATGTAGTCAGCATTGGTTTGTGTTCGTGGTCCTGTCAATTGCCCAGCTGTAATTTGTTTACCTCACATAGCTGTTTTATCGTCTTTTGGGAGAGAGACATCACTAGTGAACATCATGAGACTCCGGTTCATATTACCATCATTGATCACATACACTATTTACTTTCCGCTATTTTATTTACTATTGCAAAACACTATCTATCACCACTATCATATTGCTTTTAACCCTTTGTGAACTACAAGGCCGGAGAGATTGATAACCTCTCTGTACTCGTTGGGAGCAAAGTTATTTGTATCTGTGTGCAGGTCCACGTTGATTGCTAATTGCGCCGTTAGCAGTTGACACCTACCTGTTGAACCTAGGAGTCTCTGGGGATTCGATCCTTGGCATCTTTGCTAGGGGAAAACACTTCTACTTACTGCATCTTACACCTTCCACTTGGGGTAACCAACGAGGGGTTCGAGGCCCATCAAGGAGTATTTTCTGGCGCCGTTGCCGAGGACTCCACTCTTCAGGATAGGGGAGTTGCATGCTATCTTTTACCTTTGCTTTTTAGTCTTGTTAGTTTACCTTTCATTTTTGCTTTAGTTCCTTTTATCGAAAATCACAAAAATAGTTATCTTGTTCTTTAGTTATCATTATGTCGGGTCCTTTTGTCTTTGACGAGGCAGAAGTTCTCACCTTTAAACAAAGAGGTGGGGAAAGTTTGAAAGATGCTTGGTATAGAATTAATGATTCACAAAAAAGAGCCACCAAGAAGCAACCTGCTACTATCTTACTTAGAAATTTTTATGTTGGAATCACTTCTTGGAATAGGTTTATTCTAGATACTGCTATCAATGGGAATTTCCTAGAGGCCCCAGTTTGGGAGTCTCTTAGTATTATTGAAAATCTTGTTGGGAGTCCCCCTGTTGTTAGCATTCGAGAGGACATCACCTGTGACGACCCCGGCCCGACCGTGCACTAATCATACACGCAAATGCACACGATCAAGCCTAAGGACTCACGTGAAGGAATCACAACACAACTCTAAAACATAAATAATACATACAAGTTATATATTACAAGCCAGGGGCCTCGAGGGCTCGAATACATAACAAGTGTCACACAAGGTTAGCGGAAGCGTTAGGTATCTGGGTACAGATACAGAACACAAGAAGATAGGCCTTTTGCAAAGGCAGGGCAAAATAAAAAGCTACGATCGAAAAGGCGCAGGCCTCCTGCCTGGGACCTCCGATCCTACTCCTGGTCGTCGTCCGCCGGCTCCTCGTAGAAGTACTCGCCGGCCGGGTAGTAGTAGTAGCCAGCCTCGGGCTGGTAGTAGTAGTCTTCAACGGGGGCTGCAGGCCCCATGGCTCCGTTGTCTGGTTTATCATGCGGGTAGGACAAAAGAGGAAGCAAAGCAACCGTGAGTACTCATCCAAAGTACTCAGCAAGACTTACATCAGATCTATACTAAGCAATGCATTATTTTCAAAGGAGGCTTTATGTGGGTGGACTAGACTGCAGAAAGCCAGAGTAGAGAGGGGAAAAGCCTAGTCCTGATGAAGACTAGCATCTTCAGGGTCTTGCAGCAATTAGAAGGGAGCAGAATAGTACATCATGATGTAATGGGTTTATAGTAATATCAACTTCATATCTCAAGTCACCAGTTCTAGTTGTACCGAAGTGGATACAACTCCGAGTGTCCGTTACCGTAGGACAGGCTATCGATAGATTGTTTCTTCCCTGCAGGGGTGCACCAAGTTACCCACCACGCTCGCTTAACTCCGGCCGGACACACCATCAGGTCGTGCCCGCCCTCGGCCAAACAATACGACGCAACCCGACCGGAAACCGCCAGAGAGGATCGAGCACGCCGGACTAATCCTATGCCCCCGGGGGTCGGGGCCATCGCCCCGGACGCTCCGCACGTTGCGAGGCCGTTCGGTAGCAGACCTAGCAACCCCTTATACAAGCACGCAGTTGCATCCTAAGTCCAATCCGAACGGACCGCTCAATCGCTGACGTCGTGACGACTCCGGCTGATGTATACGACGCAGAGCACCCACTCACACCCACGTGGTGGTTAGTGCTATCGGACCCGGAGGCCCCTCGGATCAAATATCCAAATCGCTTAGTGTATTGGGAGCGCGCGGAAACGAGCAGAGCCTACGATACTGTTGGCCCCGTCGTCCCGTCTCGAGGACTTGTGACAAGGACTGGGAAAGACCGGCCACGCCTCGTAGTTATCTCGCGGGTACCCTCACTGGTCACCCGACTCCACAGCTCACGACTCAAAGGCACTCGCGGGTACCCCTCTGGGTCAACCCGCCTCCATCCAACATGTGTAGTAGTAACTTCAAAGTGTCATCAGACGCACGATACCTCTGGCCGCACGCCTTTGTTCCTGGCGACGTCCGGCCTCGGGGATCGATACGTCTTTAAACACGGTATGGTAATCCAGGGCATCCGTGTGGTTTTCATGCCGATGAGGAATCCGAGGAATCACCCTCGTTGGACTCCTAAACGACAAGTCCCGTTAAGGTGTAACCGGAGGAATCACCCTCGGCGGTAATCACCATAACGGATGCACGACAAAAGCTAAGTCGGAAGTGGGAAGAGGAATCACCCTCGGTAACCCACAACGAGCTAGCTATACAACAGGGACAACATCGGAAGTGAGTTCGGAGGTATCACCCTCGTCACCCGATGTTAACTCTGCGGAGTCGAGCATATTAGGGGGGTGTGCGGTGATGTGAAGAAGGTCAGGGGAAGGGGGCTCGATCGCTTGATCGAGGCAAGGGTACTATGCGAGGCAACTACGAGAAAGCGGGACCACAGCAGTGCTACCCAACCTATACTAAGCAGTTTATGAATAAAGACAGGTATCAACAATTTAGCAAAGACAGGCTATGCAACAGTAATAGGAGCAGTAGCAGTAGCAGCAATTCTAATGCAAGAATAAGAGAGAATAGACATAGGCGATATCGGAATGATCAAAGGGGGGGTTGCTTGCCTGGTTGCTCGGCAAATAAAAGGAATCTCCGACGATGAAGTAGTCGATCACCAGGGTACCGTCAGCGGTCTCGGGGTCTACCGGGAAGAAAGGGGGAGAGGAAACAATATAAATACACAGTAACGAAAGTAATCACAAGGCATGACGATCTAACGCAGTGCTACCGATAACGGAGAAGGGGACCCCATCCGGGAAAGTATTCCCGGTTCCGGATCTGTGTCGGACAGTTGACCGGAGGGGGAACGGTTGCAGGCCTGTGGTGTTAGAGGCAGGTGACAGCTAGGGTGCAGTGCAGGGTTGCCTAAAGACCCAGCTAAACCATTTTAGCTATTTTAGGAGATCAGCTGGAATTAATAGACGACAGTTAGGCACTATTCATCTACCGGAAACAGGCTAAAAGTTGCGGGTTCACCTCCGTAGAGGGTCCCGTCACGGAAACAGATAGCACGGTTGACTTCGTCTCGTCGTTCTGAGCAATTTTCATGTATAAACTTTTTCCATCCGAGCTACGGACAAAAAGATATGAATTTCCGAAGTTTTAACAATATTCTGGATTTTCTGTTTTATCAGTAATTCGAATTATTTTACACTGGAAATGCTACGGGTACCCACTAGTGCACCCAGCAGAGTGCTGTGTGGCTGACAGTGGGCCCCAGTTGACTGCCCAGTCAGCAGTCAACTGGAGGCCTGACTGGTCAAAGGGGGCCCTCTGGACCCACATGCCATTGACTGGGCCCAGCCCAGTCAGCATTTGACTGGTCAACTGGGTCCAGTGGGACCCAGCTGTCAGCCACTACTAGTTAAACATGATTTAAACTGATCTAATTAGCTAATTAATGAGATGGGGCCCAGTTGTCAGTGGGTCAGTTAGTTAGCACTTTAATTAGCACTAATACTAACGCTACAGTACAAGGCCCACCAGTCAGTGACTATTAGGCGCGGGGTTAGCTGCTAATCACCAGTCGCGTGGGACCCACCGGAGTTTGAACTCCGGCGCGCGGCGGCGCTGCTCCGGCGAGTGACGGAGAGAGCGGCGCTGCTCGGGTTCGTCGCACAGGCGACCAAATCGAGCGCGGATGGGCTCGTTCGAAAGCTGGTGGAGCCGCCCATCGAGTGGTGCCACCGGCCCGACCGGAGGTGGCCGGAACAGAGGGCTGCGACGTCGTCGGCGGCGATGATCTACGGTGAAGGTCGACCGGTGGTTACGGTGAATCTTAGCGCGCGTTCTAGGTGGCATTCGAAACAGAGCGAAGCACTGCTTCGAGTAGGCCTGCTGGCGCGCCCGGCAATGGTCCGAGACGACGACGGCCACGGCCATGGCGGGCGCCGGAGTTCGGCTACGGTGACAGCTAGCTACGGCGAGCCAGCGAGCAGTAGAAGAGGCAGGGAAGGGGGAAGATGCTCACTGGGGGGTGTAGCCGTGCTAGTCTACTCGGAGAAGAGACGGAGTGGCCGGAGGCGAAGAAGTCGCGGCGGCGATCCGAGGTTGACGGCGAGGTCGATTCGGGCAGCGGAGAGGTCCTCTGCTCCGCCAAGGACCACCAGAAGGAGCAGCCATCCCTGACGGTGCTTGTGGACACGTCCAGCGTCCACGGGGCCGCCGGTGGCCACGGGAACCAGCGACGAACGGCGACGGCCGCGTCGGCCGAAAAGGGGGATCGGAGAGGAGAGCGATGGAGGAGGCGAAGGAGGAGGGGGGGAGAGTGAGCCAGAGAGCTGCGGGGGCTCGGCCTTATCGCCTCGTCTCACCTACCCTGGCCGCGGTGGCGTGCGGTGGTCGGAGGAGGCGAGCGCGACCATGGCCACGGCGACACGCGGGCGGGAGCAGGTAGACGAGGCCCTGGTGGGCTGGCTGGGCCGGCTACAGGTAAGCCCAGGTGGGCCTTCTCTCTTTTTATTTAAGTTTCTGTTTTCTTTTATTTTAGAACAGAGAGGGAGGAATAGATTTATTTGGGTATCAAAAGCCTTTGGAAAAATATGGGATTTGTCCCAAAATGTCCAAAGCACTATTAGACACTGCTACAACAAGTATGAGAATTTTTGGAATCTGTTTGATATTTTTATAAATAGAAAAGCATTTTAAAAATGCTGAATTGGTGCTGTTTTAATTTGCTACATGCTCATTTCATACATGAGTGATGTTGTTTTTCTTAACAAATAATTGTTTTGGACTATTTGCTAAATGATGAACAATTTTCCAGAATTTTTGGAGCAACTTCATTTTTCAGATAAATTTTGAATTGATTTCAGAGAGAAATTTTGAATTGGGTGCTTAACCACTGTGATCATATTAAGCAAATGGTGATGACTTGGCATATTTAACAGAGTGTCACAGTGGGGATTACACAGGGGTGTTACAAATCTCCTCCACTACAAGAAATCTCGTCCCGAGATTTAAGTGGGGAAGAGAAAAGGTAACTTCGGGGAACTGACCTTGGCAGGGTCGTTTATTCGGTAGTTAACTCAAGGGAGGGGACAGGAAGAATCCCTCGAGTCGAAACTTAGGAAATCATCGGGAGCGAAGTATAATGATGCCACAAGAAGTTTCAAGCGGACGGACATCCGATCGATGCCTGAACAGAGTGTGAAAATAGGTTCCGAGGGTCGGGAATAGATTAACTCTTGGAGGGTGGCTCGTGATAACACACAGAACCAAGAGCGAATGGTACTTCGGAATCAAAAGTGTTCAGAAGAGTCAGGTTCCGACCTGGTGAAACTGTAGGGGGTGTCGATCGAGAATAGGGAGAACGGGGTCATTTGCTCGAATATGACAGCAAGGACTGTCAGGGAGTATCCTGTCAGTTATGTTGGCAACAGCGTCGGTACCAAGGGCGAGGGACGAAGAGAACTATTTTCCTGCTCGTTGAACGAGGCGGACCAATAGGCAAAGTTCTCTTCCATCGGTGGTTACCGGAATGTCATCAACAAAAGTAACAGGGTCTCGCTGACAGAGTGGTAGACCAAGATGTTTTCACAAGCAGGGAGTTATTCCTGCTTATGTCATAATGATCTTAGAAAAGGTTAAACAAACCAATGGAAAGGAAAATGTGATTAATTGATTAATCACGCCAATGGAAAGAAATATGTGTTTACACACAAGTTTTAGGGGTATATCATTTCGCAAGAAAGAGCGGAACAAGATATACATGATAGGGCAGCAAGTCCAAAAACATTTGGATAAAGGGACGAGAGAAGAATCTTGATATTACCCATACGATGTTGTGTGGATAATGGATCAAGAAACATTTTGTCGAGAGATTTCACGAGGATGCCATCGAACAGCGACGGCATTGATAAAAGGAATGATGAAGCGAGAGGGTTAATGGAGCCACGGATACGGCACAAGCTCGAAATCAAGCTTGTTGTTCGAGGTGAAATGATAAAATGAAGAAGATCGACGTAAGCTTCGCTCATCGTCGGAATTTGTGCTCCGGCATAAAGACCAGGTAACACGGTTAAAATTAGCACGAAGATGATATAGCCGATCAGACAAAGAATGACAGGATGGAGTATCATTCCAATAAGAGTCCACTAGAGGTAGTGCAATGACGCAATATCCTCGAGATAACATGGGGCAATACTTGAAGGTAGATCAGGATAGAGGTTGGATAGGTGAGTTGATCTGTAGAAGACGAGTATGTTAACTTGTCCGGGAGATGGGATCAAGGGGAAAATATGGTCGGAACCACGATTGCAAAGGATCAATTCACAGGTACAAGATGAACTTGTACCATGATAAGTTCTACATCGGGTCCATGGCATGAACACAAGGTTCAAGGTCGACTCCCACTTCTTCAATGCATAACCTTTCATTCACTTCTCGTTTTCGAAGAAATTGTAGAGTCGAAAAATTTATTCGACGGAACGCGAGTAGATATAACCCGCATAGCATTTGATTCACACAGACTAGAGAAAGCATATGTTCAACCCATCGGGGCAACTTAAGAACATATACCACAAACTTTAGGAGTAAATATCTCAGGCCCGATAGTAGAGCATGGTTGACAGGACAGAGGATACAATTTACTAAAGGTATTATGTATCCGAGGAAAGACTCACAGGATTATTGCAAAATGGAAGACGTTGTCGGATAAAATCCAACAAAGGACCAGATGGTCGGTAAAGAATCTGATGTGAGTATCGGTACTCAACCAGAAGAAGAAGGAATGCAAAGTCATCGAATTATAGAAATATCGGAATAATTCGACGTTTGGGTACAGGGGAATTATAATTCCAAGACGAAGGACCAGAAGCAAAGGCTCTGATCAAAAGAAGGATAGGCTGAATAGAATTTGATGACCAATCAATCATGGATTGATTTACCGAGAACCAGCTCATATCATCCTGAAGGACGTCTGAGCCGGAAGGATGGATTAGTAGGAATCAACTGATGATTTACGAATATTCACAGCATATTGAATCAAGGGACGCAAAATGATAGCGACAAGGATGTCAATGAAGATTATATGGAATTTACCATGATGCAGACAGTCAAAAATTTCAAGAGCAAGAGTTTGCAGAGGATTCTTTTAGGAGATCGGATAGCAATACGAAGTATTTCGTGGAATGCAAGAACAACTGGGGATGAATGGATCCCTGGTGTTGTGAGGAATTAACCGCAGTGCGAAAGAAGCTGCACGGTAGTAGGCTCCGAGAATTCTTGAAATGTCGGATAGTATTTCGATATGTCGGATAGAACCCGAGGGTACTGGAACGAATATATGAACGACAGGGGTAAGTAGTTATCCTTCGGAGTTTATAAGTGGTCAGGAACTGCAAAGCAGTGGGCACAGAGTCTCGAGAAACTTCGAGGCGTATCTTCGGAGTCTTCTGATGATGTCACGCCATCTTCTGGAACGAGGGGGCTCTCCGGGAGGAAATGGTCACGAGAACCTAGTGTCCGAGTTAGTAAAATCATTTAGCCCGAATAGAAGAGAGGTTCAGAGTCCCAGAGTAAAGACGAGGAATAAAAGATACTATACCACCCAATTGGCGACGTGGGGCCATAAGCCACACAGCCAAGTTAGTAAAACATTTTTGGACCTCTAGACTCAACTTCGACCAAGGAGTTGGAAAGGGGTTCCTACAGGCAGTCGGCTCTGATACCAACCTGTGACGACCCCGGCCCGACCGTGCACTAATCATACACGCAAATGCACACGATCAAGCCTAAGGACTCACGTGAAGGAATCACAACACAACTCTAAAACATAAATAATACATACAAGTTATATATTACAAGCCAGGGGCCTCGAGGGCTCGAATACATAACAAGTGTCACACAAGGTTAGCGGAAGCGTTAGGTATCTGGGTACAGATACAGAACACAAGAAGATAGGCCTTTTGCAAAGGCGGGGCAAAATAAAAAGCTACGATCGAAAAGGCGCAGGCCTCCTGCCTGGGACCTCCGATCCTACTCCTGGTCGTCGTCCGCCGGCTCCTCGTAGAAGTACTCGCCGGCCGGGTAGTAGTAGTAGCCAGCCTCGGGCTGGTAGTAGTAGTCTTCAACGGGGGCTGCAGGCCCCATGGCTCCGTTGTCTGGTTTATCATGCGGGTAGGACAAAAGAGGAAGCAAAGCAACCGTGAGTACTCATCCAAAGTACTCAGCAAGACTTACATCAGATCTATACTAAGCAATGCATTATTTTCAAAGGAGGCTTTATGTGGGTGGACTAGACTGCAGAAAGCCAGAGTAGAGAGGGGAAAAGCCTAGTCCTGACGAAGACTAGCATCTTCAGGGTCTTGCAGCAATTAGAAGGGAGCAGAATAGTACATCATAATGTAATGGGTTTATAGTAATATCAACTTCATATCTCAAGTCACCAGTTCTAGTTGTACCGAAGTGGATACAACTCCGAGTGTCCGTTACCGTAGGACAGGCTATCGATAGATTGTTTCTTCCCTGCAGGGGTGCACCAAGTTACCCACCACGCTCGCTTAACTCCGGCCGGACACACCATCAGGTCGTGCCCGCCCTCGGCCAAACAATACGACGCAACCCGACCGGAAACCGCCAGAGAGGATCGAGCACGCCGGACTAATCCTATGCCCCCGGGGGTCGGGGCCATCGCCCCGGACGCTCCGCACGTTGCGAGGCCGTTCGGTAGCAGACCTAGCAACCCCTTATACAAGCACGCAGTTGCATCCTAAGTCCAATCCGAACGGACCGCTCAATCGCTGACGTCGTGACGACTCCGGCTGATGTATACGACGCAGAGCACCCACTCACACCCACGTGGTGGTTAGTGCTATCGGACCCGGAGGCCCCTCGGATCAAATATCCAAATCGCTTAGTGTATTGGGAGCGCGCGGAAACGAGCAGAGCCTACGATACTGTTGGCCCCGTCGTCCCGTCTCGAGGACTTGTGACAAGGACTGGGAAAGACCGGCCACGCCTCGTAGTTATCTCGCGGGTACCCTCACTGGTCACCCGACTCCACAGCTCACGCCTCAAAGGCACTCGCGGGTACCCCTCTGGGTCAACCCGCCTCCATCCAACATGTGTAGTAGTAACTTCAAAGTGTCATCAGACGCACGATACCTCTGGCCGCACGCCTTTGTTCCTGGCGACGTCCGGCCTCGGGGATCGATACGTCTTTAAACACGGTATGGTAATCCAGGGCATCCGTGTGGTTTTCATGCCGATGAGGAATCCGAGGAATCACCCTCGTTGGACTCCTAAACGACAAGTCCCGTTAAGGTGTAACCGGAGGAATCACCCTCGGCGGTAATCACCATAGCGGATGCACGACAAAAGCTAAGTCGGAAGTGGGAAGAGGAATCACCCTCGGTAACCCACAACGAGCTAGCTATACAACAGGGACAACATCGGAAGTGAGTTCGGAGGTATCACCCTCGTCACCCGATGTTAACTCTGCGGAGTCGAGCATATTAGGGGGGTGTGCGGTGATGTGAAGAAGGTCAGGGGAAGGGGGCTCGATCGCTTGATCGAGGCAAGGGTACTATGCGAGGCAACTATGAGAAAGCGGGACCACAGCAGTGCTACCCAACCTATACTAAGCAGTTTATGAATAAAGACAGGTATCAACAATTTAGCAAAGACAGGCTATGCAACAGTAATAGGAGCAGTAGCAGTAGCAGCAATTCTAATGCAAGAATAAGAGAGAATAGACATAGGCGATATCGGAATGATCAAAGGGGGGGGTTGCTTGCCTGGTTGCTCGGCAAATAAAAGGAATCTCCGACGGTGAAGTAGTCGATCACCAGGGTACCGTCAGCGGTCTCGGGGTCTACCGGGAAGAAAGGGGGAGAGGAAACAATATAAATACACAGTAACGAAAGTAATCACAAGGCATGACGATCTAACGCAGTGCTACCGATAACGGAGAAGGGGAACCCATCCGGGAAAGTATTCCCGGTTCCGGATCTGTGTCGGACAGTTGACCGGAGGGGGAACGGTTGCAGGCCTGCGGTGTTAGAGGCAGGTGACAGCTAGGGTGCAGTGCAGGGTTGCCTAAAGACCCAGCTAAACCATTTTAGCTATTTTAGGAGATCAGCTGGAATTAATAGACGACAGTTAGGCACTATTCATCTACCGGAAACAGTCTAAAAGTTGCGGGTTCACCTCCGTAGAGGGTCCCGTCACGGAAACAGATAGCACGGTTGACTTCGTCTCGTCGTTCTGAGCAATTTTCATGTATAAACTTTTTCCATCCGAGCTACGGACAAAAATATATGAATTTCCGAAGTTTTAACAATATTCTAGATTTTCTGTTTTATCAGTAATTCGAATTATTTTACACTGGAAATGCTACGGGTACCCACTAGTGCACCCAGCAGAGTGTTGTGTGGCTGACAGTGGGCCCCAGTTGACTGCCCAGTCAGCAGTCAACTGGAGGCTTGACTGGTCAAAGGGGGCCCTCTGGACCCACATGCCATTGACTGGGCCCAGCCCAGTCAGCATTTGACTGGTCAACTGGGTCCAGTGGGACCCAGCTGTCAGCCACTACTAGTTAAACATGATTTAAACTGATCTAATTAGCTAATTAATGAGATGGGGCCCAGTTGTCAGTGAGTCAGTTAGTTAGCACTTTAATTAGCACTAATACTAACGCTACAGTACAAGGCCCACCAGTCAGTGACTATTAGGCGCGGGGTTAGCTGCTAATCACCAGTCGCGTGGGACCCATCGGAGTTTGAACTCCGGCGCGCGGCGGCGCTGCTCCGGCGAGTGACGAAGAGAGCGGCGCTGCTCGGGTTCGTCGCACAGGCGACCAAATCGAGCGCGGATGGGCTCGTTCGAAAGCTGGTGGAGCCGCCCATCGAGTGGTGCCACCGGCCGGACCGGAGGTGGCCGGAACAGAGGGCTGCGACGTCGTCGGCGGCGATGATCTACGGTGAAGGTCGACCGGTGGTTACGGTGAATCTTAGCGCGCGTTCTAGGTGGCATTTGAAACAGAGCGAAGCACTGCTTCGAGTAGGCCTGCTGGCGCGCCCGGCAACGGTCCGAGACGACGACGGCCACGGCCATGGCGGGCGCCGGAGTTCGGCTACGGTGACAGCTAGCTACGGCGAGCCAGCGAGCAGTAGAAGAGGCAGGGAAGGGGGAAGATGCTCACTGGGGGGTGTAGCCGTGCTAGTCTACTCGGAGAAGAGACGGAGTGGCCGGAGGCGAAGAAGTCGCGGCGGCGATCCGAGGTTGACGGCGAGGTCGATTCGGGCAGCGGAGAGGTCCTCTGCTCCGCCAAGGACCACCAGAAGGAGCAGCCATCCCTGACGGTGCTTGTGGACACGTCCAGCGTCCACGGGGCCGCCGGTGGCCACGGGAACCAGCGACGAACGGCGACGGCCGCGCCGGCCGAAAAGGGGGATCGGAGAGGAGAGCGATGGAGGAGGCGAAGGAGGAGGGGGGGAGAGTGAGCCAGAGAGCTGCGGGGGCTCGGCCTTATCGCCTCGTCTCACCTACCCTGGCCGCGGTGGCGTGCGGTGGTCGGAGGAGGCGAGCGCGACCATGGCCACGGCGACACGCGGGCGGGAGCAGGTAGACGAGGCCCTGGTGGGCTGGCTGGGCCGGCTACAGGTAAGCCCAGGTGGGCCTTCTCTCTTTTTATTTAAGTTTCTGTTTTCTTTTATTTTAGAACAGAGAGGGAGGAATAGATTTATTTGGGTATCAAAAGCCTTTGGAAAAATATGGGATTTGTCCCAAAATGTCCAAAGCACTATTAGACACTGCTACAACAAGTATGAGAATTTTTGGAATCTGTTTGATATTTTTATAAATAGAAAAGCATTTTAAAAATGCTGAATTGGTGCTGTTTTAATTTGCTACATGCTCATTTCATACATGAGTGATGTTGTTTTTCTTAACAAATAATTGTTTTGGACTATTTGCTAAATGATGAACAATTTTCCAGAATTTTTGGAGCAACTTCATTTTTCAGATAAATTTTGAATTGATTTCAGAGAGAAATTTTGAATTGGGTGCTTAACCACTGTGATCATATTAAGCAAATGGTGATGACTTGGCATATTTAACAGAGTGTCACAGTGGGGATTACACAGGGGTGTTACATCACCCTAGCTCACATTATGAAAAAACTTGAAAAAATAGAGCTAGAGATGCCAAGCACTAATAAGATGAATGAGTTGGATCGAAAGATCCAAGGGAATTTGAATAGACTTGATAGCTCCATGCATAAAATTTTCAAAATTTTGGAGACCGTCAAATTCCATGATTCTGACTCTTCTAGGATGGACAAGATTGAGGAAATATTTGATACCTTAGGAACTACTTTCTCCTCAATCAAAACCGAAAAGGTAGAAACTCCGGCAAAGAGGGAGCCTAAGTTCGTTCACGTTCCAAAGGCTCCCCGTTCTAAAAGCAATCCACCTATTGCCAAAGGGGTTGAAACTGTAAAGACTTTGGAAGAAACACCTATCGTTGATGAATTTATAAATGAATCTTCCCTTGACTTTTATCCTTTTGGTCTTCTACCTAGAAGTATCTCTATGAGGCCTTTATTTGAGAGTCCTCTTAAGACTAGTTGTATTATTGAAGAGCTTTTTGATGATCTTGATGATGGTTCAGTTGATACAACTTGATCTATGCATTATGCCTAGCTTAAAGTCATAAAAGAAAGCGCTTTTGGGAGGCAGCCCACATGAATAAATTTTTTGCTTTTGTTATGTCTTGATGTTGTTTACTGCTGTAGCATCATCATCGTATCTTTGCTTTTCATATTTGTGCCAAGTATAGCCTCTGATTGCTAGAAAGTTCAAAAGTTGTGAGGTGCTGTCCAGGAAACAGATTCTGTCCTTGGATAGAAAAATTCGTATAAAATCACCAGTTCATCTTTTTGGTCTGAATTTTTTCGACAGTGTTCTCTATATAATTGTCTTTCGTGCGTCAGTTCTGAGTTTTTTTATTTGAGTTGCATAAGTATCCCGAACAGGTCAATTACTGCCTGCTGTTCTGTTTTTCACAGATTCTGTCCTGTTTTGCCTTACCTTCACTTTGCAAATTGAGAACTTGCTTTTTCTTTGCAAAAACCTTTTGGCAATCTTGAGAAACAGTAGAACTTCAAGAATATCCTTATTTCCAGCAAGGTATAATTATTTTATTAAGGGTACTAACCTCGCTAATCAGATTATGATGAGTTATATATGAAGGGAGTTTTCAAGTGTGCGAGGGAAGATGATAAAAAGATTCAGGAGTGTCAGGCGCTCAAGCTTGGGGATGCCCCCGTGCACCCCCAAGAAATATTCAAGGAGACTCAAGCGTCTAAGCTTGGGGATGCCCCCCGTGCATCCCCTTCTCCATCAACATTATCAGTTCGTCTTTCGTTCCGCTATATTTTTATCACTTCATGTGTTATGTGCTATGCTTGGAGCGTCTTGCTTTTAGTTTTCTTTTTAGTTTTTCATAACGAGTCGGAACTCAGCATTCCTTTATGTGGGAGAGAAACACGCTCCACCTCTACCTAGAACATTACATAGAATTTTCATGTCTATCTATGTTGTGTGTGTTCTTTGTCTTTTAACTAGCTACTATCATACTTTGCTCTTAGTATTCATGCTTATCTCTTCAAGAGCTTTTATTTAGTTGGTTGCTTGAACTCTCTTTAATTACCATGCTCACCTTATTAAGAGAGTTTGCTTCCGTTGCATGGGTTAATCTGTCTATGATAAAGATGCTACTTTCATGATGGTGCTTAGTAGTTCAGGTTTTCTTATGGTTAATCTCAAATAGCTGGGGGGTTCCCAATGTGTTATTGGAATACCAACTTGGTTTGTTTGCCTATGATGCGGTATGGTTTAGTAATATCTTCCTTCGAGAATTTATTTTGATTGACTTGGCGTATGCTCACGCATATTCAAGACTGTAAAGAAAGTCTGTCAAGCCTTGATGATCTTTTGTTTCTGAGTAGCGATATAACTACCATGCCTGATTCAATATTGCTTTGTCGCTCTGCATGATTATGACCGTCATTGCTCTCTTAGTTGGTTGCTCCCAGTCTTTTGCTAACCTACACCTGCACTAAGCAAATTAACCATGCAATACATAGCTCATGGGAAAGTAGCCTAAAAACTATTGTGGTAAAGAATATGTTGCTTATGTATCTTATTTCTTATGAGTTGCTTGCTGAGCGGTAACCATGTTTCTGGGGACGCCATCAACTGTCACACTTTTGTTGAATATCATGTGAGTTGCTATGCATGTTCGTCTTGTCTGAAGTAAGGGTGATTTACCGTGGGTTGAATTAATATGCATATTGTTAGAGAAGAACATTGGGCCGCCAACCAAAGCCATGCATCATGGTGGAAGTTTTAGCTTGGACCTTAATCCTCAATCTCTCATGAGAATATGCTTATGCATTAAAGAGGAGTCCATCATCTATTTTCTATGTTATCCCGGTATGGATGTCCTCAAGTTGAGATCTATCAAAAATGAGAAATCAAATGCGATCTATCTCCTTGGACCTTTGTACAGGTGGCATAGAGGTACCCCTTTGTGACACTTGGTTAAAACATATGCAATGCAATGATAACCCAGGGGAATCCGAGCTAATTAGGACAAGGAGCGAGCACTATTAGTATTCGATGCATGAGGCTTGCAACTTATAGGATGTTTTATGCATGACACATATGAAGTACTACTACCGTTGACACAATTGCTTCCATGTTTCAAAATAAAAAGCTCTAGCACTTCAAGCACCAACTACTGAGAGCATGATTGTCATTCTGAGTGTAATGAGCATTGTCCCAAAGTAGCATTGTCTTTTGCATGATTGTGATATCGTTTATTCTGAAATGATTGTATCTAGTCATCACTTAAACCTTGAAGGTGCCCCTGCATTTATGTTTTGCATCACTAAAGGGGGCAAGCTAGCTATCACTTTATCATATTTGCACATCATGTTCATTGCAAATCTTTTTGATGTTTCGGTTTCATGTTGTAAAACTTTCAGTCATTTGTGATTTTCTCTTGAGGCAACTTAATTACTTTAGAATCATTGTCTCAGTAAGCTTTTGTCATATGACTATGAGAAAGTCCTATATGGTTAATAGCATGTCACCACATAAATTATTCTTGTTATCATTTACCTACTCGAGGACGAGCAGGAATTAAGCTTGGGGATGTTGATACGTCCAAAACGTATCTATAATTTCTGCTTGCTCCATGCCACTTTTGGGTGATATTGCTATGATATTCATACACTTCCATGCACTTTTGATCATATTTGGACTAACTTACTAATCCAGTGCACCCCAGTGCCAGTTTCTGTTTTCGGCTGTTTTTGTATTTCAGGTTTTCACGTTTCGAGAACTGCCCAGAAAAATCCAGAAAAATTATATAAAAAATCAGCGAACCGGAAACAACACTGCGTCCGAAGGGCAGCCTGGGGGGGCCACAGGGGCTCCAGGCGCCCTGGGGGCGCCCCCCCCCCCCCGGGCCGCGCCGGGGGGGCGCCTCGCCCCCCCGAGAGTCCCTCGGTGCCCTACTTTGGCATATATTTAAAGGGTTCCCCGTAACCCTCGAAACAGGACTTCTTTTCGCGATCCCATCTCTGTTCCGCCGCCGCCGCTTCCAAGATCGGGAGCACCAGGAGAACTCTTCCCGGCACCCTGCCGGAGGGGAGGATCACCACCGGGAGCTTCTCCACCACCATGGACGCCTCCCGGATGACTCGTGAGTAGTCTCCCTTGGACCATGAGTCCATGACCAGTAGCTATGTGATGTTCTCCTCCCATTCTTGTGCTTCACTAATTAGTCCTCGTGAGCTGCCCTACATGATCAAGGCACCTATGTAATCCTTGTGCTGTTGCTATGTTGAGTTTGCTGGGATCCGATGGATTATGAGATTATGTTCAGATTGATCTTGAGTAATATATTTGATTCACCTCTTTTATATTTTAGTTCATAAGTAATTCTTGCATGTTCTCCGTTGTTATTTATTGCTTTGGCCAAGTAGTAGGTAGTGACTCCGGGAGGGAACGTCATGCTTGATTGTGGGTTCATGCCCCTCGATGACTAGTTTGAGTGACAGAAACATGAGTCTAGGGGATGTGCTATTGCCACAAGGGGGAAAACAACGGTGCTTGTGCCCGCGGGTGCAAGGATTGTTTACTTTGCGCAAAGTTCTTTTAATGCAGTTGTCTGTTGCTTTGAGTTTACACTATGGGTGGGGCTCGCAACTTAATACCAGCGAGATGTTCTGGATAGATATCTCAAGGTGGATGATTAGTAGTAGATATTGATGGATTTCGGTCTACTTACTTTGGCGTACCGCCCATGCTTTGAACCTCAACCTTTCTTGCAATGTAGTCAGCATTGGTTTGCGCACATGGTCCTGTCAATTGCCCAACTGTAATTCGTTTACCTCACATAGCTGTTTTATCATCTTTTGGGAGAGAGGCGTCACTAGTGAACATCATGAGACTCCGGTCCATATTACCATCATTGATCACATCCGCTATTTACTTTTCCGCTATTTACTTACTATTGCAATTATACCTATCACTATTATCACTTGCGTTTGATCCTTTGTAAACTACAAGGCCGGAGGGATTGACAACCTCTATATACTCGTTGGGAGCAAAGTTATTTGTATCTGTGTGCAGGTCCACGTTGATTGCTAATATCCGGCGCCGTTAGCAGTTGACACCTTCTTGTTGAAACTGGGAGTCTCTGGGAAATCGATCCTTGGTATTACCAAGGGAAAACTTCTGCTACACTGCATCTCAAACCTTCCACTTGGGGTAACCAACGAGGGGTGAGAAGCCACCTAGCAAAGCAATTTCTGGCGCCGTTGCCAGGGACTCCACTCTTCAGGATAGGGGAGTTGCACGCTATCTTTTACCTTTGCTTTTAGTCTTGTTAGTTTACTTTTCAGTTTTGCTTTAGTATCTTTTATCGAAAATCACAAAAATATTTATCTTGCTTGCTTGCTACAATGGGTTCCACCGAGAACACCAAGTTGTGTGACTTCACTAGTCACAACAACGATGACTTTATCAGCACACCTATCACTACACCTACCACTTTACTTGATGCTAGTGACCTTGGTTTTGATAGTTGCACTCTTACCGAAGTTATTGATTTCCTTCACAAGATGTCTAGAGACCCCCGCACTAGCACGCTTAACCTTGCCTTAACAGAGCATATCACTAATGCTCTCATCAAAGCTAGGGAGGAGAAACTTAGAGTAGAAGCCTCCATACCTAGAAAGCTAGAAGATGGTTGGGATCCTATGATAAAAATTAAATTGAATGACTTCTCTTGCAATGCATTATGTGATGCTGGAGCTAGTACCTCTGTTATGCCCAAAAGAATATATGATATGCTTAAATTGAAACCTTTTGATTCTTGTTCTTTTGGTGTTCGTCTCGTTGATTCTTCCATAAAGAAACCTTTGGGGAGGATCGACGATGTTCTTATAGTTGTCAATGATAATTATGTTCCCGTTGATTTTACTATTATGGATATTGAATGTGATCCTTCTTGTCCAATTATTTTGGGACGTCCCTTTTTACGCACCGTTGGTGCTATCATTGACATGAAAGAGGCTAATATAAAATTTCAGTTTCCTCTCAAGAAAGGGATGGAACACTTCCCTCGAAAGAAGATAAAGTTACCTTTTGAGTCCGTTGTACGGGCTAGCTATTCTTTTACTCTTGATAAAACTTGATCTATATGCATTATGCCTAGCTTAAAGGCATAAAAGAAAGCGCTTTTGGGAGGCAGCCCAATGAATAAATTTATTTTGCTTTTGTTGTGTCTTGATGTTGTTACTACTGTAGCATCATCATTGTATCTTTGCTTTTCATATTTGTGCCAAGTATAGCCTCTGATTGCTAGAAAGTTCAAAAGTTGTGAGGTGCTGTCCAGGAAACAGATTCTGTCCTTGGATAGAAAACTTCGTATAAAATCACCAGATCATCTTTTTGGTCTAAATTTTTTCGACAGCGTTCTCTATATAATTGTCTTTCGTGCGTCTGTTCTGAATTTTTTGATTTGAGTTGCAGAAGTGCCCCGAACAAATCAATTACTACCTGATGTTCTGTTTTTCACAGATTCTGTCCTGTTTTGCTTTTCCTTCATTTTGCAAACCAAGAGCTTGCTTTTTCTTTGCAAAAACCTTTTGGCAATCTTGAGAAACAGTAGACCTTCAAGAATATCTTTATTTCCAGCAAGGTATAATTATTTTATTATGGATACTAACCTCGCTAATCAGATTATGATGAGTTATGTAGGAAGGGAGTTTTCAAGTGTGCGAGGGAAGATGATAAAAAGATTCAGGAGTGTCAAGCGCTCAAGCTTGGGGATGCCCCCATGCACCCCCAAGAAATATTCAAGGAGACTCAAGCGTCTAAGCTTGGGGATGCCCCCATGCATCCCCTTCTCCATCAACATTATCAGTTCATCTTTCGTTCCACTATATTTTAATCACTTCATGTGTTATGTGCTATGGTTTGAGCGTCTTGCTTTTAGTTTCCTTTTTAGTTTTTCATAACGAGTCGGAACTCAGCGTTCTTTATGTGGGAGAGAAACACGCTCCACTTCAACCTAGAACATAACATAGAATTTTCATGTCTATCTTTGCTATGTGTGTTCTTCGTCTTTTAATAGCTACTATCGTGCTCTGCTCTTAGTATTCATGCTTATCTTTTTAAAGAGCTTGTGTTTAGTTGGTTGCTTGAACTCTCTTTAATTATCATGCTTATCTTATTAAGAGAGTTTGCTTCCGTTGCATTGGTTAATATGTCTATGATAAAGATGCTACGTGCATAATGGCGCTTAGTAGTTCAGGTTTTCTTATGGTTAGTCTCAAATAGCTGGAGGGTTCCCAATGTGTTATTGGAGTACCAACATGATTTGTTTGCCAATGATGTGGTATGGTTTAGTAATATCTTCCCTCAAGAATTTATTTTGATTGACTTGGCATATGCTCACACATATTTAAGACTGTAAAGAAAGTCTGTCAAGCCTTGATGATCTTTTATTTCTGAGTAGCGATATAACTTCCATGCCTGATTCAATGTTGCTTTGTCGCTCTGCATGATTATGACCGTCATTGCTCTCTTAGTTGGTCGCTCCCAGTCTTTTGCTGACCTCCACCTGTACTAAGCGGACTGACTGCTTGTGCATCCACATCCTTTTAAACCAGTTATGCCATATGAGTCCACCATACCTACCTATATGTGGTATTTCACCGCCACTCCAAGTAAATTTACATGTGCTACCTTTAAAACCTTCAGTTGCAATATATAGCTCATGGGAAAGTAGCTTAAAAACTATTGTGGTAAAGAATATGTTGCTTATGTATCTTATTTTCTTATAAGTTGCTTGCTGAGCGGTAACCATGTTTCTGGGGACGCCATCAAGTGTTACACTTTTGTTGAATATCATGTGAGTTGCTATGCATGCTCGTCTTGTCTAAAGTAAGGGTGATTTGCCATGAGTTGAATGGTTTGAGTATGCATATTGTTAGAGAAGAACATTGGGCCGCCAACCAAAGCCATGTATCATGGTGGAAGTTTTAGCTTGGACATTAATCCTCAATCTCTTATGAGAATATGCTTAAGCATTTAAGAGGAGTCCATTATCTATTTTCTATGTTGTCCCGGTATGGATGTCCTCAAGTTGAGATCTATCAAAAACGAGAAATCAAATGCGATCTATCTCCTTGGACCTTTGTACAGGTGACATAGAGGTACCCCTTTGTGACACTTGGTTAAAACATATGTAATGCGATGACAATCCATGGAAATCCGAGCTAATTAGGACAAGGTGCGAGCACTATTGGTATTCGATGCATGAGGCTTGCAACTTATAGGATGTCTTATGCATAGCACATATGAAGTACTACTACCGTTGACAAAATTGTTTCTATGTTTTCAAAATAAAAAGCTCTAGCACATGAGTAATCCCTGCTTCCCTCTGCGAAGGGCCATTCTTTTACTTTTATGTTGAGTCTCCACCTTCTTTTAAAAGCACCAACTACTGAGAGCATGATTGTCATTCTGAGTGTAATGTGCATTGTCCCAAAGTAGCATTGTCTTTTGCATGATTGTGATATCGTTTATTCTGAAATCATTGTATCTAGTCATCACTTAAACCTTGAAGGTGCCCCTGCATTTATGCTTCACTAAAGGGGGCAAGCTAGATATCACTTTATCATATTTGCACATCATATTCATTGCAAATCTTTTTGATGTTTCAGTATCATATTGTAAAACTTTCAGTTCTTTGTGATTTTCTCATGAGGCAACTTAATTACTACAGATTCATTGTCTCAGTAAGCTTTTGTCATATGACTATGAAAAAGTCCTATATGATTAATAGCATGTCACCACAGAAATTATTCTTGTTATCATTTACCTACTCGAGGACGAGCAGGAATTAAGCTTGGGGATGTTGATACGTCCAAAACGTATCTATAATTTCTGCTTGCTCCATGCCTCTTTTGGGTGATATTGCTATGATATTTATACACTTCCATACACTTTTGATCATATTTGGACTAACCTATTAACTCAGTGCACCCCAGTGCCAGTTTCTGTTTTCGGCTGTTTTTGTATTTCAGGTTTTCACGTTACGAGAACTGTCAGGAAAAATCCAGAAAAATTATATAAAAAATCAGCGTTCCAGAACCTACCGTGCGCCCGAAGGACAGCCGGGGGGGCGCCACCAGGGCTCCCGGCGCCCTGGCGGCGCCCCCCCTGGGCCGCGCCGGGGGGGCGCCTGGGCCCCCCGAGGCTCCTCCGATGCCCCCCTTTGGCATATATTTAAAGCGTCTCCCGAAACCCTCGAAACAGGAACTCTTTTCGCGATCCCATCTCTGTTCCGCCGCCGCCGCCGCTTCCAAGATTGGGAGCACCAGGAGAACTCTTCCCGGCACCTTGCCGGAGGGGAGGATCACCACCGGGAGCTTCTCCACCACCATGGACGCCTCCCGGATGAGTTGTGAGTAGTCTCCCTTGGACCATGAGTCCATGACCAGTAGCTATGTGATGTTCTCCTCCTGTTCTTGTGCTTCACTAATTAGTCCTCGTGAGCTACCCTACATGATCGAGGCACATATGTAATCCTTATGCTGTTGCTATGATGAGTTTGCTGGGATCCGATGGATTATGAGATTATGTTCAGATTGTGTTTGAGTAATATATTTGATTCACCTCTTTTATGTTTATGTTCGTAAGTAATTCTTGCATGTTCTCCGTTGTTATTTATTGCTTTGGCCAAGTAGTAGGTAGTGACTCCAAGAGGGGACGTCGTGCTTGATTGTGGGTTCATGCCCCTCGATGACTAGTTTGAGTGACAGAAACATGAGTCTAGGGGATGTGCTGTTGCCACAAGGGGGAAAACAACGGTGCTTGTGCCCGCGGGTGCAAGGATTGTTTACTTTACGCAAAGTTCTTTTAATGCAGTTGTCTGTTGCTTTGAGTTTACACTATGGGTGGGGCTCGCAACTTAATACCAGCGAGATGTTCTGGATAGATATCTCAAGGTGGATGATTAGTAGTAGATATTGATGGATTTCGGTCTACTTACTTTGGTGTACCGCCCATGCTTTGAACCTCAACCTTTCTTGCAATGTAGTCAGCATTGGTTTGCGCACATGGTCCTGTCAATTGCCCAGCTATAATTCATTTACCTCACATAGCTGTTTTATCGTCTTTTGGGAGAGAGGCATCACTAGTGAACATCATGAGACTCCGGTCCATATTACCATCATTGATCACATCCGCTATTTACTTTTCCGCTATTTACTTACTATTGCAATTATACCTATCACTATTATCACTTGCGTTTGATCCTTTGTAAACTACAAGGCCGGAGGGATTGACAACCTCTCTGTACTCGTTGGGGGCAAAGTTATTTGTATCTGTGTGCAGGTCCACGTTGATTGCTAATATCCGGCGCCGTTAGCAGTTGACACCTTCTTGTTGAAACTGGGAGTCTCTGGGAAATCGATCCTTGGTATTACCAAGGGAAAACTTCTGCTACACTGCATCTCAAACCTTCCACTTGGGGTAACCAACGAGGGGTGAGAAGCCACCTAGCAGTTGTTTGGATCAATTGTTGCGTTTAGAGACAGAAATCAGGGCTTTGATTAGAGGAATGACCGGTCAAGTTTCTCTTTCTCCTCCAATTTGCTTGCACCTTGGTCCCACTGCACCTTCTAACGTGAATTATTACACCTAGACGGAGGGAGTCGTACTAGATACGGTGGCACACTGACTTAGGTCGAATACAAGTGCCCAAAATTGTGTGCATGTTATAATAAGGATTCACTTAAAATAGTACGTGAGCGAACAGAGGGATCTATTGGACAGTGTTCCTAAACAGTAGCGAGATGTGTGAGGTAAGATACACCGCTGGTGCTTTTAATTTTTCTTATTAATTTGTTTGTTTCACCCTCTGACTGGTGGGACCCAACATACTACGTGGAGAGAGGTAAGGTGACTAAGGCTGCATTATTTTTGCACCATTTTGGATAGTCTTACCACCAAAGCCACATGACACGATTATGATTTAAATCCCAATGACTACCACACACACAAAAAAATACGGCATGCTTGTCACACGAATGCAGGAATGTAAAAGGTTATTTTCCTCTCGTTGAACATAACGGGAGGGTGAAAGATCGTGGATGTCGCCTAGAGGGGGGGTGAATAGGCGCTTTAAAATAATTACGATTTCGGCTTGAACAAATGCGGAATAAACCTAGCGGTTAATTTGTCAAGCACAAAACCTACAACAACTAGGCTCACCTATGTGCACCAACAACTTATGCTAAGCAAGATAAATAACTAGGAGATAGCAAGATATATGAAAAGAAACAATATGGCTATCACAAAGTATAGTGCATAAGTAAAGGGCTAGGGTAAGAGATAACCGAGGAACGCGGAGACGACGATGTATCCCGAAGTTCACACCCTTGCGGATGCTAATCTCCGTTTGGAGCGGTGTGGAGGCACAACGCTCCCCAAGAAGCCACTAGGGCCACCGTAATCTCCTCACGCCCTCGCACAATGCAAGATGCCGTGATTCCACTAAGGGACCCTTGAGGGCGGTCACCGAACCCATACAAATGGCGACCCTTGGGGGCGGTCACCGAACCCGTACACTTTGGCAACCCTTGGGGGCGGTCACCGGTACCCGTCAAATTGCTCGGGGCGATCTCCACAACCTAATTGGAGACCCCCGACGCTTGCCCGGAGCTTTACACCACAATGATTGAGCTCCGAACACCACCAAACGTCTAGGGCGCCCAAGCACCCAAGAGGAACAAGCTCAAGGGTACCAAGCACCCAAGAGTAATAAGCTTCTCAAACTTCACTTCCACGTATCACCGTGGAGAACTCAAACCGATGCACCAAATGCAATGGCAAGGGCACACGGAGTGCCCAAGTCCTTCTCTCCCAAATCCCACCAAAGCAACTAATGCTAGGGAGGGAAATGAGAGGAAGAACAAGAAGGAGAACACCAAGAACTCCAAGATCAAGATCCAAGGGGTTCCCCTCACCTAGAGGAGAAAGTGATTGGTGGAAATGTGGATCTAGATCTCCTCTCTCTTTTCCCCCCAAAACTAGCAAGAATCCATGGAGGGATTGAGAGATAGCAAGCTCGAAGAAGGTCAACAATGGGGGAAGAACACGAGCTCAAAGGATTGGGCTCATTGGGGAAGAAGACCCCCTTTTATAGGTGGGGGAAAAATCCAACCGTTATGCTCACAGCCCGCACAGAGCGGTACTACCGCTCCAGGAGCGGTACTACCGCCCTAGCGGTAGTACCCCTTTGAAAAACAACAGCGAGGAGGCAAAAAGGCCAGAAGAACCGTCGGAGCGGTAGTACCGCTTGACCTCACGGTACTACCGCTAGGGGTAGCGGTACTACTGCTAAGGGTAGCGGTACTACTGCTTGCGAGCGGTACTAAAAAATTACATCCGTGCCTACCACCGCTGTACTTGTGACGAGTTTTTGGTCCCGAGCGGAAGTAGCCACGGAAGTATCCGCGGTAGTACTGCTCCAAGCGGTAGTACCGCTCCCGAAAGCGGTAGTAAAAAATTACTTTCGCTCCAACCCGCGGTAGTACCGCTGCAGCCTTTTCAGTACACCAAAACGACCATAACTTTTGCGTACGGACTCCGAATTCGATGAAACCAAGTTTGTTGGAAAGCTAGCGACAAGGGCTAACACAATCTTGATAGAAATATCAATAAGAAGAGAATTATAAAAGGCCCATAAGAAAATGGTGAGAACCCTTCCTCGGAGAAGACCGGTAAAACACCCAACACCGAAAACATCATAGAAGACACATGTGAACTCCGTTTTCGATGAACTCAAGCTTGTCATCAAGATGACCATAAGCTCTAAGACTCACAAAGAGAACCAAACAAGAACCAAGAAACATGATGCAAGGATGCAATGGTTTGAGCTCTCTACTAACGATACGATCAAGCTACCAACTTGAGAGCCCCCCTTGATAGTACGGCAAATGATCCTATAACCCGATCTCCCAACTACCACCACGAGACCGGTAAAATAGAAATCCTATCAAGGGAAAACCTTTGCTTTGCACAAAGTCCACTTGAGCTAGATGTAGACGATCTTGACTTCCTCAAGTTGGACCACCTTTCTTGATTGCGTTGTCTCGATGAAGACTAGTAGATTGCTCCCCCATACTCCACTATGGGTGAGCCACTCTTCGGCATATCTTCACAAGTCCATTGTCACCACAATGGACGGCAAGCTTCAAGCACTTGATCTCTTCGTGATGCTCCACTTGAACTTGCACACCGCAACCTAGCCCCACAAAGAACTTTCACGAAGACCATGGGTTAGTACACAAAGCGTGATTGACAATGCTTACCATACCATGGGATTGCTTGATCCCTCTCGGTACATCTTCTACACCTTGTGTGTTGATCAACTTGATTCATTCTTTGACTTAGTCTTGATCAACCTTGAATATTTCCAACTCTCTTCATTTGGATGATGTCTTGAAGGTAAACATGAATGATCACAAACTCTTCTTCTTCAAGACATGCTTGCGGTAGGCTCAACACCCACAAGACCAATCTTTGGATAATTCCTTAATAGCATCTTGGTCATTACAAACTCTCCTTGAAACCAACAAATGAACTCCAAGAAAAGCCTATGGACAAACCCTTCAAATATAACTCAAGGCAACCATTAGTCCATAGAGATTGTCATCAATTACCAAAACCAAACATGGGGGCACCACATGTTCTTTCAATCTCCCCCATTTTGGTAATTGATGACAATCACTTTCAAGAGAGTTTATATAAGGAATTATGCATCACCATACCATGCAACAATAATGTATGCGCATGAGATGCAAAAGCTTAGGAACAAAACCAAAGCAAGAAGAGAGAAGAGACAACTCTCTAAACTTCATCACAAAACTAAACTCTCTGAAACTTCTCCCCCATTGGCATCGATTGCCAAAATGGGTGGATTGCTTAGAAGGCCAATCTAAATTGTGTTCCTCCATAAATAGTGTATTCCTCAAAATAGAGAGTGGAATGCAATACATATATCCAACTGTAAATACTTGGAGGAAGACAAACTATATTGAGGCCCAAATATTGCAAAAGAATGATATGCCACAAAGGCATAACAAAGGGAGAAAAACATGCAATCAAGCAATCAAAGGATACCAATTGAATCAAGCTGTCAAAAGATACCAATTGACCCAACTAGACCAATGATCCTACATGCCAAATGAATAAAGGATATTATGATAAGAGCAAAGGAGTGTTCTAGAGAAACTAGAGAAGCTCCCCATGATTTGTGCACAATTTAGTTTTGTATTTGGATACAACGAGCACAAAATAGGATCGTCGCTCCCCCAAGATCAATAGAACCTCACGACATAGCAACGGAGTGTTCTAAAGACACTAGTGAAGCTCCCCATAATGTATGCACTCCTTAGAATATTTTCATTAGGATACCAAGTGCACAAAATAGGATCATCACTCCCCCAAGATCAATAGACACTCACACCAAGTGCAAGTGAACATGAAGGAAACAAAGGCTAGCACTTGCAACAAACAACTGGTTGAGCAATATATAAAAGAGTCAACTTAAGAGTAGGCTCAACCAAAATGATGTGTGTGAGTCATGGCAAAGCACTTGAGAAGATTAATGTATGGATGAACATTAAGCATCAATATACTCTTGAATGAATGAGATACACAGTGCAAGGCCTATCATTCCCACACACAACAGCAAATGGGTTCACAAGCTCACTACTAATCATATAAGTAACCTATGCTTGTGACAACCTGTGGTGAAGATATAAAAAGGATATCTTTGTCATGAGGAGGGAAACCAATAGAAATGGAAAAAGCCTCATCAAGACAAGAAAGAGAAAAAAATGATCTTCACCACAAAAGAGTGCATCAAGATGCAACGATATAAGATCCGCACTCAAGGCAAAGGCTTTCACGGAGCCACCAAAGAAATGATACAAGAAAGACAAGGTGGTCGTGAAAGAAAGGATATCTTCTAGATATGTAATTTCTCTCAAGTGTATAAGATTCTAGGTAGATGAAAATCATGATGATATCAATCCACAAAGAAGAATGTACACTCGAAATAGTTACAAAAAAAGGAAGTAATAAGATATCCACAAGGAAGTCATAATTATACTAATAAGATATTTTGCGTGAACGCATAGCACATGGCTAGATAAGGTCTTATTCAATAAACATGAATTCCAACCAAGCAAACATCAAAGACATCACAACTAGCAACAAGAGATCATTATTGGGATGCTTTGAGAAAGGAAACAAGTATCACAAGAAAGAATGAATTACATGCCATGATACAACCTACACAAGGTTGATGCAAGAAAATTGTGCATGAAGTAGATGATGATACTTGTTACCGAGATACCATTGGAGGGATGTATTAGATACCAATTGAAGGTAGATAGTAGTTCATTGATCATCCTAGCTTGAGTCCAATAAGCACATGGTGACACCACCTTCCTTTTGAATGAGCCGAGCATCCAATGCATCTCCAATTGTTCCTAGAACAACACAAACAAAATGGTACCCAAACTCATTGGGACCAAAGAGTTAGAAACACCAATACATAGGACAAACTCCACAAACTTAAGTGCATTTATATACGAAAATGAATTTCATGCACATCTCATCCAAATTGAGACTAGGTGGAGTTTCCCCTATATGTTGGGTTAAAGGAAGAAAGCATGCCAAAGAAAATATATGTAGTAAATATGCATGCTCAAGACTTTCAAGAAACGAAACGAAATGAAATAGAAATACCAAGTGAAAATAGGATACTGAATGGAGAAATCATCACTTGGAAGATATCTATTTAGAAGATACATCAAGGAATGAGATATCCATTGATACACGCAAAAGGAAAGATATCGCACTCCCAAAAGAGAGAATGGTTCCAAACAAATCAACCCATCTACAAAGTTTCATGATGGCACAAAGTACCAAAAAGAAACAGATTGCCTTCCATCAACACACACTTGATATGGATCACAAGATGAGTGTTCTATAGAAGATAGGATAGCTCCCCCAAGAATTGTGCATTAAAGAGAATTTGCATTTGAATACAAAATGCACAAGGTAGGATCACCACTCTCACTATATCTAGAAAACACTAGACAAAAACAATAAAACACGAGATCCACAAGTGGCATGGAAGGAAATGGGAGTTGACACAAGCTTGGCAAGAGATAAGACAAATAAAACCAAAAGACAATGTAAAGATGATCAATAATTTCCACCACATAAATGATTACCAATTGTCAAAGACAAGAGGTATTTGGAAATAATTCCCGGTGATAGATAGCAATGATATCCAACATCATCTTCACACCAAACACAAGCAAAATGCAACTTGTAGAGCTAACATGCCACCTAGGAACAACATAATTTATACTATCAACTCTAGGTGACAATATCTCAGATTTACACATTTTCTAGGCTTGTAATATGCACATAGAATATTACTCCCCCATAATGTGATACCAATAAAAAACTTACCAAGATGCAAAAGACAACCAACAAGAGATAATTAATGGAACATTTAGAATTTGACTTTCTCATGAGAAGACATACCACATAGAGACTAGATAATCTTGTAATATCAATACTAGATGGCATTCCTCATGTACACACATTTATAGGATTGTGAGGTGCATAAAGCACATCACTCCCCCAAAATGGGATGATCCATTAATCTCTCACAAGAGCCAATTAAGATATAAACAAGATGCAAAAAGGCTCAACACACGACACACGCGTACATGATGTATAAACCAACATACACATACTTGATTTCTCAAGATAAGCAAATTGGAAGCACAACATATACAAGCACATGCAAGGTACAAAAACACAACATGCTAAGGGGCAAGTAACTTTCAATGTAAACAATTTAAGCACGAGTTACCGCAAGGAGGAACATTGGATATACCATAGAAAGATAATCCGAATGACTTGGATTGAGACAATATGAATGATGAAGACCCCTCAAATCTTCATAATGTAGCCAAGTCTCCGATGCCCTCCAACATCACCTATTGATCAAGTTTAAGCTAGTTGGTCCCCAACCAAGTTGGGTCCTAAGAGGTTAGTCACAATAGGCTTGGCTACCCAAATGGTTCTTTTCTTGACACCACTTTGAGTCCCAAGAAACTTGGCAAACACATTGCCAACCTTATCCTTCCCAAGAGAATAGACATCATCAATAATAATTGGGTTGGATAAGTTACCACTAGTGCATGAAGAAGCAAGGTGACCCTTCTCACAGCATAGGTAGCAACATCTACTTTTCACTTTCTTCTCATTTGATTTCTCAAAATGAGAAGCATTACCATGAGTCTTCTTGGGAAGCGGCCTTTCTCCAACTTGCGGTTGAGCACGAGAATGAACTTGTGGCCCCTTCCCTTGTTGCTTGTCACTAATGGCCTTCTTCTTCAATGGGCAAGATCTAACATGATGCCCTTCAATTTTGCACTTGAAGCAAATAATCTTGGCCGAATTCTTGAGTTGTTCTTGGCCCTTATTGTTGTTAATGATCTTGGACATTTTCTTCTTGTTGGAGTTGAATCCAAGTCCACCTTTGTCATTGGGGGATTTTTGCACACTCAAGATATTGTTGAGTGTGGACTTCCCTTCATGACACTTTTCCAAGTCTTTCTTCAAAGAAGTGACTTGGGCCTTGAGCTCTTTGATTTCCTCTACATGGTTAGTATCAACAAAAGTACTAGAGGAAGTATAAGCTTCATTGTTAGAGAAACAAGGCAAGGAGAGCAATTCATCACAAGATGTACTAACATTGTGAGTAGATGAATTACGAGGGCTAGCACATGGCAAGATAGCATTTTGACTTGAAGTAGTGCTAGTATCCACATGAGGCTCACTAGATGTTACCTTGATACTCATAGCCTCATGAGCTATCTTTAGCACATTATGGGATACTAGAAGATCATCATGAGAGCTTGTGAGCTTTACATGACTTTCTTCCAATTTCCCATAATTGCCAGACAGCAACTCAAGTTGAGCCCTTAGCTCAACATTCTCCTTCAAAATGGATGCTTCACTAGAAATAGAGTTAGTAGCACAAGCATCATCAATAATAGCAAGAGGAGAAGGCAACTTGGCAAGCTCCTTAGAATATGAAGCTTTAAGTTGAGCATGAGACTCGGTGAGTTTTATGAGCTCACCCTTAATGACCCTTGAGCCATTTTTGAGGTGCTCAAAATCCTCAAGGAGTTTAGCATGTGCAACTTCAAGTTTCTCATTTTTAGTTTCAAAATCACTAACCACCTCGAGAGCTCTATCACGGGATTCCTTTATTCTAGATAGTTCTAGAGCAAAAGTCTCCTCAAGAGATTCCTTGATGGTTTGTTCAAGTTCAAGAGCTTGCGAGAGGTCAGCGATCTCATTAGCGTAATCACGCTCATGACCTTCCATTTTCTCAATGGTGACCTCATGCTCCTCTAGATGAGATTCCAACTCCTCTATATATTTCTTGCCCTCAATGGCAATAGACATGATTTCCATGAAGTTGGAACGAGCAATTTTATTCTTATGAAGAGCTTTAAAAATCATTTCCCCCTTAATTTTTAAGGAGGCAACATTGTCATTCTCTTCATCATTTTCTACATCATCATCATTCTCATCATCACTATCATGACAAGATATATTGGGGTTCAAAGTGGGAGATACCTTTGAAGCCTTAGCCATAAGGCAAAACGCAATAGATGATGATGTAGGATCCCTTGAAGCACCATTCAAGACTACATCTAGTTCCATGGGGTGTTGGGTTTCCTCTACATTGTTAGCACAACAATTCGAGGAAGTAGATGCATTTTTATCATGGCAACAAGACATAGCAAGCATATCATCATGAGTTTTAGTTAAGCAATTTCTACATGATATGCAAGGACTATCAACACAGGCATGTGAAACATGTAGGGTGCTCGAAGTGTTAAAGTCCAAACAAGATGCATTGCAGTAAGATAGTGATGAAGGATCATCCACAATAAGCAGACTATCATCATTGCAATGACTAACACTACTCACCATATCATTACCTTGTGGCAAACCACATGTAGGTGAAGTAGAAGAAGTTGAGAAGACAACACGGCCGAAAGTGGAGGGAGAACAATCATTCCTACAGTTCTTGGACACATCATATTTATCTTGAAGCTTTGTCCACAACTCATGAGCATCCCGGAACGGCATGAGTTGAAATATAACTATATTGCTCAGAGCATAAAAAGCACATTAGAAGCTTGAGCATTGAGATAAGAGTTTTTCTCATCCTCTAAAGATAATCTTTGTGCATCCTTTGGAGGAGAAAAACCCATATCTACAATTCGCTCTAAATTTGGGTCCATGACCCTAAAGAGATTAAGCATGCGAATTACCCAAACATCAAAATTTGTGCCATTGAAACTAAGAGTGTCAGAGAAACCTAAACCCCTAGTCGACATCCTTACTCTCTAGGCGGTTAAGCCCTATAAAGAGAGACGAGGCTCTGATACCAATTGAAAGATCGTGGATGTCGCCAAGAGGGGGGTGAATAGGCGCTTTAAAATAATTACGGTTTCGGCTTGAACAAATGCGGAATAAACCTAGCGGTTAATTTGTCAAGCACAAAACCTACAACAACTATGCTCACCTATGTGCACCAACAACTTATGCTAAACAAGATAAACAACTAGGAGATAGCAAGATATATGACAAGAAACAATATGGCTATCACAAAGTATAATGCATAAGTAAAGGGCTCGGGTAAGAGATAACCGAGGAACGCGGAGACGACGATGTATCCCGAAGTTCACACCCTTGCGGATGCTAATCTCCGTTTGGAGCGGTGTGGAGGCACAATGCTCCCCAAGAAGCCACTAGGGCCACCGTAATCTCCTCACGCCCTCGCACAATGCAAGATGCCGTGATTCCACTAAGGGGCCCTTGAGGGCGGTCACCGAACCCGTACCAATGGCGACCCTTGGGGGCAGTCACCGAACCCGTACACTTTGGCAACCCTTGGGGGCGGTCACCGGTACCCGTCAAATTGCTCGGGGCGATCTCCACAACCTAATTGGAGACCCCCGACGCTTGCCCGGAGCTTTACACCACAATGATTGAGCTCCGAACACCACCAACCGTCTAGGGCGCCCAAGCACCCAAGAGGAACAAGCTCAAGGGTACCAAGCACCCAAGAGTAATAAGCTTCTCAAACTTCACTTCCACATATCACCGTGGAGAACTCAAACCGATGCACCAAATGCAATGGCAAGGGCACACGGAGTGCCCAAGTCCTTCTCTCCCAAATCCCACCAAAGCAACTAATGGTAGGGAGGGAAATGAGAGGAAGAACAAGAAGGAGAACACCAAGAACTCCAAGATCAAGATCCAAGGGGTTCCCCTCACCTAGAGGAGAAAGTGATTGGTGGAAATGTGGATCTAGATCTCCTCTCTCTTTTCCCCCAAAAACTAGCAAGAATCCATGGAGGGATTGAGAGATAGCAAGCTCGAAGAAGGTCAACAATGGGGGAAGAACACGAGCTCAAAGGATTGGGTTCATTGGGGAAGAAGACCCCCTTTTATAGGTGGGGGAAAATCCAACCGTTATGCTCACAGCCCGCACAGAGCGGTACTACCGCTCCAGGAGCGGTACTACCGCCCTAGCGGTAGTACCCCTTTGAAAAACAACAGCGAGGAGGCAAAAAGGCCAGAAGAACCGTCGGAGCGGTAGTACCGCTTGACCTCACGGTACTACCGCTAGGGGTAGCTGTACTACTGCTAAGGGTAGCGGTACTACTGCTTGCGAGCGGTACTAAAAAATTACATCCGTGCCTACCACCGCTGGACTTGTGATGAGTTTTTGGTCCCGAGCGGAAGTAGCCACGGAAGTAGCCGCGGTAGTACTGCTCCAAGCGGTAGTACCGCTCCCGAAAGTGGTAGTAAAAAATTACTTCCGCTCCAACCCGCTGTAGTACCGCTGCAGCCTTTTCAGTACACCAAAACGACCATAACTTTTGCATACAGACTCCGAATTCGATGAAACCAAGTTTGTTGGAAAGCTAGCGACAAGGGATAACACAATCTTGATAGAAATATCAATAAGAAGCTAATTAGAAAAGGCCCATAAGAAAATGGTGAGAACCCTTCCTCGGAGAAGACCGGTAAAACATCCAACACCGAAAACATCATAGAAGACACATGTGAACTCCGTTTTCGATGAACTCAAGCTTGTCATCAAGATGACCATAAGCTCTAAGACTCACAAAGAGAACCAAACAAGAACCAAGAAACATGATGCAAGGATGCAATGGTTTGATCTCTCTACTAACGATACGATCAAGCTACCAACTTGAGAGCCCCCCTTGATAGTACGGCAAACGATCCTATAACCCGGTCTCCCAACTACCACCACGAGACCGGTAAAATAGAAATCCTATCAAGGGCAAACCTTTGCTTTGCACAAAGTCCACTTGAGCTAGATGTAGACGATCTTGACTTCCTCAAGTTGGACCACCTTTCTTGATTGCGTTGTCTCGATCAAGACTAGTAGATTGCTCCCCCATACTCCACTATGGGTGAGCCACTCTCCGGCATATCTTCACAAGTCCATTGTCACCACAATGGACGGCAAGCTTCAAGCACTTGATCTCTTCGTGATGCTCCACTTGAACTTGCACACCGCAACCTAACCCCACAAAGAACTCTCACGAAGACCATGGGTTAGTACACAAAGCGTGATTAACAATGCTTACCATACCATGGGATTGCTTGATCCCTCTCGGTACATCTTCTACACTTTGTGTGTTGATCAACTTAATTCATTCTTTGACTTAGTCTTGATCAACCTTGAATCTTTCCAACTCTCTTCATTTGGATGATGTCTTGAAGGTAAACATGAATGATCACAAACTCTTCTTCTTCAAGACATGCTTGCGATAGGCTCAACACCCACAAGACCAATCTTTGGATAATTCCTTAATAGCATCTTGGTCATCACAAACTCTCCTTGAAACCAACAAATGAACCCCAAGAAAAGCCTATGGACAAACCCTTCAAATATAATTCAAGGCAACCATTAGTCCATAGAGATTGTCATCAATTACCAAAACCAAACATGGGGGCACCGCATGTTCTTTCAGAGGGTTGTGTAGCTGGTTAGCCTGTTCGCTCATCAAACTTGAGGTCTCGGATTCGATAACTACACTTGAGCATAATTCATGCCAGGAGGATTCTTTGACTGGTCAAAATGGATGGGTATGGAGCTATATGATCTCGTAGTGACCGTGTAATCACCTCATCACTTATAAGTTGCAGCCTCGTCGCTTGTTTTCTAGGGTTTGCACTCTTCACACTCTCTCCAGTATATATATACACGCTGGAGCCTCATCGCTTGTAGTTGTTCTCTTCACACTCTCTCACCCTCTCCAGATCTAAACAAGATTTTGTTGGCCTCTCTCTCACCCCCTCACTGCTAGTCTGCTTGTAGTTGCTCTCTTAACACTCTCTCACCCTCTCCATATCTAAACAAGACTTCGTTGGCCTCTCTCTCCCCTCACTGCTGGTCAAAGAGCCGGCAGGATCCATCCGCCGGGAAGGGAAGGAGGCTTAACGTTGTCGCCGTCGACGAGGGAGGGAATCCACTACCGGCGCAGCTGTTCACTTTCACCTAGCGGCGGCGCGGGAGGGCCTCCGACCCCTTCTTCTTCTCTGTCGTACATAGTGTGGGTCGAACGGCCTCCGGTCGCCCACCGAACCACACCCCAAGAACCTTAAGGTATAATTTACTTATTCCAAATGCATTGCTCTAGCTGCATGTGGGCTTTTTCCGCTTCTGCACTCGAATCTAGGTGTTGGATCAAACATGAAAGTAGTGGGGAAAGTTGTATACCATGAATCTAGGACGTGGTTCAAAGAGGAAAGGAATGGGGGAAGTAGTGGGAAAAGTTGTATAGCATGAATCTAGGACGTGGTTCAAAAAGGAAAGGAAGGGGGAAAGTTGTGGGGAAAGTTGTATCGTATGAATCTAAGACGTCGTTCAAAGAGGACAGGAATGGGGGTAAAGTAGTGGGGAAAGTTGTATAGCATAAATCTAGGACGTGGTTCATAGAGGAAAGGAAGTGGGGAAAGTACTAGTACAGACTCGCTATCCAACACCTACATTGGTCGAAAAGGGAAATCTAGGACATGGTTCACATAGGAAAGGAAGTGGGGAAAGTACTAGTACAGACTGGCTATCCAACACCTACATTGGTCGAAAAGGGAAAACAATGACAAACGCAGTACGCACATCTGTAATGAACTGATCTTTTGTTTTGGGGGACAAGGATGTAGAGTTTGAGAAGGACTAGATTTGCTGCGCTCACATAGGGAAAGGTGTCTAAAGATAACAAAACTGGGACCAACACAAATATGCTCCTTGGTTGTTTGTTCTTTGTTGCAACTGACTGTGCATCACCCCAGTACATCGATAGATGCACATGGTGTTGGTGCGTCCATTGTCCCATGCAACTCTTTAGATGTTGTTAATCTAAGGCCCTGTTTGGTTAAAACTCCCTAGTCCCTACTTGCTTGGTTCCAGGGACTAAACATGGACTAGAGGTTATTAAACGACATGCTAAAAGACCATGTTACCCCTAGTAATGAACTAATAGAGACAAGGTGCCATGCGTTGCAGGGGCAACTATTGGAAAAAGTCCCAAAAAGACTCTTCCTCAGGGTCTTCTTTCTTTAGTCCCAAATGCCCACTTTTAGTCCCTAAAAGTCCCTCCTGTTTGGTTTAGATGGGACTGACACGGAGTTTTTTAGTCCCTCCACCAAAATGTCCCTCTAAACAAGCACCCTCTAATAATGTCGCTGGAAAATCGATGCAATGCCACAGTTAAAAGCAAATTACACGTTTAACGAATTTTATTGTTAATACAATCTCTCTGCTAATATTAATCAATGCCACCGTTTGAGAAATGCTATTGTCTTGCTTTCTTTCCCATTTAGATAAGGTAGATGCTTCTTTTTGTTGGCTTCTGTGTCATCCACCATTACTGACCACTAGTTGTTTCCTTTGCACCTCTGTGTAAACATGGTTATCTACTTCACCTCGTTGCCATTGTGACCTTTTGTTGCACTGCACAAAACACTTTTTTTTAAGAGTGTTTTGTGCATTTCAACCAAAATGTCACACCGACAATGTTGCTTGATTGCTTGATTTTAGTGGAACTGCACAAGAGGAGATCTTACTTCCTATCCGTTTGGCAAATTTGGTTCAGATCTTCTTCTTGTGAGTTGTTTGAATTATGCGTCATGAGAGGTCAGTACTAGCCTTTTTTCACATTGAAGGCGAAGCTTGTCTGTTATTGAACCAAGTGATGAAGGGGAAGAACAAGCGGAAGAAAAATAAAAATCAACTTCTGGTGCTGTAAAGAAGCACTGGAACTGTGATGACACAAGTAATGATATAGTTTTGCATCTTAATTTATTGCTATGGCTGGAACGAGCAATTGTTTTGCCACTGATTTGATGTCACTCTTAATGTAATACGTAATTATGTCTACTTGTGCAAACATGGATCTTCTTTGAAGATACCATATATTTTAGTGGAACTGCACAAGAAGATGTTGGAAACATTAATCTAATCGATGAGTATACAATAAGCATGGCCACCATAGTAGATAGCAACAGATGGTTCTGGGGAAGTGCTTCATCTGTATGCTCTACACAATAAGCCTCCTGACAAAGGTTGGTACTCGCCCACTGATTTCATCCATATGATTGAGCTTTGTCATCTCTATTGGTGGTGTGCTACTGTTTAGATACTGTCATCAAAAAGTGGTAATGTCCTTGAGAAGTGCTTCATATGTGTTGTTTTAAACATTTCCTTTCCTTTTTTTGAGAAAACAGGGATGCTAGCATTTAATTATCCTCTTGTCTTTGCACAACAGGACCATCCTCCTCTGAGGCCTTGTTCGGTTGAGGTGGTTTTTGAAGGGGAATGGAAGGGTTTGAGGGGGATTGGATCCCCTACAAGCCAAAATCCACTCCAATCCCCTTGGGAGGAGGATTAAATGAACAAGGCCTAAAGAAGAATAAGGAGTACGTGAAGTGACTAGTTCCAATTATGCCAGGATGAAGAAGTCATGTCTATCTTCACATCAGAAGGAGCAGTTGAAGGATGGTTACATTACCCCCCACAAGACTAAACTAACTTCAGCTCAGAAGGACTGACAAATCTCCATTTTCTTCCTGTGATGCGCGAGTACAATGTTGTTCTAGGATTCTTTCCGGTGAGTTCCATTTTTTCTAAAAGTGTGCTCTACATGGACCATGTAGGTGCCTGTTTAAACTGTCAATTCATAGTACAATTTGCCTTATACTAATCACTTTTTTTGTATTTGTGCAAACATGGGTGCTCAGCTTGGTTTCAATGGGAACTGCACAAAATGTTCATGAATACATCGAATCATTCATTTCCACCACTAGAAAGGAGGTGCCGATAAGTTCAAGGCATTGCAACATATAAGGGCAAAATCATACAAGCTACGCGCGAATTTGGTTGATTTTGGTGGAACTGCACAAAATGAACAGCTGGTCAGCTGGTTTATTTAGCACGAGGTGCCATGTCAATGTCCGAACTGATGGCAAACCCTGCCCATTCCACAATCGTGGGCATTTGATATTTTGGAATGGGAAAACCTTGTCAAATTTTGCTCATTGATTTTAGCAAGAAGATATGCGTTTGATATTTTCGAATGGGACGCCCTTTGCTGTCAGCAACGTCAATCCATTTTTTTCTTTATTCTTTAGTTGTGAAGTAAATATTGGCTCTGACATGTGAATCGCTGAGATGCATAATCATCGATTGTTTTGAATGTTCTCTATGAATTGTCAGGCCTGTGTGTTTGATTGCAATGTACAGGAACGCTAAAAAGCTGCTCAAACCCTTTGTACTCCTTCTGTTCCTTTTTACTTCGCACATTGTGAAAGTGCATACTTTTTTCTATAAGATTGGTCAAAGTAGAGATACTTTGAATGCAGACAAAACTTGTATGCACACTAGAAAGGACCAGAGGGAGTACATGTGAAACTGCTGCAAACGAGGTGATCACCCTGGGAATAATGCTAGTACGTATTGTTTTGCATGTTCATCCAATGCTAGTGATACAAAAATTCGAACTAATCGAAATAAATTCATTCATACACGGTCGGATTTCATATAAACATGCCGTATTTCATTACATTTCATACATTCTTCAACTAAAAAGGGGTGCGCTGGAGGTATAATTAATTAACCGAAGCTACCCACCTGTGTCCGGCTGAGCCGAACAGAAGTTTCAGTGACTTAACTGCAGGTGCAGGTGCGTAAATGACATGCAGCCAACTGCACCCGTAGTTAAGTAGAAGCAGCGTCCTTCTCCAACATAGCTCTCCGACTCCACGTCGCCGCCAAGAAGATAACCGGCCGTCAGTAGTCAACCCGCCTAGCTTGTCATAGCGATTAGGGCAGCGGTGGCCTTACCGTGTTCTACTCTTCCTCGTTTTCTATGTGGCGCGGCCTCGTTGGCAGCGGGGCGGGGTCTCGGCGGAGCCGGCGATGTCCTCTGTCTAGTTTCCGGCGGGCGGCGCCTCGGCGGAGCGGGGGAAATCCTCCCTCTCGTTGCCGGCAGGGTGGGGCCTCGGCGGAGCCGGCGGTCTCCTCTGCCTCGTTGTTGGTGCCACGGGGCCTCGACGGAGCAGGGCCTCGTCGACGCCAGCGGAGTGGGGACTCGTTGGAGCCGGCATTGTCCTCTGCCTCATCCTCGGTCTCGCCAAACAGCGCCTCGTCCGCTTCATCGCCCTCTTTGTAGATGGCCGCAGCCTCCGCCACCCACATGAGGTACCGCCAGCGCTCGAGGCGGCCCTCGCGGGCGGAGCGGTACGAGTCGAGCAGTGCCTCCTGCTCCGCCCACTCCGCGGCGATCTGCTCCTACGCCTGCAGGTGCTCCTGGAGGAGATGGTGGTTGTAGGCGGCGTCAGCCTGTGTCTCCTGGAACTGCTCCTCATGCTTCTGCCTCACCGTGTCCATATATTGGGCACGGGCCCCGCCGATGGTCATGGTACAATGCACCGGCGAGGATGGCGCGGAGAAGGGGGTTGGCGCCGGATCGTCGACTACCATGTTCTCCATTGGGACGTCGTTGTCCTCCGGTTTCCTGCCGGCCAGCCAGTCGGCAGCAATGGCTGGCATCTCCTTGTGGTCTGTCGTCCACCCGTCCCGAAGAGCGCTGGAGCGCGAGGAAGCCATGGTGGGCAGTAGTGGTGTGGACAGGAGAATAGGAACGGATGTGGATGACTACGGCTATGGCCGGCACAACAGTTTATATAGCAATGGTGAGCGGCGGAGGGACGGACGTGTGGTGCCGGAGTAGCCGCCTCGGCAACCGCGTATCATTAATGTGGGCGGCAGAAGGACGGGCGGACGACACTTGTGTCGTTTGAAGGCGGAACAATCGCATGCACCGGGAAGTGGGGCGGGCGGCACTGATCGTTTCGGCGGAAAGCGCGCGCGGGCGAGGGAGGCGGTCTGGGTGGGCCAGTGCAGTCAAACTCGTGCTTGGCAGCGGGTCGGTCCAGCAGCCAGACATGCTAGCTCGCCAGCTACCTCGCCGAGCTGAGCGACGACAATCAGACGATGGTCGTGGCTTCCGACCAGGAGCCGGTGCCACTGTCCAAGCCGGTTCATGTTGTGGTCACCATAGAGCAGGTGCGGCCGCACTTCGACGCCCTAATGGCGGAAGAGCTACCAGCGCAGGAGGACCTGTGCTGCAACCTCCATCTCCTCAACGAGCACCGGTGAACAAGCGAACGACAATGCCGTCGCGGACATGTGGCCCTATGATCCTGGCTTCCCGAATGAGCAGCGGGCGCTGTATCAGACCATCCATAGGGCCCGTGAGGCCCTCTCCGTCGTCCTTCGAGTTGTTGCGCTCGCCGTGGCGCCGCTGTCTCGCGTTGTCAGGATGGTCAACGGACATGAGGATGAGGAGATGACTTTACTTGGAGAGGATGACAGTGGGGACCCACGAGGGCCATAGCCGCACGTACGCAAGTGCCTCTTTATTAGTATATAAAACTGTAATTTGTTTTGTTTCCTCCTGGTTTCCAGAGATCACGATCCCACACCATTGTCAACCTATGTAGTCAATAAACGAGAGAATTGCACAACAAGCGGCCGACTGTCGGGACCAAGCAGCTCGAGCAGTATTTGTGTTTTTGAGGTGTGAGCACTGCAGAGTTTTTCTTGAGCGATGTTTAGCCCAGATATTGATTTTTCCCCTCTGAACAACAATGAAAACATCGATGCAGCTATTAACTGGGCGGGCTGTGGCCCGTCTAGCCCAGGCCAGATATCCAGCCCAGATATTATTATTTTTCAAGCTAAAAATGGCTAGCCCAGCTATACTTTTTTAGGAATACCTAGGCAAGTTCAAGTTGTTATTCTCCGCCCCGCTGGGCTGCAAATCTTTCCTAGGAGGGGTGCATTAGGCTTAACAAGAAAATGGGCTTTAAGAAATAATAAACGGGATGTAATTATAAAAACTGGGCAGTAACTATAAAAAATGCACCAAACACGTAATTACTTTATAAAATATTATTTTTGGATATTGAAAATTTTAATTTCATTAATTGTTGCGAGCGCAATGTTTCGTTGGATTTTTACGTAATATAAATTTAAATTTAATTTGTATTTAATCTGACTAGAAATTTCGGGATAAAAATATTTCGGATCCCATCAAAATGTGGGAAATTTTATTGAATTCTGTTTTGAAAGGTTGGTTGAAATGGGTTGTACTTTTAACAAACTGTAAATGGGTTGTAGTAAATTCCATTAGAATTCAAAAATTGGCTGCACATTCTTACAAATCTCAAATGGGCTATAAGTTCTCTGCCACACACTTGTGGCCTTACTAAGTTGACGCGTCCCTAAAAAAAAGAGTTGACGCGTATGCAAGGCTTTGTCAACTTATAGTCAACACACGGTTCTAGTAGCACTGGCCGTTGGATGTCCATCCAACGGATGCCGTGCTTCTTCTTCAATCTCGGATATTCTAGATTCACCCGCCCAAATAATGATTCCTTCCCCTGACATCTGGGGCGCACCGTTTCGGAAGCTGACCTGTGGGCCTACTAAGTTGACGCATACCAAGGGCTTTGTCAACTTAATCAATATAAACGATTCTAGCTGTAGTGACCGTACGATGTCCATCCAACGGCCGTCGTGCTTCTTCAACCTCTGGTCTTCTTGCTCCAGCCGCCCAAAGCAGCGCCGGTCGTGCTGCCTGCTCCTGCCTCCCGTGGCCGGCTATGCTGCCGCGCAGGCCTCACCGCCCCCTACTACTCCCACTGCTGGCCAGGCCATCCCTCTACTCACCCACACCCCCTGTTATTCCGCGGCGACGGCAGCCTCACACTGCAGCCGAACCAATGAACCCTCGTTGTAACACCCCATATGTGATACCTTCCATTTATGGCAATATATGCAATGTTGACTTCGTCAATTCCATTCTGGGCTCTTCTTTCATTTCGGGTTTCTTCGTTTTGTCGTGTGTGTGTGCTTTTCATCCATGTCATGTTATCATGTGCATTGCATTGCATTCGTGTTGTCACTTGCACCCGGTCCCGCTCGCCTCTTCCCGTTGTCTATTTCAATTTCCGACACTCACACACGTGCCCGTGCCACCCCCGAGTCCTTCTTTCGTATGTGGCCGTGAAACGTTCTCGGAATGAGGTGAGACTTGTCATGCGTTGTTGTCTTAGTACGTGTAGGCCACCTGTCAAGTTTCGTCGTGTTTGAAGGTCATTTGATACTCCAACGGTTAACCTAGTGGGCTAAAAGCTCCTCTTCCTTTTGGCCCAAGACCCCCTCCACAACAGCCCACTAACCCATCACAACCACTCCCATCCTCTCGGTCGTCGGATCGCGATCGTGCGGGCGAAAACCGCTCCTCATTTGGACCTTCCTAGCTCCGAGAATCTATAAATAGGCCTCCTCACGTCCATTTTTCGGGTAAAACCCTAGCTCTCATCCTCCTCCCGCCGCCGGACGTGTCCGTCCGCGCGCCGGACGTGTCCGCCCCCACGCCCGGATGAACCGCAGCCCGCCACGTGGCAAGCCCAGCCGCCTCCCACCGCAGGCCCGCCGCGGCCCGTTCCCGGCCCCTGTGGCCCGGCCGCCCCGCCGCCCTTCGCCCCCCGCACCGGCGCGCTCCGCCGCCGCCACGCCGGGCGCCCCTCGCCGGTCGGTCGCGCGCCGCCGTCGTCTCCGCCGCCTCCCGGCTCGAGCGCCACCGCCCGCAGCTCGCCTCCACACCGCCGACCGCAGCTCGCCTCCACATCGCCGGCCGCCACCACCGCCCGGCTCCGCCGCCGCCTCGGGCGCCGCTCCGGCCGCCACCACCGCGCCCCGTCGCCGGCCGCCACCGCCGTCTCCTCCGTCTCCGGCGACATCTCCGGCGAGGGTCGGATCCGGATCTGGAGGTGGACCAGATCCACCGGTCCCTCGAACCAAACGTCCGTCCCCGTCCCGGGTTGACTTTCTAGGAGGTCAAAATCCACAAAGTCCCCAGATCCGTTAAATTTGTTGCCTCCTTTGCCATGTGATAACTTTGTGCTCGGTGCTCCGTTTTGCGCGTATGATATGTCAAAATGTTCGTCTCGTCGTGCTCTACATGTTAGTACCAGTTTCATGCATGTTAGAGATCCTCTAGTTGACTTAATCTTCATGGCAAGAGTGCATGTTGCTGAAACTGTTTCAGCACTTGTTGTCTGTGTAAATTTGTTGCCATGTATGAGATGTGATAACTTTGTGCATGTTGGTCCGAATGGAGTGAATGATATGTCCAGATCTTCATTGTGAAATGATCTACATGATGGTTGTTGTAGCATTCATGTTAGGTGTCATATTGCTATGTATATCTCTGTTGCAAAAGTGCATTTGGCTGATAAGTTTCTGAACTTGTTATGAGATGATGTTTTGCCTTGCTTGCGCATATTTATCCATGTGCCATATGAGCTAGGTGTCAACATGAGTTTTTCTCTTGGGTATGTGCTCTACATGATAGATTCATTTGCATGCCATGTTATGTCTTGATATGAGTGCAACAAGCTTGTCAACATGTCATCATATTTATAAATTTCTGCTAAGTGTGAATCTGGTAAATTTTATGCCATGTACCCATGATGCCACCATCTTTGTTGTGCATGTTTAGAGTTTTTCAGTGGGTGTTCCTTGATGTATATGCTATGCTCTAGCTATCCATGCTCTTGTTTGCCATGATGCCATGTTGTAGATGGTAGTTATGAGGCCCTCAAGTTGCCATGAAATTTATCTGTCAGCATGCCCAGATTTTGCTAAGTCTGGATAAACATTTGCACTTTTGCCATGGTGTTTGGGACATGTTCTAGTATGTTGTAGAAGTAGTCATATGGTTGTTCTTGAAGAGCATGTTATGTATGTTGTTGCCATGCCTTATGCTTGCATGTTGGCTTTCTGTAGCTTGTTGTTTTCATGCTCTCAAGAGGCTATAAAATGTATCTGTCAGCATGTTATCAACAAGTTCAGTTTTGCCACGAGTGTAGCTAGTGTTCTATGCATCCTATGAGCACGATCTTGCTTTGATTAGCTTCTCAAATATGTCGTCTTGTTGTTGGTTACCTTAACTTGCCATGCTATGCTTTGAGTTGAGTTGAACAAGCTTGTAAACATGCCTATTCGTTGTAATTCTGCCATGCCTTGTAATTTTCACTGTCTAAGAATTCTGTAAATTTATTGCAACTTGCCATGCTTGTTTAATTGTGTTCCAACAAGGTTTTGGGTGTGTTCTAAGTTCATGCTTGTTAAGTATCATGTCTACTTCACATCCATGCCCTTTGTCTCCATGTTTGGTGCTGTAGCATAATTATTTCTTGCTACAAAGATGTCATGTTGCTGTAAACTGCAATTTTGCTTGAATCTTGTTTTGCTTATCTTTTGCAAACCGTGCATCCGTTTCCGGTGATCTTTATATCGATTTCAACCGAAATCTTCCCCTCTATCCAGTGGCTTGCTTGGTTTTCCAAGATGAGGCATTTTTCCATCATCTTCTCCTTAGGCTCAAGAGCTTCCTCATGCATACGCACATCATACTCGCATCCCTTGTTATGACTTGCATCATGTTGATTGTGCATTGCACCATGTCTGATATTGTGTCGTTGTTGTGTTATTGTGCTGGGTAGAGCCGGGAGCCGATTCGGAATTCGAGGTTACTACCGAGGCTGAGTTTGAGGAGCAAGGTTACGATCACTCCGTGGAATCAATAGGCAAGATGACCATACCCATATATCACGACTATCTTTGCCTATGCTAGATGTCTCGCTCTTTAGATATTGCCTCGATGCCTATGTCTGTTTGTCAGCCATCCTATTGTTGCCATGAAACTCCTTAACCACCCTCCTAGAAAACCGTTGTTTGGCTAAGTATGCATCGCTCAGCCCCTCTTATAGCGTTGTTAGTTGCAGGTGAAGATTTGAAGATTCTTGCTTCGTGATGAAGTTATTTTTTGGGGATATCACAATATATATAAACTGTTAAACTAAATCACCTATATATTGGTAATGGGTGGAAGGCTAAGCCTCTTGCTTGGTGTTTTGTTCCACTCATGCCACCCTAGGAACCGATAAACCGGTGTTATGTTACTTGATTTTGCGTCCCTAAGACGGTTGGGGTTTATGGGCCCCCCTCGATAACTCGCTCAGTGCTAAAGCTTTTCCAGCAAGGCCCAACATTGGTTTTACATTTGCCTAACAACTAAAATTTGCATAGGGACTAGCTACCCCGCGGACTTATTTAACAACCCCCGGGCCAGTGCTCCTCATGAGTGTTGGTCCGACTCGGCGGACTGCAGGGGCGCCTCGGGGAAACCCGAGGTATTTGGTATTTTTCCTGTAGGCTGTCCCATCCGGTCGTGGCCTGAGGCGAGATACGCGCGGCTACTATCAGGGTGTCGGCACGCCGGGAGGTCTTGCTGGATTAGTTTTACCTTTGTCGAAATATCTTGAGCACGGGATTCCAAGAATACTCGGGTCTTCCCACTTTGGAGTTGCGACTTCGCGGATCGTGAGCTTGTGATGGGCTAAGCTGGGACACCCCTACAGGGTTTGAACTTTCGAAAGCCGTGCACGCGGTTATGTGGCAGATGGGAATTTGTTAATATCCGGTTGTAGACAACTTGACACCTTATTCTTGAATACACTACCTGCGTGAGTAACCGTGATGGTTTCTTTCCGAAGGGCTTCGGGAAGTGAACACGGCGGGGTTATGTTTGATCGTGAGTAGCTAGGATCACTTCTTGATCAACTTGGAGATCGTTGGCACTTGTTCTCTTCTCGCTCTAAACTCGTAAGCTAGTGCTTAGTGCTTGCTGCAACCTTGTTTACAGCCTTTCCACACATAAGGCTTTGATAGTTTTGCTACCCGGGTACGGGATTGCTGAGTCCTCTGTGGCTCACAGATTCAACACCACACCAGACGCAGGTACCGTTGAGAACTATACAGAAGATGGTTCAGAGCTGTACTGGGAGTTCGACGAAGAGCGTGGACGTTACTACGTGTCTTACCCCGACGATCAGTAGTGGTTCCTACTAGGATGTTCCGGGCTTGTGTTATTTATGGTATCTTTTCGTTTGGATTTCGTCTGTAGTCGGACTTTGATGTTATTTGGATGATGTATGCTATTGTATTCACTTGTGTGACGTGGCGAGTGTAAGCCAACTATCATTTTACACTTTCATCCATGTTTTTACATGAGTTGTGCAAAGATACCATACTTGAGATCATTCTAGTATGCGCTTGTGTCTTTAAGTCGTGCCTCGACACATGGGAGACATAGTCGCATACTAGGCATTACACTCGTACTACTCTCCGCGCGGGCTTCCACTGACGCGTCTTCCCCAGCTCCGCTTCGTCCCCTTCCTAGGCCTCGCCGTCGTCCACCGCCCAAGTGCTCTCGGCGCGGCGTGGTCAACGTGGTCAAGGAACGGCTTCCATCGGACGTGGACTGTACGTGGAAAGGCTGATAGCTGGGTCAATGATGGCAGCAAGGAAGTGCCTCCTTATTACGTGGAAAATAATGATTCCTCCACCTGACAACAGGGACCCACCGAACGGGCCACCGTATTTTGCGAAAAATATGTTTCCCCCCTGACTGCTGGGACCCACCGGACGGGCCACCGTATTGCGCGAAAAAAACATTCCCCCCGCTGTCAGCTCGGACCCACCGGAAGTGCCTCCTTATTACGCACACAAAAATGAATACTCCCCCTGCTGGTTGGGACCCACCTTGGTGGGAGGCTGACTTGTGGGCCTACTAAGTTGACGGGGACGATGTGCTTTGTCAACTTAGTCAATATGAACGATTCTAGCTCCAGTGACCGTACGATGTCCATCCAACGGCCATAGTGCTTCTTCAACCTCTGGTCTTGTTGCTCCAGCCGCCCAAAGCAGCGCCGTTCGTGTCGCCTGCTCCTACCTCCTGTGGCCGGCTATGCTGCCGCGGAGGCCTCACTGCCCCTACTATTCCCACTGCTGGCCAGGCCATTCCTCTACTCACCCACACCCCCTGTTATTCTGCGACGACGACAGCCTCACACCACAGCGAACCAGTGAACCCTCGTACTCCTCTACGCGTGGGCATCCACTGTCACGTCTTCCCCAGCTTCGTGTCGTCCCCTTCCTAGGCCTCGCCGTCGTCCACTGCCCCGGTGCTCTCGGCGCGGCGTGGTCAACGTGGTCAAGGAACGGCTTCCATCGGACGTGGACTGTACCTGGAGAGGCTGACACCTGGGTCCACGCGACAGCAAGTAAGTGCCTCCTTATTACGCGGAAAATAATGATTCCTCCACCTGACAGCAGGGACCCACCGGACAGGCCACCGTATTTCGCAAAAAAACGTTTCCCCCTGACTACTGGGACCCACCGAACGGGCCACCGTATTGCGCAGAAAAAACGTTCCCCCGCTGTCAGCTTGGACCCACCGGAAGTGCCCACTTATTACGCACAAAAAAATGAATACTCCCCTGCTGGTTGGGACCCACCTTGGTGGGAGGCTGACTTGTGGGCCTACTAAGTTGACGGGGATGGTGTGCTTTGTCAACTTAGTCAATATGAACGATTCTAGATCCAGTGACCGTACGATGTCCATCCAACGGCCATAGTGCTTCTTCAACCTCTGGTCTTGTTGCTTCAGCCGCCCAAAGCAGTGCCGGTCGTGCCGCACGCTCCTGTCTCCCGTGGCCGGCTATGCTGCCGCGGAGGCCTCACCGCCCCCTACTATTCCCACCGCTGGCCAGGCCATCCCTCTACTCACCCACACCCCCTGTTATTCTGTGGTGACGGCAGCCTCACACCGCAGCGAACCAGTGAACCCTCATACTCCTCTACGCGTGGGCATTCACTGCCGCGTCTTCCCCAAATCCGCGTCGTCCCCTTCCTAGGCCTCGCCGTCGTCCACCGTCCTGGTGCTCTCGGCGCGGCGTGGTCAACGTGATCAAGGAACGGCTTCCATCAGACGTGGACTGTACGTGGAGAGGCTGACAGCTGGGTCCACGACGGCAGCAAGGAAGTGCCTCCTTATTACGCGGAAAATAATGATTCCTCCACCTGACAGCAGCGACCCACCGGACGGGCCACCGTATTTTGCGAAAAAAATGTTTCCCCCCTGACTGCTGGGACCCACCGGACGGGCCACCGTATTGCGCGAAAAAAATGCCC
>LR738711.1:675297191-675380783 GCA_902687465.1 Secale cereale
AAGTGCCTCCTTATTACGCACAAAAAAATGAATACTCCCCCTGCTGGTTGGGACCCACCTTGGTGGGAGGCTGACTTGTGGGCCTACTAAGTTGACGGGGACGGTGTGCTTTGTCAACTTAGTCAATATGAACGATTCTAGCTCCAGTGACCGTACGATGTCCATCCAACGGCCATAGTGCTTCTTCAACCTCTGGTCTTGTTGCTCCAGCCGCCCAAAGCAGCGTCGGTCGTGCCGCGTGCTCCTGCCTCCCGTGGCCGGCTGTGCTGCCGCGGAGGCCTCACCGCCCCCTACTATTCCCACCGCTGGCCAGGCCATCCCTCTGCTCGCCCACACCCCCTGTTATTCTGCGGCGACGGCAGCCTCACACCGCAGTGAACAAGTGAACCCTCGTACTCCTCTACGCGTGGGCATCCACTGCCGCGTCTTCCCCGGCTCTGCGCCGTCCCCTTCCTAGGCCTCGCCGTCGTCCATCGCCATGATGCTCTCGGCGCAGCGTGGTCAACATGGTCAAAGAACGGCTTCCATCGGACGTGGACTGTACGTGGAGTGGCTGACAGCTGGGTCCACGGCCGCAGCAAGGAAGTGCCTCCTTATTACGCGCAAAATAATTATTCCTCCACCTGACAGCGGGGACCCACCGGACGGGCCACCGTATTTCGCGAAAAAAACGTTTCCCCCTGACTGCTTGAACCCACCAGGTACATCTTCGCACGCAAGGAAGTGCGTCCAGGCAAAAAAAATGATTCACCCCCCCCCCTGACTGCTGGGACCCACCTGCTACATCTTCGCACGTAAGGAAGTGCCTGACAGTCGGGACCCACCTGGTCAAAGTGTACGTAGCGTTGTCATTATGGTCGCGAACGTGTACGTACATACTGGTCGATGTAGAGGCGCGCACGTAGCATGTACTCGTACGTACATCGGCCAGTGTGCAAGAAAGAAAATACGGCCACGTACGTACATACGGGCAGGGTCTCAAACGCCTACTCGCACATATGTACGGCCATGGCTCATGTACATGGCTGGGTCGGAACGGAGAAACAGCGTCGTCGTCGTGTTCATGGGGAGGCAACCGGCTGGGTCGGAACGGAATGCGTCGTCGTGTTCATCCGGAGGGCTTGGACGGAACAGCCGATGGAAACGAGGCCTGGCGTACCGCAGAACAGAGGAAACGGCCTTGTGTTCGACCGGCCACGTTCAAAACGGGATCCTGTTCAACGGGAGGGGTCTGGCGTACCGCAAAACGGAGGAAACGGACCTCCTACGGTCGAAACAGGGGTCCTGTTGATCGGGAGGGGTGTGGCGTACCACAAAACGGAGGAAACGGACTTGTGTTGGAGCGCTACGATCGAAACGGGGGTCCTGTTCATCCGGAGGGGTGTGGCGTACTGCAAAACAGAGGAAACGGACTTGTGTTGGAGCGCTACGGTCGAAATGGGGGTCCTGTTCATCGGGAGGGGTGTGGCGTACCGCAAAATGGGACTCCACGAGATACTGTTCATCACCACCGTCAACCCCCTCCAGCCTCCACGGGCTACTGTTCATCCAACGTCGACCTCCTCCAGCCTCCACCTGCGACTGTTCAGCCTCCACCGCGCGCTACTCCACCGGCTACTGTTCAACCAGCCCTCTTGTAATGCCCAGTATGTGACTATGTCTCCCATGTGTCGAGGCACAACTTAAAGACATAATCACATACTAGAATGATCTCAAGTATGGTATCTTTGCACAACTTATGTAAAAGCAGGGATGAAAGTGTAAAATAGTAGTTGGATTACACTCGCCACGTCACACAATAAAATACATTAACATACATCATCCAAAACATCAGAGTCCGACTATGGACGAAATCCAAATGAAAGATACCATAAATAAAGCAACACAAGGTCCCGATCATCCTAGTAAGAGCCCTACTGATCCTCGGGATAAGACACGTAGTAACGTCCACGCTCTTCATCAAACTCCCAATACAGCTCTGAACCACCACCTGTATAGTTCTCAACGGTACCTGCATCTGGTGTTGTGTTGAATCTGTGAGCCACAGAGGACTCGGCAATCCCGTTCCCGGGTAACAAGACTATCAAAGCCTTAGGTGTGGAAAAGGCTTAAAACAAGGTTGCCGCAGCACTAAGCACTAGCTTACGAGTTTATAGCGAGAAGAGAACAGGTGCCAACAATCGCCAAGTTAATTAAGAAGTGATCCTAACTACTCACGATCAAACATAACCCCACCGTGTTCACTTTCTGAAGCCCTTCGGAAAGAGACCATCACGGTTACTCACGCAGGTAGTGTATTCATGAATAATGTGTCAAATTATCTACAACCGGATATTAACAAATTCCCATCTGCCACATAACCGCGGGCACGGCTTTCGAAAGATCAAACCCTGCAGGGGTGTCCCAACTTAGCCCATCACAAGCTCACGATCTGCGGAGTCGCAACTCCAAGGTGGGAAGACCCGAGTATTCTCGGAATCTCGTGCTCAAGATATTCCGACAAAGGTAAAACTAATCCAGCAAGACCTCCCAGCGTGCCGACTCCCTGACAGTAGACGCGCGTATCTAGTCTCAGGTCGCGACCGGATGGGTGATCATACAGGTAATACCAGATACCTCGGGTTTCCCCAAGGCGGCCCCGCATAACCCCCAGTTTGGACCAACACTCATGAGGAGCACTGGCCCGGGTTGTTAATTAAGTCCACGGGGTAGCTAGTCCCTATGCAAATTTTAGTTGTTAGGCAAATGTAAAACCAATGTTGGGCGTTGCTGGAAAAGCTTTAGCACTAAGCGAGTTATCGAGGGGGGCCCATAAACCCCAACCGTGTTAGGGACGCAAAATCAAGGAACATAACACCGGTTTATCGGTTCCTAGGGTGGCATGAGTGGAACAAAACACCAAGCAAGATGCTTAGCCTTCCACCCATTACCAATATATAGGTGATTTAGTTTAACAATTATGTATATTGTGATATCCCAACAATAACTTCATCACGAAGCAAGAATCTTCAGATCTTCACCTGCAACTAACAATGCTATAAGAGGGGCTGAGCGAAGCATACTTAGCCAATCAACGGTTTGCTAGGAGGGTGGTTAAAGAGTTTCATGGCAACAATAGGAGGGCTAACAAACAGACATAGGCATCGAGGCAATATCTAAAGAGCGAGACATCTAGCATAGGCAAAGATAGTAGTGATATCTGGGTATGGTCATCTTGCCTGTTAAGTCGTCGGTGGGATCGTAAGACGGCTCCTCGTACTCAGTCTCGGCAAGATCCTCGAACTCGGTCTCGGCTCCCGGCTCTACTCAACACAAGAACACAACATGGCACAATATCAAACACGGTGCAATGCACAATCAACATGATGCAAGTATGATGTGCGTATGCAGGAGGATGCTCTTGAGCCTAAGGAGAAGAAGATGGAAGAGGCCTCATCTTGGGAAACCAATCAAGCCACTGGATAGAGGGGAAGATTTCGGTTGAAATCGATATAAAGATCACCGGAAACGGACGCACGATTTGCAAATGACAAGCAAAACAATATTCACACCAAACTACAGTTTACAGCAACATGACATCTTTGGAGTAAGAAATAATTATGCTACAGCACCCAAACATGGAGACAAAGGGCATGGATGTGAAATAGACATGATACTCAACAAGCATGAACTTATAACACACCCAAAAACCTACTGGAACACAATTAACCAAGCATGGCAAGTTGCAATAAATTTACAGAATTCTCAGACTTAGCGAAAATTACAAGGCATGGCAGAATTACAACGGATAGGCATGTTTACAAGCTTGTACAACTCAACTCAAAGCATGGCATGGCAAGTTAAGGTAACACACAGCAAGAAGACATATTTGAGAAGCTACTCAAAGCAAGAACATGCTCATAGGGTGCATAGAACAATAGCTACACTCGTGGCAAAACTGAACTTGTTGATAACATGCTGACAGATATATTTTATAGTCCCTTGAGAGCATGAAAACAACAAGTTACAGCAAGCCATCATGCAAGCAAAGGCATGGCAATAACATACATAACATGCTCTTCAAGAATAACCACATGGCTAATTCTACAACATACTAGAACATGTCCCAAACAACATGGCAAAAGAACAAAAGTTTATCCAGACTTAGCAAAATCTGGGCATGCTGACAAATAAATTTTATAGCAACTTGAGGGCCTGATAACAACAATCTACAGCATGGCATCATGGCAAACGAGAGCATGAATAGCTAGAGCATGGCATATACTTCAAGGAACATTCATTGGACAACCCTTAACATGCACAACAAAGACTGTGGCATCATGGATACATGGCAATAAAATTAACAGATTCACACTTAGCAGAAATTTGTAAACATGATGACATGTTAACAAGCTTGTTGCACTCATATCAAGACATATCATGACATGGGAATGAATATAGCATGTAGAGCACATACTCAAGAGCAAAACTCATGTTGACACCTAGCTCATATGACACATGGATAAATAAGCACAAGCATGGCAAAACATCATCTCATAACAAGTCCAGAAACTTATCAACCAAATGCACTTTTGCAACAGAGATATACATGTCAAGATGACAACTAACATGCATGCTACAGCAACCATCATGTAGAGCATTTCACAACGAAGATCTGGACATATCATTCACTCCAATCGGACCAACATGCGCAAAGTTATCAACTCACGAACATGGCAACAAATTTACACAGACAACAAGTTACAGCAACATGCACTCTTGCCACGAACATTGAGTCAACTAGATGAACTCTAGCATGCATGAAACTGGTACTAACATGTAGAGCACGACGAGACGAACATTTCGACATATCATACACGTAAAACGGAGCTACGAGCACGAAGTTATCACATGGTGAAGGAGGCAACAAATTTAAAGAAACCGGGGACTTAGCAAAAATATACCCCTCCGAGAAAAAATCAACGGGACGGGGATGTCCCGGGACGGAGGGATCCGGCCTGCGCGGGACGGGGCGTTTGGATCATGGGACGGGTGGATCTCATCCACCCGCCCAGATCCGGATCTGGTCCGACGACTCCGGCGATCGGAGCTGCCGGTGGCGATGGGGTGCGGGGCCGGCGCGGCGGCCGAGGGCGCCGGCGGAGGATGCGGCCGACGTCGTGCCGCGGGGCGGCGGCCGGAGTGCGCACCGGCGCGGTGGCGAGGAGGCGAGGCGCGGCGCGGCCCGTGACCGGCCGCGGCGGGGCTTGGCGGCGAGGTGGCGGAGATTGGTGGTGGCGTCGGCGGCGGCTGGTGGTGATGGCGCCGGTGGCGGCGGCGGTGGGCGCGGTCGCCGGCGCCGGAGGCGGAGGCGTCGGCGAGGAGGCGCGAGCGTCAGGCGGCGAAGGACGGAACGGGCCGCGGGGGCCCGGTCCGGGCTAGGCGGGCCCTGGCCGACAGGGATGCGGGCGCGGGTGGCAGCCAGTCGGGCGACGACACGTGGCGGCGGCGGTGGAGGTCGGACATGTCCGGCCGGGTTGGACGTGTCCGGCGACGGCGGAGGAGGAGTTTGACTAGGGTTTTGCCCGAAAAATTCGGGGAGAAGGGGTTATTTATAGATTCTGGGAGTTAGGAAGGTCCAAATGGGGTGCAGTTTTCGCCCACACGATCACGATCCGACGACCGAGAGGATGGGAGTGGTTGTGCTGTGTTAGTGGGCTGTTGTGGATGGGGCCTTGGGCCAAAAGGAAGGGGAACTTTTAGCCCACTAGGTTACCCGTTGGAGTATCAAATGAACTCCAAACGCGATGAAACTTGACAGGCGGCCTACACGTACTAAAACAACAACACACGATAAGTCTCACCTCATTCCGAGAACGTTTCACGGCCACATACGAAAGAAGGACTCGGGGTGCCACGGGCACGTGTGTGAGTGTCGGAACTCGAAACGGACAACGGGAAGAGACGAGCGGGTCCGAGTGCAAGTGACAACACGAATGCAATGCAATGCAATGCACATGATAACATGACATGGATGAAATGCACACACGCACGCGACAAAACGAAGAAAACCGAAATGAAAGAAGAGCCCAGAATGGAATTGATGAAGTCAATGTTTCATATATTGCCATAAATGGAAGGTATCACATATGGGGTGTTACACCTCTCCACGGGCTCCTGTTCAACCACCCCTCCACGGGCTACTGTTCATCTAGCCCTCCATCATCTACTGTTCATGGAGCCCTCCACGGGACGGTCTTGTTCATGTAGCCCTCCACGAGGTCCTGTTCATGCAGCCCCAACGGGCTCGATCGAACGCGGTCCTGTTCATGCATAGGCAACATCACGGGGTCCTGTTCAGCTACCCCCACCGGGAACTGTTCATCCAATCCCCCCAGCACGCTCACTGTTCATGCAGAGGCAGCATCGATCGGCTTCAGTTAGTAGCAGTAGCGAAGGAATCGCTCGATCGGGTTCAGTTAACAGCCATTGATCGATCGCTCGGGTTCAGTAACGTGTAGCTTGCAGTGCAATCGCTCGGGTTCAGTTAGAGCCCAACGCCTCGCTCGGATTCAGTTAGAGCCCAACGCCTCGCACCCACGCGCGTGCGTGTACGAGAGAAACACGCATCGCTCGGCCCAGACCACCCACCGTAACCGGGAACACCCCGATATTTTCCTCGCCCTCGCCTCTACCACGGTTTTTTCCGTCATGGACGACCCAAAGAATGTCATGCTGCTGCGTCTCCGGCCCGCCCAGGACGAAAAGCCCATTTTCTGTCATGATTTTTTGTCATAGAAGTAGGACCCCACCACATCTATGATGATACCGGATTTTGTCACAATTATCATCATAGAAGTGTCATAAGTATGACAGAAAAAAGTTTCGTTCGGCCCAAAATGTCACGGATGTGTCTTTATTTTGTAGTGTAGATCTCCAAGAACATCAAGGAGAACATTGTATTGAAGATCAAAGAGAGATAAGAATCCAACTAGCTACTAGCTATGGACCTATAGGTCTGTGGTAAACTACTCAGACATCATCGGAAGGGCAGCAAAGTTGATGTAGAAGCCCTCCGTGATCAAGTCCCCCTCCGACAGAGTATCGGAAAAGGCCTCCAGATGGGATCTCACGGGAACAGAGACTCGTGGCGGTGGAAAAGTATTTTCATGGATGCCTCTAGGGTTTCTGGAATATTTCTGCATTTATATGCCAAAGAAGGGGGTCAGGGCGCCCCCTGGCTTGTCGTCGCCTCAAGGACTCTCTAACTTGGACTCCAAGTCCTACGTGTGTCTTCTGGTCCAAGAAGAAACATCATGAAAGTTTTATTCCGTTTGGATTTCGTTTGATATTCCTTTTCTGCGAAACTCAAAAACAAGGAAAAAATAGAAACTGGCACTGGGCTCTAGGTTAATAAGTTAGTCCCCCAAAAATATAAAATTGCATATTGATAAATATAAAACAACCAAAGTTGATAATATAATAGCATGGAACAATCAAAAATTATAGATACGTTAGAGACGTATCATTGTTCTCTTGACTTTGCCACCCCCCTCGCGACTTCGAGGGAAACCCTCGTTCTAGCTTCGCCCAAAACAGATGATGGTGTCGCAATCTACGTTGCTCTCCTTCTTGAAGGAACCATCTAGAAGTCGACTCGATTGTTGGTTGGGTAGCTACCCATTGCGGGGATGTCAGTGGTGGTGGTGCGACCAACTTGGGGTCGACGATGTTGTGTGTTGGGGTTTGGCAACAACGTCGTGTTAGTATTGTGGACCTATCGTCCGTTTCCCCATGTTTTTGTCATTGGCGATGTTCTTCTAGGGCTCGGTGGTTGTGTCTTTGGTGTTGCGGTGCTGCCATTCGCTACCCATCATGATGTTTCTCTCTCAGCAATCCGGTGATTTCTTCCCCTCACTATATGAGCTTCCTACAACACTTTGTTCGGCCTCTTCTTGGATCCTTTATTCTTGCCAATTTCTTTGAATATAGATCAATATACATGCGGAGATTCCTCCCCTTATGACATATTAAAAAACATTTGGCATGTCAAAAACTTACCAGAAATTGATAAGTTTTAAGAGATTGGCATGGTAAGTTCGTTTTCAACCAATTGATGGACATTTTTTGTCTCGCTACATATTGGTCAATCAATTTCTGCAGTTAAACAAACTGGCCTCCAAGTCCAGTTAGTAGTTGTGGCAGTGAGATCTGTTGAACCGACCGTTAGGTCCTTTACATCCGTGCATCACCAATGTGGTGAATTACAAAGCTGGTCAGCAGAACATACCCGTCGCTAAGTACCACCATATATTTATATATTTTTGAAACCGGCACATAAGCTTTGCCTCATCAATTAATCAAGGGAGGAGAATAGTGTGGTTCATTACACGCAACACGATTATAATACGTCATTACTCTCCCGACACGTTGTTGCTCATTCCAAATGTCAAAAATGATAGGTGGTGGTTTCGATTTGTGCACATGCATTCCTCTCATTCCAAATGATCCAAGCAATGAGCACGGTAACATATGTCATCGCATCTCTATTGGGAATGTTGTTGGCCAACATATTGGTCCACCAATCCTTAATACAATGTGCCGCCACCCAAGTCAAAGTGCCAATTGAATCCACTTGGGGGGTCATCGCTTAGAGGGGTCTTGGTCTCCAATGGATAGGTGGATGAGAAAAGCTCTCTAGATTTTAGTTCAATATGCTTTGCTAACCCTAGTAAGGAGGTAGGGGATGAGTATATAGTCTAGGGGTGAGAGAGGGGTACATGGGTCGAGCCCCGAGTGGTTGCGCGCAATCGTCCAGTGGTCACCGGATTCCGGTGGCATCTAAGGGACCAGATGTCCGGTGGCTTAAGGGGGTCTCGGTGTCTGATGGTGATCGGACTTCTGGTGATATTCGTCGTTTTGGTTCTAGACAAGTGTGGCTGGATTTTCGGTGAGGACCGGATGTCCAGTGGCTTGGGACGCGCTGGATGTTCGGCCGCTATAGAGTTGATATGCAACTTGTTTTCCTAGGAGGTTCTCCTCGCAGATGCACCAGATGTCTGGTGGTCCCACCGGACGTCCAGTGGATGTAGCTTTTTTGCAGCCTTCCTTCTTGATTCTCTTGCTCCGCTTCTATACCATCTTGTCCATTGCTCCTAGCTTCTCCATGCTCGCATCCTTGGTACCTAAGTACGCATAGCACATCGGTTTGAGGCCATGTCTCACATGTATGGAAGGGAGAGTCACTAAGGAGCGAATTAACCTCATGTTCAATGGCGCATGCGCAAGCTTCTGTCATAGTTCCACTTGGCTCTTGGGGAGTTGGTGTAGTGTACATGGGGATGAACGTAGGTTGCTCCGCACCAATAAGTGAACCCTGATCTCTTGTACTCTGTGGCAAAGCGTGCAAAGGCCACAATTTTTCCAACCTCGACTTGTCAAGTGATCGCATGTCCCAATCCTATCTTGCATTGCAAGTCAGGCAAAGAAATTATCCTTAAGCAGAAGCCCAAGCACCCCAATGAGTTGAGCATTGCATGCTGAGGCCGAAGAGCGGACACTACTTGGCATGTGCTTCCACACAAGGTCGTCCTCAACCTCACCTCTGAGACTAATATCACGAAGAAGGACCCAAAGGAAGGCAAATTCTGACGCCTGACGCCCTGATGGCCTCATGATTCATGATGCTAAAAACTGTATTGATGAGCTGAAACTTGTGATTTGTGAAAGTGAACATTACATCCTAACTGTTACTCAAATATGTTGTGCAAATTTCATTTCGATACATGTAGAGCAAATCATAAGCCACATAGCCATAGATTTTACTCCCTCCGATCAGAATTAAATGATGCAGCCTCTATACATTCCGAATTAAATGATGCATCCTCTATACAATGTAATGTATAGGGTATGTGTCATTTAATTTGGATTAGAGGGAGTACAGTTTTTTTATTGCCATATAATCATTTAATTACAGTAAAGATAACAAAAATGTTGCTATATAATAAAAAATCAAAAAATATTCACTTAATTAGTCACAGATCAAGATTCCGTGAGTCAATTCAGTGAACAACCAAATAAGCGAATTCAGATTCATTCTCATTTCAATTTCCTTGCTGAATTGGTATTCCATTCAATTCAATGTGTAGCCCTCCAATACAAATATCTAAACAGAGCATAAGGTGTTGCATGGAGTTTGATTACATCAAGATTTATCTTTAGGAAGCATATTCAGGTTCACATGTACAGTAGTAACATACGAGTACAGCTATCGTTGTCCTTATGCGTGTCGTGTTTGGCAGTGACACTGATAATTCTGTTTGGTTGCACCATTTTTACATGTTTTATCATTTGGGTGGAACCTCATGATATAATCTGCAAAGTGAAAAAACAGTTGGAAATCTTGTCCAGGCTACGTTCATCCTTATAGTAACTATAGCAGATGCCGGGGGTTATCCTCCTTTTCAATTATTATTTTTAAATAGTTTTTTATTCAGGCACTAATTTTTCGCCAGCTACTTTTACACAGGAGCCTATAAAATGAGTGATGAGCGTGATGAAGGCATGAAGCTACAAACTCTGGATACAGGATAAAGATATTCATGCCGCAGTCTCATTATGTACATTTATGTCAGAAGCTCGACTGCTTGCTTTGGAGTTGGGACCTCTAAATCTTCCGGTCTTTGGTGAAATCTGCACGAAGTTGTACAGTTTTGCCTACAGCCTTCTCTCCAGATCGCATGATCCATACAGACACCGACCACTCGAAGAGACATAGATGACCCGGAACGAAGTTCCTTCAGCTCGAGAAGCTTTCAGTCGGCGCAATCGCACCTCCCTCACCGACAACAAGATCTGAGCACCACAAGAAATTGATATGTCCCTAGTCCCCACTATTCCAGTTGCAGAACCGAGTCCTGCAGAATATGGCACTGCTTTAATTCCGATGGATCATCCCAGAGAGCGGAGGACCAACTTGCAAGATCAGAAGGTTGATAAGCCATTGTCATTTGTCAACTTGGTACCTGCACCAAAATGTAACACGAAATTTAATATTGGAGAAGCTAATTAGCGCACGTGCAGCAAGTGGCGAGCCAGTGCATGGTTACTCCTGCAACAGCACAGAAAACTATGAAGATCACCCTTAACCGGAGCATACAGAATGATGCACTACAAATCCACAATCGCTTAGCATAGAAGTTTGCAATGAGTTAACAAAGGCTAGAACTGGGAATCCTCGCAAACTAAAAGAAGCTAGAGCTGGGAATACACGGTATAGCAAATCCGTTTTAATTTTGGAGATGCTAGCAATGTAGTTTCTGATATCAAAAAAGGAAGTGTCAGATAAGAAGGAACGAATATGCCCACCCTTTCTGTCCCTTTCATCAGTTGCCTCTTGTATCAACAACTATGCAAGATACTAGAAACTACATGATTTAAATGCTGGAATAAATAAGAATGATATGCTTCAAGATCTTTTCACCACAGAAACACCAGGGAAGTGTACATCCCTGGTTGACTGTCTGATGGTTACCGCTTCCATTGTCTAGATCTGAGCAGAACCACCATGTATATAAAGTGATGATACCCCAACCTGAGAACTCCAAGCCCTAGCTCAAATATGTCTTCCATGGAGGAGCCTCTGCTGCCTCTATTCCAGCGTAATCAGAAGTACTCTTCCTCCAAGCAAGACAGAAGCAAATCATGCGATGTCCCAAACAGGTGTGCACCTTCCTTTCATCCAGACACTAATGTCAAAGCTAGCCTCAGTACTCTCAATCATCCTCCAGCCACTTATGAAAACACCAATATAGTATCCACACCGACTTTACAGCGGGTGCGTTCTTCACCTTCTATATTCACATCAATCAAAGAAGCTCCCTGTGCACATGAGCTTGACAAGCAAAGCCCTTCTGCACAATACACACCATCAATTACAAGGCAGGCTATTGTTAGTGTCATCCTATACATCTCAATAGGAGTCACGGTGTACATGACAAATGTTGAAGGCTTCAAGGGGAAATCCACGTTTAAGTTAGTGGATGCCCTGTACTTCACCATCATAAGCTTGTGCACCATTGGGTATGGTGACATAGTCCCTTGCACTACCTTCACAAAGGTGTTCACATGCTTGTTTCTACTAATAGGTGTTCGCTTTGTTGACATTATGCTAAATGGACTGTTGACAAATGTGCTAGACAAGCAGAGAACAGTCCTACTTAGCACAATGGATGATAATAAGCTGAACAGGGTATTTGACACGTACATGATCGATGCTGAAAAGAAAAGGTCAAGAGGGAAGATGAAAGTACTACTTGCACTAGGCGTTGTTGCAGGGTCTATCTCAATTTGTACAATCATAGTACATGAGGTGGAGAGCCTAAATTGGATTGACAGCTTCTATTTATCAGTCATTTCTGTGACAACAGTTGGATATGGGGATTATGGCTTTTCAACTACAGCTGGAAGGCTGTCCGCGACTGTGTGTCTGTTGGTGAGCACTTTGGCAGTTGGCAAGGCATTCTTGTTCCTAACGGATCTAAGGATGGACAGAAGGAACCGACGAACTACAAAATGGATCCTCCAGAAGAAAATGGACAATGAGCCGCTTGCTGCAGACCTTGATAACAATGCAGCTGTAAGGTATTGTAATTTTCCCATCAATTACCATGTCAAGGAATTTTGTACTTAACATGAGCTTCTACTCTGCTGCTTATCTCGTATCCAATGATTACATCATATTATTTCCTTATCTGGAAATTAAATTTATCTGATGATAGGATCTTTCTTAATTTCTTGCACGACAAAAAGCTAATAATTTCTCATTCCTTTTAGTCTTTTACCAAACACGCAAGGAAACAATAAATATACTTGTGATATGCATTGAGCCATTGACTCTCGAAATAGGCTTTCGCCCAGCATTGAGCCATTGACACCTCAAAAACTTACATGGAAGTTACTTTTCATCAGTTCGTCACAACTTCTAAATCTTTCTTCTCATTAAATTAATTTAAAAGTATGTTACTATGTCTTACAGGGCAACTATGCCTTTTACGTTCAAGCAAGCTACTTCACATGTGATTAACGTGTGATTGCCTTCTCCATATGCAACAGCAAATCAGACTTTATGATCTACAAGCTGAAAGAGATGGGGAAGATCGATGAGAAAGATGTCACGATGATCTCAGACCAGTTTGATCAGCTAGGCCTTGCAAAATGTGGAAATGTTGCTCTTGCTGACATAATTGGAAACTTATGAGTATGTATTATGTAAATGTGAGAAATATATCGTACCTCAGTGATAGATATCATCTGATACTTTGCTAACTAGAAATCAAAATCTAAACATGTACACGTGACCTATTTAATACCCTTCCATATTATAAGTAGTCGAAACACTGTCTATCACTGTTGATCTTGGAGTGTACATTGTAGTATACAATTGAACCTGGAGTCATATTTCTTGTAATGTGGTTGGTCATAGCCACAGCTTCAGGGTTTCTTTACATATTTTCTCACCCGGATTGTATGGATATGTAATTAAGGATACAGGGAAGAACTGGATAGTACGAGTTTTGTGCAGTGTAATTAAAGCAATGGGACAACTTACCAAAGAAAGAGACAGAGCTTGACACGATGAATTCAATGTTTTGTAGTTTGCCATCATCTCAAGCCATCAGATCCACTCTCACTTACTGTGTTATCCGAGATCTTCGCAATCCTGGAAAAGCTAGTTACTGTAATGAAGCTCAAGCATATTCGGTTTGGGGATGCCAAAAAAAGCCAGATGCAGAACATATATTAGTGCATTTGTGACATTTCGTGCTCCTCCTTCAAGACTAACCTTTCTCTAGTTTCAGTTATAAGCTTCAACATGGTTGACAATTTGTGCAACTTGTCATTTATAGACTGCTGAGTGTCCAACTCTTTTGCTAATTGGGAACTGGCGTAGTGATCAATCTCACATTGTAATGAACTCAGCTGTGAATCAATATGCTGCACAAAATCATCATACGCAGAATGATCATCCATGATGTTTGTTGGGTCATGATCCTTGGAGAATGTGAAGCTATCAGCCATCTGAAGTTCACTTCTCTTGGAGTGGCCAGCCAAGTTTGAGTCACTAGTCTCCTCCACCCGATCATCAATTTTACCGGAGAACACTCTTATATGGTCATTGGAGTCTTCAACATTAGTCGTCCCTGGACGCAACGCATGTTCAATTAACATATTCTGCTTCACCGAAATAACCTGGATACAACAAACAATGTTTCAGATATATAGACGGATGAAATTTGGAGAAAATTTCCTGAGTGGGAGTGGTTTATGTGAGATGTCATTTATGTGTTAGTTGTTATTTGAAGGAAAAGCTTGCAAAATTCATAAGTGATGTAATGAGCAGAATGATCACAAGAACAGTGGGGCATTGTCTAAGTATGACTCAGCAATGTATCACGGGGTTTTGGTACAAGTTAAAAAAAATCAATTTTAAGAACCAAAAATTATCATATATACTCCCTCTGTTCCTAAATATAAGTCTTTTTAGAGATTCCAACATGGACTGCATACAGAGCAAAAAAAGTGAATCTACACTCTAAAGTATGTCTATATACATCTGTATGTAGTCCGTATTGAAATCTCTAGAAAGACTTATATTTAGAAATGGAGGGAGTATATCACATGATGATACAAGAACATGTCATCACCTCACTAATCTTTGCGGAAAGCTTGTCAAGCAGCTCAATGCGCTCTTTTATGTTCTCCAAAGCTTTGGTCAACTTCTTCTTTTGCACAAGTAAGTCCACTGCCTCATTCTCTCTGCCCATCCGGACACTGACCGCGGCTCTCTTCTTAAGATTCTCAGCGGCCTCGGTCAACCGCACAAGCCTCACCCGAGCACTATTTGCTACAAGGGAAAAAAAAACAGTCAGTAAAAAGGATGTTGAGTATTCTAGGAATAAAATGCGCACTAGTGCAGTGCAACAAATATGGTGTGCCCCTATCCACAGAGCGCTGGACTCAAACTCACTTCTACTATCCCTAGACCCGAACATACTATGCACGTAATATAGATTGGCGAGCAATCTTTGGAATCGCAATCATTGTCTGCAATTTAGTAGCACAAATATGTAGAATGAAATACAAAAGTTCCTCCTACGGACTCAGCATTCCAGTTTCCGGAAGAAGAACGCAGCCATGGCGATGGGGTTGAGGAGTTAGTATACCTTTGGATTGGGTGAGGTCGGCTTCGGCGTGGAGTTGGAGGAGCTGCTCCCGCAGCCGGTCGAACGTCAGCGGGGCCGGGCCCGGGGCCGGGCCGCCGCCTCGGCTGGATGCCGCCAGGACGAGCCGCCGAGGGGTCGCCCTCGCGGGCCTCCATCCTGCCCTCGCGGCAGGAGGCGGCAGGGGCAGCGGCGCCACTAGCGACGATGCGAAGGCCATCTCCTCCCACAGCCCCTCGCCGGAGTTAATTGCAAGGAACTGTTAAATTTGCGGCAGCTCACAGATCAGTACCATTATTCAGATCTTTTGCAATTCAGTATCAAGATTGAGGCTAGTCGTTGCAATACGGCTAAGTGTGGTATAACGTTGTATCGACATTTTATCAGACAACCGGGCCACCTGTCAGGTGACAAGCTGGCGAACCGGCGCGCTGCTCGGCTGACTAGGACCGGCCCGGCTCGGTCGGTCTTGACTCGGTCGAACCCTAGCGATTCTCTCCTCTCCCTCTCCCTCTCCTCGCGATGGCTATTCCGGGCGGCGGCGGCGGTGGCCGTAGCAGCGATGGCGTTGTGGGCGGGTACGGAGACCTCTTCGGACTCGGTAGCGATATGCACAGAGGACTCGACGTCGAGGGCTCCGGATCCTCATGTTACTACAGCGACGACGACGAGTGCATGGAGGCGCCGTTGTCCATGGAGCAGTGGCTGCGCCTGGCTGAGATTTGGGTGGCCCGTCCTACCACAAGCCATCACTACACCCATGGATTGGGTGGCCTGTTGTAAGTGCTCTCTCCTCTGTCCTCTCTCCTCTCTCTTTTGTGCCATAATTCGGGCTAGGGTTAGGTTACTCAAAATGTGCAATTTTGCTGTCCGTTGTAGTTTGGATGATGTTGTTTGGGACGTTAGGATTCACTTCGATGCTCAACATAATTTGTATAGGAAGTTATGCAACTCAGATGTCACATTCCTGAATCTGTATGCACTGATTCAAACACAAGGATTTAACTTCAATGATGAATTGTACCACATGGGGAATATAGGCATAGGAGTGCATAGAGAGCATGGCCTATATTTGATAGAAACAAACATCAAGTTGCAGCAAATTAAGAAGCAAAATGAGGACAATTTACTTCTGAATTTGTTAGTGAGGGCCACATCATTTGTCAGTATTGTATCTCATAGAGAAGAGGAACAATTAGCCACAATTTTATATCAACCACCTGTTGTGTATGATCTGAGAGATCCTCATGTGCTTGCTGTTGATGATCATGGTGTTGTTTTTTAGAGTCAAAGCAGCAACAGCGATGCACTACAACCTACTGGTATGTGCACACAAGAGAGCAGAAATGTTAGCAAAAGGAAGCTCAAATCCGTGATGGAAGAAGAGGCGGAGGAGGGATATAATACTAATGATGAATCTCATGGTGCATATGATAGTGACAACAACCCTTTCTGCATGAAGAAGTACAGGATAGCTGAAGACACAAAGATAACTGAGGGAAAGAGGCTGGTAGAGGAAGAAGGAGAAGAGGGTGAAGATTCAGATGAAGAAATGGATGAAGATTCAGAAAAGGAATAGCTACATTATGAGGGTGACACTGATGTTGAGGAGTTGTTTGAGATTGAGGAGGATGAGGAGGAAGATTCAGAAAAGGAACCACCAATGAAAGCACCTGCCAAAAAGAGGCAAAAGCTCCCAGTTAGGAGAGGTCCCACCATTAGGAACCATTCTAATGTGTTAGAGGAATGCAAACTAGATTTCAGACCATCATCAGATGAAGAAGATACTGGGTTGCTCTTGGATAGTGAAGATGATGGATATGAGCCATTGGCATTTGTCCTACCAAAAGAAAGGAAGAGTAGGGCCATGAAAAGGCCAGCAAGGATATGGTATAATGAAAAACTGGAGCAACCACACCAACAGTTATGTATGCACATGTGTTTTAAAAACAGCAGCAATTCAGAGATGCTCTGTTGAACTTGCACATTACACAGTCCAGAAATTTCATATATCATTGAAACTCAGACCAAAGGATCATTACTTGCTGCAAACAAGAGCATTGTAAGTTCTTGATAGTTGCAGCAGTTATCAAAGGGGAGAAGACATTTGCAATAAAAAAGATGAGGTTGCAGCACACTTGCCCTAGCAGTACAGAGACATCAAGGGTTAGTGCAAAGTGGCTTGCACAGACATATGAGTCACTATTCAGATCTGATCCAAACACAAGTATTTTGACTCTGATTGAAAACTGCAATGAGAAGTATGGTGTTGATGTGCCCAAGCACATGGCCTATAAGGCCAAAAACCTTGTTGTAGATGTTGTTTTAGGAGAGCACAAGAAACAACATTCTAGGCTGAGGGACTATGCTCAACCCATCATGGATACAAACCCTAGGAGTAGAGTTATAGTTACAACTGTAACTCCAAAACCTACTACAAAAATACCACATCCAGGACCAAGGTTTCATGCTATGTTAATCTGCATCAATGGAGCAAGGGAGGGTTTTCTCAATGGATGCAGACCATTCATTGGTTAGTGATATGTTTATATGCTTTATTTAGTAGGTGACATACATATATAGCATTGTTTTGTACATCTTTAGTTTGTTTAGTACTGTTATATAGTGAATAAACTTGCTCATTGTTTTTAGGTGTTGATGGTTGCTTTATTAAGCTCACCATTGGAGCCCAAATACTTTCTGCCACTGGCAGAGATGGCAACAATAACATTTTCCCACTGGCATTTGGTATTGTTGGACAAGAGGATACAACAAACTGGTGTTGGTTTCTGCACCAACTGAAGATCTATCTAGGAGGAGAAGTTGGACAATTTGGTCCTTATACTATCATGTCTGATAGACAGAAGGTATGCATGCATCCTCTTGTTTATCTTCATCCTCTTGTTTATCTTTATGCAAATTTGGTCCTTATACTATCATGTTAGTAGCTTAGTATGATATGCTATGTCAACAGGCGCTACTAAATGCAATTAATCAAGTATTTCCAAACTGCCACCAAAGATTTTTCCTTAGAGACTTGTATGCAAACTTCCAGAATGCTCGGTTTAGGGGAGAAGATCTTAATAAATGCATGGACAATGCTAGTTATGCTTATAACCAACACAAGTTTGACATTGCAATGAATGATCTAAAAAATGAGAGTGAGGAAGCTTGGAAGTGGCTGAGTGGAATACCTGCAAGATTCTGGGCTAGGCATGCTTTTAACACTAACTGTAAGACAAACTTGGTTGTTAACAACCTATCTAAGGTTTTCAACAAGTACATCCTTGATTATAGGAAAAAACCTAGTAAGATTATGGTTGATGGTATTAAGAATAAGAAGATGGTGAGGTAGCATAGGAATAGAGAGAATGGAAATGCGGATCTGTGGGTTATCACACCCCATTATGCTGAGAAGCTAGAGGTGGAAAAGGAAAGGGCCAGATTCTGTAAACCCATTCAAGCTGGTGTTAATCTATGACAAGTAACCAGTGGGCAGCAAACACATGCTGTCAACTTGGAACTTCATACATGTGGTTGCAGAAAGTGGGACCTGAGTGGCACACCATGCAACCATGCAATATTAGCAATTAACAAGGCAAAAGGGTTTCCAGAGGACTGTGTGTGCAAATTCTTCAAAAAACCTTTTTACCTAGCAGCATATCAACCAATAATATATCATGTTCCTGGTGAACATGATTGGACAAAAACAACTGGACCAGACATAGAGCCACCTAAATTTCATGTGAAGTGTTGGGGAACGTAGCAGAAATCAAAAAAAATTCTACGCTTCACCAAGATCAATCTATGGAGTCATCTAGCAACGAGGGAGAGGGGAGTGCATCTACATACCCTTGTAGATCGCGAGCGGAAGCGTTCAAGAGAACGTGGATGATGGAGTCGTACTCGTCGTGATCCAAATCACCGATGATCCTAGCGCCGAACGGACGGCACCTCCGCATTCAACACACGTACGAAGCAGCGACGTCTCCTCCTTCTTGATCCAGCAAGGGGGGAGGAGAGGTTGATGGAGATCCAGCAGCACGACGACGTGGTGGTGGATGCAGCGGTATTCCAGCAGAGCTTCGCCAAGCAGCACTGGAGGAGGAGGGGTGTCACGGGAGGGAGAGGGAGGCGCCAGGGCATGGGTGCGGCTGCCCTCCCTCCCCCCCCCCCACTATATATAGGGGCCCTGGGAGGGGCGCCGGCCCTAGGAGATCCAATCTCCTAGGGGGGCGACGACCAAGGGGGGGAAACTTACCCTCCAAGCCAGGTGGGGCGCCCCCACCCCTAGGGTTCCCAACCCTAGGCGCAGGGGAGGCCCATGGGGGGCACACCAGCCCACTATGGGCTGGTTAACCTCCCACTTCAGCCCATGGGGCCCTCCGGGATAGGTGGCCCCACCCGGTGGACCCCCGGGACCCTTCCGGTGGTCCCGATACAATACTGGTGACCCCCGAAATTCTCCCGGTGGCCGAAACTGGACTTCCTATATACAATTCTTTACCTCCGGACCATTCCAGAACTCCTCGTGACGTCCGGGATCTCATCCGGGACTCCGAACAACTTTCGGGTTACCGCATACTTATATCTCTACAACCCTAGCGTCACCGAACCTTAAGTGTGTAGACCCTACGGGTTCGGGAGACACGTAGACATGACAGAGACGACTCTCCGGTCAATAACCAACAGCGGGATCTGGATACCCATGTTGGCTCCCACATGCTCCTCGATGATCTCATTGGATGAACCACGATGTCAAGGATTCGATCAATCTCGTATACACTTTTTTTGTCTATCGGTATAGTACTTGCCCGAGATTCGATCGTCGGTATACCGATACCTTGTTCAATCTCGTCATGGGAAGTCTCTTTACTCGTTTTGTAATACATCATCCCGTGACCAACACCTTAGTCACATTGAGCTCATTATGATGATGTCTTACCGAGTGGGCCCAGAGATACCTCTCCGTCACACGGAGTGACATATCCTAGTCTCGGTTCGTGCCAACTCAACAGACACTTTCGGAGATACCCGTAGTGTACCTTTATAGCCACCCAGTTACGTTGTGACGTTTGGCACACCCAAAGTATTCCTACGGTATCCGGGAGTTGCACAACCTCATGGTCTAAGGAAAAGATACTTGACATTGGAAAAGCTTTAGCATTACGAACTACACGATCTTGTGCTAGGCTTAGGATTGGGTCTTGTCCATCACATCATTCTCCTAATGATGTGATCTCATTATCAATGACATCCAATGTCCATGGTCAGGAAACCGTAACCATCTGTTGATCAACGAGCTAGTAACTAGAGGTTTACCAGGGACACATTGTGGTCTATGTATTCACACATGTATCACTGTTTCCGGATAATACAATTCAAGCATGAATAACAGACAATTATCATGAACAAGGAAATACAATAATAACCATTTTACTATTGCCTCTAGGGCATATTTCCAACAGTCTCCCACTTGCACTAGAGTCAATAATCTAGTTACATTGTGATGAATCGAACGCCCATAGAGTTCTGGTGTTGATCATGTTTTGCTCGTGGAAGAGGTTTAGTCAACGGATCTGCAACATTTAGATCCGTATGTACTTTACAAATATATATGTCTCCATCTTGAACATAATTTCGGATGGAGTTGAAACGGTGCTTGATGTGCTTGGTCTTCTTGTGAAACCTGGGCTCCTTGGCAATGGCAATAGCTCCAGTGTTGTCACAGAAGAGAGTCATCGGGCCTGACGCGCTTGGAATAACTCCTAGGTCGGTGATGAACTCCTTCATCCAGACTCCTTCCTGCGCTGCTTCGCAAGCAGCTATGTACTCTGCTTCACATGTAGAATGCGCCACGACGCTTTGCTTGCAACTGCACCAGCTGACTTCCTCACCATTCAAAATATACACGTATCCGGTTTGTGACTTGGAGTCATCCAGATATGTGTCGAAGCTAGCATCGACGTAACCCTTTACGACGAGCTCTTCGTCACCTCCATAAACGAGAAACATATCCTTAGTCCTTTTCAGGTACTTCAGGATGTTCTTGACCGCTGTCCAGTGTTCCATACCGGGATCACTTTGGTACCTCCCCACCAAACTTATGGCAAGGTTCACATCAGGTCTGGTACACAGCATGGCATACATAATAGAACCTATGGCTGATGCATAGGGGATGACACTCATCTTTTCTCTATCTTCTGCCATGGTCGGGGATTGAGCCGTGCTCAATCTCATACCTTGCAATACAGGCAAGAACCCTTTCTTGGACTGATCCATATTGAACTTCTTCAATATCTTGTCAAGGTATGTGCTTTGTGAAAGACCAATGAGGCGTCTCGATCTATCTCTATAGATCTTGATGCCTAATATGTAAGCAGCTTCTCCAAGGTCCTTCATTGAAAAACTCTTATTCAAGTAGGCCTTTATGCTTTCCAAGAATTCTACATCATTTCCCATCAGCAATATATCATCCACATATAATATGAGAAATGCTACAGAGCTCCCACTCACTTTCTTGTAAATACAGGCTTCTCCCCAAGTCTGTATAAAACCAAACGCTTTGATCACATTATTAAAGCGAATGTTCCAACTCCGAGATGCTTGCACCAGCCCATAAATTGAGCGCTGGAGCTTGCATACCTTGTCAGCATTCTCAGGATCGACAAAACCTTCTGGCTGCATCATATACAGTTCTTCCTTGAGGAAGCCATTAAGGAATGTTGTTTTGACGTCCATTTGCCATATCTCATAATCATAGAATGCGGCAATTGCTAACATGATTCGGACGGACTTCAGCATCACTATGGGAGAGAAAGTCTCATCGTAGTCAATCCCTTGAACTTGTCGATAACCTTTAGTGACAAGCCGAGCCTTATAGATGGTCACATTACCATCCGCGTCAGTCTTCTTCTTAAAGATCCATTTATTTTCTATGGCGTGCCGATCATCGGGCAAGTCAACCAAAGTCCATACTTTGTTTTCATACATGGATCCTATCTCGGATTTCATGGCTTCAAGCCATTTGTTGGAATCCGGGCCCGCCATCGCTTCTTAATACGTCCAAAAAGCATCACTATTTTGTATCGTAATTTATCCTTATTCATTGATATATTTCACATTACGATGATGTTCTTATGTTGTTTTGGCTTATTTTACACAGTTTGCAACTTTCCGGTGCCGAAGCAGCAGACGCAGGATTCAGCGGTAAAAAGTGGACGCTGAGTTGCTGAAGAAGAATACCTCTGAATTACCTGAAAATTGACGGAGGATATTTTCCGGACGAATCACGAAGACATGCAAAAGGGCAACCAGAGGGGGGCCACAGGGTGCCCAGGCGCCCTGGGGGCGCCCCCCTGGCCGCGCCGGGGGGGACGCCTGGAGCCCCTGGCCCACCTCCGGCTGCCCCCTTTTGCCTATATACTCTCCGTTATCTGAAACCCCTAAAAAGAGATTTTTTACGGAGTTCCGCCGCCGCTCCGTGGCGGAAACCTACAGAGAAGAAAAAGCCATCACCGGCGGGCAGATTCCGCCGGGAAGATCACCTCCCGGAAGGGGAGATCGTCGCCATCGTCGTCACCATCATCACGGGCATCATCGAGATCATCATCAACATCATCCCCAACACCAGCACCATCTCCATCTTCATCCAAATCTCATCTCACAAGTGTAACTTGTGTTGTAACTCGTACTACCTATCCTCTCTACTCCATCGGTGTTGATTACTACTTTGTGGTGAATGCTATTGAGTTTTGTTGGAGAAACATTATTATGTCCAGATTGTTTATCACCCATTTATCTCCACTGATCATGATCTCTTTTATGTCTCGTGAGTAGTTACCTTAGTTCTTGAGGGCATGGGGGAAGTCTTGTTGTTAGTAGTCATATGCTGTTGAACTAATATGTGTTGTTTGATACTTAAGTTGCGTTGTCATTCTACTAGTGGTGTTGTGTGAGTCGAACACTCAACACTTCGCCTTATTAAGGACCTAGGAGAATACATTGTGTAGAAAGAATGCTTATGGTGGGTTGCCAGAGTGACAGAAACCTGAACCCCAGTTCGCACGCTTTTGCATAAGGGAATAATGGATCCTCGATCGTATTGCTATGGTTAGGCTTTTGCCTTAAATTCTATCTTGTATTTGCGGATGCTTGCAAGGTGTTTAATCATAAGAGTCACTCATCTTAGTCTAGAGAGTGTACTAGCATAGATCCACCCACTCAACACTTATCAACACATTACATAGTATCGATACGGAATATGGCGAAAGCACATGACTACCTCTCCCGTGTGTCCTCAGGAACGCTTTAGCCTTTATAAGTTCAGTTGCTAGGCCTCTCCTTTGCTAAGAAAGGATTGGGCCACTTGTTACTCTCAGTGCCTTTTACATTGCTTGCTTTTACTCCCCTGTTGCTTATATCGAGAAAACCCCTAAAAAGTTATCTTTCAGTGCTTGCAGTAATTTCTTGCTCAGAATCGCTTATCAATACCTTCTGCTCCTCGTTGGGTTCGACACTCTTACTTATCGAAAACGCTGCAATAGATCCCTTACGGTTGTGGGTCATCAAGTACCGTTTTCTGGCGCCGTTGCCGGGGAGCGTAGCGCTATTGGTAAAGTGAAACTGGTAAGGAAGTTTTTATAAATTCTGTTTTTATTTTTGCTATTTCTGCTCTTTGTCCTTATGGACAACCTTGTTATTGGATCGTTGCTTGCGGGAAGGCGCCCTACACCTGTGGTGGTTGATCCTCCCCCTACTGAAATTGTGCCCTATAAGATACCAACTGGTATTATCGATTATGTTTTGGCTAATCGTTATGCAGGAGACAGACATCCCGGTGAACACTTGCTATATCTGTCACAACTATGTTCATTATTTAAGCTTGCAGGTGTATCGAGGGAGTTTGTCATGAGGAAATTGTTCGCCGTATCACTTATAGATAAAGCTTCAGATTGGTATAGGCTTCTCGATAACTCACACTTACTTGACTGGCAGGAGCTTATGTCTCTCTTTTATACTAAGTTTTATCCTCTTCATGAAATTCATCGAGACAGGAACTATATCTATAACTTTAGGTCTCGTGACGGAGAAAGCATTGCTCAAGCTTGGGGGAGATTGAAGTCCCTAATGCTCAAATGCCCTATTCATAAGCTTCCCAAGGAAATTATACTTACAAATTTTTATGCCAGGCTTTCTCGTCAGGATAAGGAGATGCTGGATGCCTCCTCTAGTGGGGTATTTCAGAAGAAGAGTGTTGAAGAAAGGTGGGATCTCATTGAAAGGATCCAGAGGAACATCGAAGATTGGGAAATTGATGAAGGTATTGAACCCGCTATAAATTATGAACATGATTATATTGAGAGCTATGTGAAAACTGATTACTTCAATACTTTTTGCTCTAAGATTGGTCTTGATTCCCATCTAATGATTGATTTCTGTAAGAATTTTGCCTCTCACGTTGATTATTTTAAAAAGAAGAGAGACCAGCATCATGAACCTTTTAAAGAGCTACCTGTTGATATTCATGTTGCTGACCCTATTTTGCCTGCAGTTATATATGAACAGCCTCCCTTTCCCGCAAGGATAAGGAAGCACTCTCTTGTGACAGGCATAATAAATAAAAGTGAGAGAAGAGTTGATGAGCCTGAGGACCAGATCAGGGTCGATCCTCAAGTTGCATTGATTAAAGACCTTGTTACTAATGATGTTTTGGATTCCAATATAAATTTCTGTGCTGTTTCCACTAACCTCGTCACAGCCAAGAATAAAGGCCCAATTTCAGGTACTCCAGTGGTATCTGTTAAAATAGGAGATCACAATTATTATGGACTATGCGATTTGGGATCGAGTGCAGGTGCTATCCCCTATTCACTTTATGAAGAGATCATCGGTGAGATTTCCCCTTGTGAACTTGAAGAAATTGATGTTACTATTCATCTTGCAAACAGAACAACTATCTCTCCTATCGGAATTGTGAGGGACGTTGAAGTCCTATGTGGAAAGGTAAAATACCCTACCGACTTTCTAGTACTTGGTTCAGAGAGGGACAATTTTCAAGAAAGGTAAAATTTCTGTTGAATTCAAAGGTGAGCCATATGAATTTAATTTTTCTAAGTTCTCTAAGCAGCCACGTGGTACCAATTTACCTAGTGATGATAAACTTATTGAAAGTATTGCTTCTATTGCTATTCCCCCTAATGATCCTTTGCAGCAATATATGGAGGACCACGAGAATGATTTGCATATGCAGGAAAGAAATGAACTAGATGAAATATTCTTGAGGCAGCCTGCTATCCTGAAGCACAACCTTCCGGTTGAACCTTTGGGAATTTTATCAAAACCGAAAGAAGACCCGGTGTTCGATCTTAAACCTCTTCCCGATACGCTCAAGTATGCTTATTTAGATGAAAAGAAAGTATATCCTGTTATTATCAATTCTAACCTTTCAGGATATGAAGAAGAGCAACTATTGGAAGTACTCCATAAACACCGAGGCGCAATTGGTTATACCCTTGATGACCTTAAGGGGATTAGTCCATCTATCTGTCAACATACTATCAACCTCGAGCCTGATGCTAAACCAGTTGTTGATCATCAACGACAGTTGAACCCGAAGATGATGGATGTTGTGAGAACTGAGATTCTCAAGCTTCTAGCCGCAGGTATTATCTACCCTATAGCTGATAGTAAGTGGGTAAGCCCGGTACATTGTGTTCCTAAGAAAGGAGGTACAACGGTGGTTCCTAATGATAAAAATGAACTAATACCTCAGAGAATTATTATTGGATATAGAATGTGTATTGATTACAGGAAGTTGAACAAGGCAACCAGGAAGGATCACTACCCGTTGCCGTTCATCGACCAAATGCTTGAAAGGTTATCCAAAAATACCCACTTTTGTTATCTCGATGGTTATTCTGGCTTCTCTCAAATTCATGTTAACACTGCTGATCAAGAGAAGACCACTTTTACTTGTCCCTTTGGTACTTATGCTTACAGGCGTATGCCTTTTGGTTTATGTAATGCCCCTGCTACTTTTCAAAGGTGTATGTCTGCTATCTTTCATGGTTTCTGTGGGGATATTATGGAAGTCTTCATGGACGATTTCTCCGTCTATGCAACCTCCTTTGACCATTGTCTTCACAATCTTAATAAAGTTTTGCAGAGATGCGAGGAGACAAATTTGGTACTCAACTGGGAGAAGTGCCACTTCATGGTTAACGAAGGAATTGTTCTTGGTCACAAGATTTCCGAAAGGGGAATTGAAGTGGACAAAGCCAAGATCGAAGCTATTGAGAGGATGCCCTATCCAAGGGACATCAAAGGTATTCGCAGTTTTCTTGGTCATGCTGGTTTCTATAGAAGATTTATTAAAGACTTTTCTAAGACCTCGAGGCCCCTCACTAACCTTCTCCAGAAGGACATTCCTTTTGTATTTGATGAGGGTTGTAAGGAAGCTTTTGAAGTTCTTAAGAAAGCTTTAATAACCGCTCCTATAGTACAACCACCTGACTGGAATTTACCTTTTGAGATTATGTGTGATGCAAGTGATTTTGCTGTTGGAGCTGTTTTAGGACAAAGAGTTGATAAGAAATTGAATGTTATACATTATGCTAGCAAAACCCTTGATAGTGCTCAAAAGAATTATGCTACTACTGAGAAGGAATTCTTAGCTGTAGTATTTGCTTGTGATAAGTTTAGGCAGTACATTGTTGATTCCAAAGTTATTATTCATACTGATCATGCTGCCATTAAGTACCTTATGACAAAGAAGGATGCCAAGCCAAGGCTTATCAGATGGGTACTCCTTCTTCAAGAATTTGATTTGCATATTGTTGATAGGAAAGGGGAAGACAATCCGGTGGCGGACAATCTTTCAAGGATGGAAGATATACCGCACGACCCTATTCCAGTCAACGATAGTTTTCCAGACGAGCAACTTGCCGTTGTAAAAGTACAATCTCTTTCCGATCCTTGGTATGCAGATTATGCTAATTTTATTGTTGCAAAGTATTTGCCTCCAGGTTTAACATTTCAGCAAAGGAATAAGTTCTTTCATGATTTGAGGCACTACTTTTGGGATGACCCACATCTTTTCAAAGAAGGTCCCGACGGGATCGTGAGAAGATGCATACCGGAACATGAGCAGAAGGACATTCTCAGGCGGTGTCATGATAGTCCCTATGGAGGACATCATGCCGGTGAGAGGACTGCACATAAGGTTCTTCAATCAGGTTTTTATTGGCCTACTCTCTTTAAGGATGCTAGAAATTATGTTTTAGCCTGTGATAAATGTCAGAGAGTTGGTAACATTAGTAGAAGGAATGAGATGCCTATGAATTACTCACTAGTGATTGAACCTTTCGATTGTTGGGGTTTTGATTTTATGGGTCCTTTTCCTTCTTCGCACAAGTACACTCACATTTTAGTAGCTGTTGATTATGTGACCAAGTGGGTTGAAGCAATCCCCACTGAAAGTGCTGATCACAAGACGTCTTTGAAAATGCTTAAAGATGTAATTTTTCCTAGGTTTGGTGTACCAAGGTATCTCATGACTGATGGAGGATCACACTTCATGCACGGAGCTTTTAGAAAAGCTTTAGCAAAATACGATGTCAACCACAGAATTGCTTCACCTTATCACCCTCAAACTAGTGGGCAAGTTGAGCTCACCAATAGAGAGATTAAGTTGATCTTGCAGAAGACAGTAAACAGAAATAGAAAGGACTGGTCAAATAAGTTAGGAGATGCTTTGTGGGCGTATAGAACTGCTTACAAAAACCCCATGGGCATGTCCCCCTATAAGATGGTGTATGGCAAGGCTTGCCATTTGCCATTAGAGTTAGAGCACAAAGCTTTCTAGGCTGTTAGAGAGCTTAATGCTGACCCAAAATTAGCTGGTGAGAAGCGTCTCATGAACTTGACTTCTCTAGATGAATGGAGAAGTGAAGCTTACGAGAGCGCTAAAATGTTTAAGGAAAAGGTAAAAAAAGTGGCATGATAGGAAGATTCTGAAACGTGAATTTAATGTTGGTGATAAAGTTTTGTTGTTTAGATCCCGTTTCAGGTTTTCTCCAGGTAAACTGCTTTCCAGGTGGGAAGGGCCATTTCATCTTGAAGAAGTTTATCGGTCTGGTGCAATTAAGATTAACAATTTTGAAGGCACCAAACCTCAAGTTGTGAATGGGCAAAGACTTAAACATTACATAGCAGGAGACCCTGTCAATGTTGATGTGAATATAATATACACAACAACTCACGAAGAACATGTTGCAACCCTGTTTCAGACGCCAGCAAAAGTAGAATAAAGAAAAGGTATGTAGTACGGTAAGGAAACATCGCGAACCGCCATAAAAGTTCCGTATTACGAGTTTTTGCAAAATTAGTAAAATTCTGAGCCTATGTGGAGCCGGAGACGAGCTCCAGGGGGTCCAGGCGCCCCCCTGGCGCGCCCTACCTCCTGGCCGCGCCGCCAGGGCGCCTGGACACCCGGGAGTCCGTCTCCGACCCCGCTTTAGCCTGTTACCTTCCTTTCTGTGCATAAATTTTTGCTATATATTTGCCCGGATTGTTCCGGCAACGTATCTTGCGATTTTGTGTGTTTTATTTTCGATCTGTTTCTGCCAGGGAATCTTTCAGCTGAATCTAGGTGCCATGGCTTCTCCAAGTTCCCCCAAGGACAAGTTCGTCGTCAACGTCATCAACCCTTACCTCGCTGAGGTGAAGAAGCATCCTCAGGTTGTTCGGATGGAGGACGAAGTCCTTCATCAAGAAGATCTGAAGGGACCTATCAAGGAGGGGAGCATCCAGGCCAGGCTGGAAGAAGTGGAGCAAGAAGTCTTCGAGTACAAGAAGATGATCGAGCGTGGTGTTGAAGCTAACTTTGACATCACCAACGAGCTGAAGACCTACTTTCTGAAGGAGATGAAGAAGATGTGGAAGAGCATCAACGCGTCTGAAGAAAGAATTGAAGAGCTCCAAGGGCAAATTTATGGTCTACATAACCAGAACTGTGAGTATGAACTAAGGTTTATGCGCATGGGTATGGGTGCTGAATGCAGGATTCAGGAGACAAACTTCTCATATGCGACTGGAGAACCCCTTCCATGGAAGCGTTTCGCCGGAGACTATGTGATCAACGCCAACAAGGATGAGGAGTGAAATCTCCTTAGGTAACGGCATTCCCTTGGCTTGTTCCAAGCTTGGGGGAGTGCCCGGTATCTTTATCTTTACCTTTTGTCTTTTAGAGTCAAGTAGAGTCATATCATGTTTAGGGAGGTTATTATATGAAATAGGTGTGTGCATTAAGGTCTATCACTCCTTCGGTGGAGAGATTGTATCCGTGAGTGTGGAGTCGTCTATGATGGAATATTAAATGAGAAGTTTATTGGTCCCTTTTGCTGCACTGGGTATTCTCTTCACGCAATCGACCTTATATGATGATTCTTATGGGGAGTATTGACCTTATATCAGGTATGGCTGTGAAAACTTTATTTAATCTTGGCAAACATAGCTTTGGTCATAACAACAAGCATGATTTTCTTAAAATATCGACACATCCAAAACATTTATGTTATTATGCTTGAAGTGTTATGCTGACAAGGAAGACAACTTGATGTGTTATGCTTACCTCAATGTTTATGCTTTATATATTGCTTTGCATCTTAGTCATCATCAATTGTCTGTTCTCTCAAAACCTTTGCTAGCCTAACTCTGTACTAAGCGGAATTCTGCTTGTGCATCCATACCCTTAAACCAATACCTTCCATATGAGTCCACCATATCTTCCTACTCGTGGTATTCCACTACCACCTCCTAAAGTACATAATTTATGTGTTATCCTTAAATGTTCAAAAAAAATCTTTTATTTTGTGCCTCTGTTTTAGCTCATGAGGAAGTAATAGTTAATTCATGGTCTTTTTGAGTTGGACAAGCTTCACCCCTGGATTGCATGTCTAATGTGCAAACCCATAATACGAGAAGGAACTGGCAAAGAGTGCGCCCGGCTCGAAAATAATATAACAAACAAACCCTCCTTCACGCTTTGTTCATGAGAAATCAGAAAACCTTGGCAGTGATAAACAAAGGAGAATAAGAGGATGTGATCGTCCTCGTGCGGGAGCCGTTCCTTGAAACTTGTCCAGCTCAAGAAGCAATTGAGTTATCTATTAGCATTCGTTGACAAATCATGCACCTCTCAAAACTTGTTTTCATTCTGTTTGATTTAAGGATAGCACATGAGTTTTCCCTACTACCCTAGAGCAGGGCCTATCTTTTAATTTTAGATTGAGTCAGTTATTCCTACTCCTTTCTATTTCTCAAAGAGAGCAGACATTTGATGTTGATAAGGATTCATTCATATAAAGTTGCATTAAGATTTGTCATATCACATCCTTGTTGACATTATCATTTGATAAGTAAGTTGTTTGTCAAGCCCAGCTAAGGCAAATATCTTCCTTTGTGTTAACACTTTCACTTCTTGCCTAATAACATGTTCTTTTAAAAGCTTCAATTAATCTCATCAAAACATAAAGAAAGAGCAAAAGTAAAAGTTATTAGTTGTTCTTTGACCAAAGGACATGTTTGCCATGATTCAATGAGTTTCCTTAGCCCTGCTTCCGAATATAAGTGTTACCACTCTTTTATAAGGGCCTTATGAGTTAAAGATTGTTGTTGAGGATATTTGAGTTGGTGAAGAAACTGTGATGCTTCTTGTCCGTATTCTATTTATCGACACTTCACTCTCTAAACTTGTGGACAGGTTTACCGAGCTCAGTATTCGCTTGGGGACAAGCGAGGTCTAAGCTTGGGGGTGTTGATACGTCCAAAATGCATCACTATTTTGTATCGTAATTTATCCTTATTCATTGATATATTTCACATTATGATGATGTTCTTATGTTGTTTTGGCTTATTTTACACAGTTTGCAACTTTCCGGTGCCGAAGCAGCAGACGCAGGATTCAGCGGTAAAAAATGGACGCTGAGTTGCTGAAGAAGAATACCTCTGAATTACCTGAAAATTGACGGAGGATATTTTCCGGACGAATCACGAAGACATGCAAAAGGGCAACTAGAGGGGGGCCACAGGGTGCCCAGGCGCCCTGGGGGCGCGCCCCCCTGGCCGCGCCGGGGGGGGGGGGGCGCCTGGAGCCCCTGGCCCACCTCCGGCTGCCCCCTTTTGCCTATATACTCTCCGTTATCTGAAAACCCTAAAAAGAGAGTTTTTACGGAGTTCCGCCGCCGCTCCGTGGCGGAAACCTACAGAGAAGAAAAAGCCATCTCCGGCAGGCAGATTCCGCCGGGGAGATCACCTCCCGGAAGGGGAGATCGTCGCCATCGTCGTCACCATCGTCACGGGCATCATCGAGATCATCATCAACATCATCCCCAACACCAGCACCATCTCCATCTTCATCCAAATCTCATCTCACAAGTGTAACTTGTGTTGTAACTCGTACTACCTATCCTCTCTACTCCATCGGTGTTGATTACTACTTTGTGGTGAATGCTATTGAGTTTTGTTGGAGAAACATTATTATGTCCAGATTGTTTATCACCCATTTATCTCCACTGATCATGATCTCTTTTATGTCTCGTGAGTAGTTACCTTAGTTCTTGAGGGCATGGGGGAAGTCTTGTTGTTAGTAGTCATATGCTGTTGAAGTAATATGTGTTGTTTGATACTTAAGTTGCGTTGTCATTCTACTAGTGGTGTTGTGTGATTCGAACACTCAACACTTCACCTTATTAAGGACCTAGGAGAATACATTGTGTAGAAAGAATGCTTATGGTGGGTTGCCGGAGTGACAGAAACCTGAACCCCAGTTCGCACGCTTTTGCATAAGGGAATAATGGATCCTCGATCGTATTGCTATGGTTAGGCTTTTGCCTTAAATTCTATCTTGTATTTGCGGATGCTTGCAAGGTGTTTAATCATAAGAGTGCACTCATCTTAGTCTAGAGAGTGTACTAGCATAGATCCACCCACTCAACACTTATCAACACATTACATAGTATCGATACGGAATATGGCGAAAGCACATGACTACCTCTCCCGTGTGTCCTCAAGAACGCTTTAGCCTTTATAAGTTCAGTTGCTAGGCCTCTCCTTTGCTAAGAAAGGATTGGGCCACTTGTTACTCTCAGTGCCTTTTACATTGCTTGCTTTTACTCCCCTATTGCTTATATCGAGAAACCCCCTAAAAAGTTATCTTTCAGTGCTTGCAGTAATTTCTTGCTCAGAATCGCTTATCAATACCTTCTGCTCCTCGTTGGGTTCGACACTCTTACTTATCGAAAATGCTGCAATAGATCCCTTACGGTTGTGGGTCATCACTTCTTCATAGTTCGAAGGTTCACCGTTGTCTAACAACATGACTTCCATGACAGGGTTGCCGTACCACTCTGGTGCGGAACGTGTCCTCGTGGACCTACGAAGTTCAGTAGTAACTTGATCTGAAGCTTCATGATCATCATCATTAACTTCCTCCCTAGTCGGTGCAGGCACCACAGGAACAACTTCCTGCGCTGCGCTACTTTCCGGTTCGGAAGGGGTGACTGTCACCTCATCAAGTTCCACTTTCCTCCCACTCACTTCTTTCGGGAGAAACTCTTTCTCCAGAAAGGATCCATTCTTGGCAACGAAGACCTTGCCTTCGGGATCTGAGGTAGAAGGTATACCCAATAGTTTCCTTAGGGTATCCTATGAAGACGCATTTTTCCGATTTGGGTTCGAGCTTTTCAGGTTGAAGTTTCTTGACATAAGCATCGCAACCCCAAACTTTCAGAAACGACATCTTAGGTTTCTTGCCAAACCAAAGTTCATACGGTGTCGTCTCAACGGATTTAGACGGAGCCCTATTTAAAGTGAATGTGGTAGTCTCTAAAGCATAACCCCAAAAAGATAGCGGTAAGTCGGTAAGAGACATCATAGATCGCACCATGTCCAACAGAGTACGATTACGACGTTCGGACACACCATTACGCTGAGGTGTTCCAGGCGGTGTCAATTGTGAAACAATTCCACAGTTCCTTAGGTGTGTTCCAAATTCATGACTTAAATATTCTCCTCCACGATCCGATCGTAAGAACTTTATTTTTCTGTCACGTTGATTCTCAACCTCATTCTGAAATTCCTTGAACTTTTCAAAGGTCTCAGACTTGTGTTTCATTAAGTAGACATACCCATATCTACTTAAGTCATCTGTGAGGGTGAGAACATAACGATAGCCTCCGCGAGCTTCAACACTCATTGGACCGCACACATCGGTATGTGTGATTTCCAATAAGTTGGTCGCTCGCTCCATTGTTCCGGAGAACAGAGTCTTGGTCATCTTGCCCATGAGGCATGGTTCGCACGTGTCAAATGATTCATAATCAAGAGACTCTAAAAGTCCATCTGCATGGAGCTTCTTCATACGTTTGACACCAATATGACCAAGGCGGCAATGCCACAAGTATGTGGGACTATCATTATCAACCTTACATCTTTTGGCATTCACACTATGAATATGTGTAACATCACGTTCGAGATTCATTAAGAATAAACCATTGACCAGCGGGGCATGACCATAAAACATCTCTCTCATATAAATAGAACAACCATTATTCTCGGATTTAAATGAGTAGCCATCTCGCATTAAACGAGATCCAGATACAATGTTCATGCTCAAAGCTAGTACTAAATAACAATTATTGAGGTTTAAAACTAATCTCGAAGGTAGATGCAGAGGTAGCGTGCCGGCGGCGATCACATCGACCTTGGAACCATTCCCGACGCGCATTGTCACCTCGTCCTTCACCAGTCTCCGCTTATTCCGCAGCTCCTGCTTTGAGTTACAAATGTGAGCAACTGCATCGGTATCAAATACACAAGAGCTACTACGAGTGCTGGTAAGGTACACATCAATAACATGTATATCACATATACCTTTGACGTTGTCGTCCTTCTTATCTGCTAAGTATTTGGAGGCAGTTCCGCTTCCAGTGACCCGTTCCCTTGCAATAAAAGCACTCAGTCTTAGGCTTGGGGTCCATTCTTTGGCTTCTTCCCGGCAACTGTCTTACCGGGCGCGGCAACTCCTTCGTCGTACTTCTTGAAGTTCTTCTTACCCTTGCCTTTCTTGAACTTAGTGGTTTTATTCACCATCAACACTTGATGTTCTTTCTTGATCTCCACCTCCGTTGATTTCAGCATTGAATACACTTCGGGAATGGACTTCTCCATCCCTTGCATATTGAAGTTCATCACGAAGCTCTTGTAGCTAGGTGGGAGCGACTGAAGGATTTTGTCAACGACTGCTTCGTCTGGGAGATTAATTCCCAACTAAGACAAGCGATTGTGCAACTGTAATGCCCAGGATGGGACTATATCTCCTACGTGTCGAGGCACGACTTAGAGACATAAGCCCATGCTGGAGTGATCGCAAGTTTGGTACCTTTGCACATCTCATGTAAAAATGGGGATGGAAAACTGAAAAGATAGTTGGCTTACACTCGCCACGTCACACAAATTCATTACATATCCAATCATCATACAATTAAACATCACAGCCCATCTAAGGGTAAAATCCAAATGTCAAGATACCAAACATAACATTAAAACACAGGTCTAGATCGAATCCTAGTAGAAGAACCACTACTGATCATCGGGATAACGGACATAGTAACGGCTACGCTCCTCGTCGTACTCCCAGTCTAGCTCTGTGCCATCGCCTGGGTAGCTCACCATCGTACCTGCATCTGGGGTGTTGAAGTAACTGTGAGCCACAGAGGACTCAGCAATCCCGTTCCCGGGTAACACGACTATTTAAGCCTTGGGTGTGGAACAAGGCTGAAGAAAGAATAAGAATAAGTGGTTGCAGCAGCACTAGCCTAGCTTACGTAAAAGAGAGCGAGAAGAGAAGGTGCCTCGGTCGAGAGATGATCACGAAGTGATCCTAAATTAATCAAGTCAAGCATAACCCCACCGTGTTCATCTCCCGAATCCCTTTCGGAAAATGACAGTCACGGTACTCACGCTGGTAGTGTATTGGAACATGGTGTCAAGTTTTCTACAACCGGATATTAACAAGCTCCCATCTGCCACATAACCGCGGGCACGGCTTTCAAAAGTTCAAACCCTGCAGGGGTGTTCCAACTTGGCCCATGACAAGCCCACGATCCGCGGAGTCGCAACTCCAAAGTGGGAAGGCCCGAGTATTCTCGGAATCCCGTGCTCAAGATACTCCGAACTAAGGTAAGGCTAATCCAGCAAATCCTCCCGGCGTGTCGACACCCTGATAGTAGCCGCACGTATCTCGTCTCAGGCCACGACCGGATGGGTGATGCTACGGGTTTTTACCAGACCTCGAGTTTCCTTGAGGTGGCCCCGCAGGACCCCCAGTTCGGACCAACACTCATGTGGAGCACTGGCCCGGGGTTGTTGATTAAGAAAGAGGGTTAATTACTCCCTATGCAAGTTATTTAGTTATTAGGCAAATAGTACCAATGTTGGGACTTGCTGGAAAAGACTTAGCACTTAGCGGTTTATCGAGGGGGTCCCATAGCCCCAACCGTGTGAGGAACGCATAATCAAGGAACATAACACCGGTTTATACGGTTCCTAGCGGCATGAGTGGAACAAATCACCAAGCAAAAGGCTTAGCCTTCCACCCATTGCCAATATATAGATGAGTTCATTTAAGCATTTATATAGTGTGATATAACCCCACAAACTTCAACATGAAGCAAGCATCTTCGAACTTCACCTGCAACTAACAATGCTATAAGAGGGGCTGAGCAAAGCGTACTTATAGCCAAACAATGGTTTGCATAGGTAGGGTGGTTAGACATGATCATGGTTACAAATAGGAGGCTGACAGGAAAACATGGGCATCGAGGCAAAACTATAGATCGAGACTTCTAGCAATAGGCAAAGATAGTAATGTTATCGGGGTTCGGTCATCTTGCCTGAAGAGTTGTCGATAGGATCGTAAGAGGGGTCCTCGTTCTCAAGCTTGGTGGTAACCTCGTGCTCGTACTCGTACTTGGTATCAGCTTCCGGCTCTACTCAACACAAACACACAAGGCACGAAATCAACAAGATGCAATGCACACACAAAATATGCTGGATGCATGACTGATGCACTATGGGAGCACATGGAGCATGACAATATGCGATCAAGCAAAATGCTTCAAAACATGTTAACAATAGGATATTATGAATCTACATGAAAAATCACACAAGTTTCATATAGGACTTGCTCAAATCGGAGCTACGGGCTAAAAGTTACACTCAAAACAATAAACATGCGAAAGCTGAAAATTACAGCCACATGGCAACTTCGGGGCAATAGATAAATAGGCTACAACACTCAAACATCATGGCAAAGAGTATGGACATAAACTAGACATATCCTACAGCAAATAAGTCCATTGGAGCATCCCCAAAGGAGCCATGGATCAATAGCAACAAGCTTGGACATATTGAACTTGACAACAAAATCCTGACAGCAGTATTTTATTGCAACTTGGGAGCAAAAGTTAAATATGCTACAGACACTCAAATAAGCATGTGAGAGCATGAATGGATAGCCAACAATATATACTACAAGGAATCATCAAGAGTCACCCCAAAACTATCATGGATTGGCCTAGAACAACAAGCAAACATGGCATCTGGAAATTACAGATTCCAGACTTAGTGAAATTTCACTAAGTGTTAAAACAGCAGTTACATCATGGCATCTTTGGGAGCAAGTTTAAGTCACATCAAAGCTAAACATGGCAAGTGGTAAGCACCACAACAAAGTACACATGATGGTGAATCCAAAACACCTAAGCATGCATCATGGGGACAATCACAATGATAGCAATGAGCTCCTCAAAATGACATCTCATAACAAGTTTAACAACATAGCAGCCACATAGCACTTTGCAACGGAGATAAACATGGCAAGATTAATTCTATCATGCAAGCCTAAGCAATCAACATGTAGAGCATGACAAGACGAACACGTGGACATCTCATTTGCATCACTTGGATAAGCATGCAAAAAGTTATCACATTGCAAAGATGGCATGAAAACAACAACTAACAGCAGTTTATAATGAGATGCACTCTTGCAACAGATATTTAAGCATCTAGATGAACTCAAACATGTATGGCATAATGGAATGAAATGTAGTACATGTCTCCACGATCAACTGGACATCTCATTCACTCAATTCGGACCAATGCACAAAAAGTTATCCACGTTTGAAAACAGCACCAGACAACTATATTTCAGGGACTTAGAGGAAACTCGGAGCAACCTCAGTCAACGGGTGGAGTCAAAGCGGGCTGGCGGAGGCGGAGCGGATCCGAAGTGGAGCGGATCGGATCCGGGCGCGGCCACCTGGCGGCCTGGAGCGGAGCGGGCTCGCGGGCTCGGCCCGTTAGCCTCCAGCCCCAGATCCAACCGGATCGGGAGCCTGGCTGCGGTTGGCCTCGAGCGCCTGGCCTCGAGCGCTGGCTGATAACCCTCAACCGTAAGGGATCGAGATAGTCTTCGCGGGTAAGAATAACCCAATTTATTGATTCGACACACGGGGAGCCAAAGAGTATTTATAAGCTTCGACAGTTGAGTTGTCAATTCAACCGCATCTGAAATATACTTACTTGCAACAAAAGATAAGTGGTAACAGTGATATGATAGTGATGATAGTAATAGTAAAAGTAAACAGCAAAAGTAAATAGCAGTAGTAAATGGCAAAAGTAGCAACTAGTGACAAGCAAGGTTTAAAATACTGTAGGCTAGGGAGATGGATGGTTGGGCGCTGCATGGATGAGATAGATTCTAACTTGGGGCACGGCACACGGAAAAGTAATGATCATCTAGGCATATATCAAACATTAGGCATGTATCCCGTAGGTAGTTGTACGTGCTTGCAATAAGAACTTGCACAACATCTTTTGTCCTACCATCCCGCTACGAACGGGGCCAAAAGGAACTTATGGATATTAAGGTGCTCCTGCCAAAGAGCACCGGAACAAAGCAATGAACTCAATGGATACATGTAATCCTCAAACTACGGACCATCCCCTTTGGTGTCCCAAGCTGTCACTTTTGGGATCGCCGGTTCCGAACCGTAACAGGTGCAAACAACTCATAGATAGGATCACGAACACAAATATATTCATACAAACACATATGGTTCAGATCTGAAATCATGGCACTCGGGCCCTAAGTGTCAAGCATTAAGAATAACAAGTTGTAGCAAAGATGATAAACACCATAGTAGATGATAGGCAACATGCCCCCAACAATCTGACGAACTATTACATGATCTAACTCATCCAATCCCTACCATCCCCTTCGCCTACAGCAGGGGAATTACTCACACATGAAGGGGGAAGTCATGGAAGGATGTTGGAGTGGTGATGATGATGACGATGGCGACGATCTCCCCTCTCTGGAGGCCAAATCAGCCTCCAGATTAGCCTTCCCGAGGAAGAACAGAGGGTGGCGGCGGCTCCGCGACGAAAAACTGCGAAAGAACTTCCGATCTGGGGTTTTTGCGTCGGGAGTAAAAATACGGGGTAAAGTAGGGCACCAGGGGGTGTGGGCCCCACCCAGGCGCCCCCCCCCCCCGGCGCGGCTCAGGGGGGGGGGCGCCCACAGGGCGCCTGGGCACCCCCTGGCCCCCCTCTGGTCCCACTTCTGGCATCTGGTTCCTTCGGGTGCGTGGATTTTCTGTGATTTTTCGTGGCTTTTTCTGAGATACTTAAAAATCCGTTTTCCTGCACACAAATAAACCATACAGGCAGCTCTGCTGAAAACAGCGTCAGTCCGGGTTAGTTTAGTCCAAATCATGCAAGAATGAGGTCAAAACAATATCAAAAGTGTTTGGAAAAGTAGATACGTTTGAGACGTATCAACTCCCCCAAGCTTAGCATATTGCTTGTCCTCAAGCAATTCAGTTCAACGAACTGGACGCGACAAAGAAAACTTTGACAAACTCTTTTGCTTCATTAGATGTATATAAGCATGTACTACGAAAAGAGTTTAGCAAGTATTGAAACAATACTTATGAGGACAATGCAAGGAGCAATCCTTCTTTCCAAGTGACCAATCACAAATACTTAAAAGTAAATAACATATTACTGAAAATCAAGACAAGATTACATTGCACATAGCTTGAGCATATTAGGGTGGTATCTCGCTAGCCTCCATGAGTGAAGCAAAACATAAATGTAGAGACTCCTCCAGAGTTTTAAAGGAGACTAGAACTAAGAATTTCAGAATAAATCATATCACAAGTATGCAGAAGACAATGTAATACTTTGGGACAATGCACATTACACTCAGAATGACAATTATGCTCTTCTAGTCGGTGCTTTGAAGAAAGAAGGTGAGACTCTCGAACCGTGGCTTTTGTTGGCAAAGTTGAAAACCCGTGATCGGAAACAAAAACTAAACATGTACCAGAGCTCTTGGTTTTAAAAACAGAAGTAAATATGTTTTTGAGAGGTGCATATTTCGTCAACGAATGCTAGTAGATAACTCAATCACTTTTTAAGCTAGACAAGTCTCGAGGAACGGCTCCCGCATGAGGACGATCACATCCTCTTAATCTCCTTTGTTTATCACTGCCAAAGTTTTCTGATTTCTCATGAACAAAGCGTGAAGGAGGGTTTGTTTGTTATATTATCTTTTTGAGCCGAGCGCACTCAATGCCAGTTCCTTTTCATATTAGGGGTTTGCACATTATACATGCAATCCAGGGGTGAAACTTGTCCAACTTAAAGAGATCATGAATTAACTACTACTTCCTCATGAGCTAAAACATAGGCACAAAAAGAGAAATGCTTTTGATTATTTTCGAGATGGTACATGAAAGTCTTCATTAGGAATGGCAGGTAAATACCATGTATAGGAAGGTATAGTGGACTCATATGTCATAACTGGTTTAAAGGGTTTGGATGCACAAGCAGTCATTCCGCTTAGTACAGGTGGAGGTTTAGCAAAAGACTGGGAAGCGACCAACTAGAGAGCAATAACGGTCATAATCATGCAGAGCGACAAAGCAACACTGAATCGGGCATGAAAGTGATATAACTATTCTAAAACTCAAAGATCATCAAGGCAAAGTAGACTTTTAGTCTTAAACATGTGTAAGCATGTGCCAAGTCAATCCAAAAATTCTCTAAAGGAAAATACCACCTTAGTATACCAGACTATGAACAGTGCAATGCATGTAGATCATTTCAATAACACATTATATACTCTAGTTATTCGGGACTAGCCACAAGGAAAGCATGAACCACTGGAAGAGCATTGTAAACATAGCACTATGTCGCTACAAGCTGGTCTCTAGATCATAAGTACAGGCATATGTACAAAAGTAGAAACAATAAGAGTTCATACCGGTCTTCCTTGTTGCTTCCTTTCAGTCGATCTTCGTCATTACTGCTTGTCACTTGCACGATCGAACGTAGGAAATATAATCAAATGCCATCATGGACTCGAGCTAATCTCTGAAAACAAAGCAAACTAAAGAGAGAAAGGAAATCTTTTTGGATTTTTCAAAGGTTGAATAAAAAGCAAAAGAAAGAGAAAATCTTTTTGTTGTTTTTGCAAAGAGAGAAATAAAGAAGAACGGGCAAAAACTTTGAAAAGATCAAAGCGAATAAAACGGATAATACAATGGAAAAGTGAGAAGGGCACGTACTCCCCCAAGCTTAGGCTTTTGGCCTAAGTTGGTAGCAGCTACTGCCCCCAGGAGCCTCCTGCTCCGGGGGTGTGGTGGTGAGTCCACGGGTCGTAGAAGGATGCTGGCGCGTACACCGAACTCCTCGGAGTCTCCCACGAGGAAGGTTCCGAACGCCAAACAGAGGAAGACCCTTCACCAAACTCGGTGGCGGTCTCTTCCTGAAAATGTGGTATCTCACCGTGCCTCTCCTCGTCGGGCACAACCCCCTCCATGGGGTTATGAAACTGATGCTGGACCATGAACTCATCGAACTGGACAACATCAAAGGACCATCCGTTCCTGCGAGAAAAATTTAAACAAAAGAGGTGCATGTAGACGGATCTCGCGTTCCGCGGTAGTTCCGAAACGCAAGATATAAACAAGGTTATCAAGCTCAGAACCCATGGTAACAAACTTATGCCTTTTCATAGCAGCAAGATCAAAGCTTAAATAAGTAAAAGGAGTATCATCAGGGTGTGGGGTGCCTCCAAGATGCTCTAAGATAAGTGTGGCATAAACGCCACCATATAAGTCCCCCTTGTTACCGTTCATAGCAAGGCGTCGAGCAATTAAGGTACCCAGATTATAATCAGACCTCCCTGAGAGGGCTGCTGCCAGGATAGCAATATCCGGAGCAGAAATGCTGCTCGTGTTGTCACGAGCTAACACCCCTCTAGCAATATAATATGCAAAATACCTGAGGTGAGGAAATAAGATGTTGGAGATCTTCGACCGATGAATATCCCTCGTACCCATGCTGCAGAGAGAGTTGATGACGGTTTTCAGCTTGGAGGGCTGAGTGGCCATCCTTGCCGTCCTCCCAACGTTCGGCACACCTATTATTTCACAAAAATTCCCCAAAGTCATGGTGATAAGATCATTATAAATTTTAAACTCAATAGCACCTGAATCGGGATTATATCTAAAATTGTTAATGAAACTGGAGGTGAGTTTTTGATACTGAGTAACACGGCTCGTGACGAGTCGTGTCAAACCTGCATTAGCACAAAGATTATAAAACTCATCCTTGATTCCTGCAGCTTCCATGAATTCATCACATGGGAATGTCATCGCACGTGCTGGACTTGTGTCTTCCAAAAACTCCAGGGGCACATGATCTTCATTATAGCTCACCCTAGCAGTCGATGGTGAAGCTACGGCTCTAGTAACTCGATCGGAGTGTGCGGGCCTCCTCTTCTCAAGCCATCCTTTTGCCCTTCGTAACAAACTCATTTCTGAATTTTTTTTACAATTTAAAAAAACGAGGATTAAAACAAAGTGAGCTAAGGCAAACTACTCAACTCACTTGCCCAAGGCATAAACTTGCATCAAAACTTGGAAAATAACTTTCTACACATGCATGCAAGCTCATCTCTAAAGCACCAAGAACTACTAAATACTCACAAATGAAGCCACCAATCAAAAATCTAATTGGAGGGGTGGAGGAGTCACATACCAGGGAGTATTTGCTCAAAATTTCAGCTCAAATGATGGGCTGTAGAGAGAGATCGAAGAATCGCCTCCAAGAACAGCAAGAACACAAGAACAAGACCAGAACTCGTGTTTTTGGAGAAAGAGAGGGAGGGAGGAAGAAGACATACCTGGAGGGGGGTCCCGTGGGCCCCAGGCGCCCTGTGGGCGCGGCCAGGGGCTGGGCCGCGCCAGCTGGCCGCCTGGGCCACTGGTGGCCCCTCCTGGCTGGCCCCAGGACTTTCCGGGTCTCTCCCGTCGTGGAAATTTTTATTATAATTTTTCTGGAATTTTTCTGAAAACTACACTGTTGAATTTTTTTCGAAGTTCAAAAAGCTGCGAAACTCTCTGAAAACTTGAAGCAGTTAGTAGTATTGTTAAGCTTCAAAAACATAAATACTTGGTACAACAAGTAGGACAAAACTAAAAACAAGTGAAAACATAACAAGCTCAACTTTTTATCCATATAAAACATGTTCACTAGTAAGGTTGATCAAGTCTTACCAACAAACAAGCGATATATAGAGCAAAAAGTCTCACCTCTTACGAAGTAATCACTGAACCTTTACTTTGATGGACATTGTCCCCACCATGATAGTTTTGTATTTGTGAGGCACATGTAGTGGACAGTCCCATTCCCCAATTTTCACGGTCTCGATATTCTCTATAGAGTTGAGGGCATGCCTCCTGTCGGTCTTCTTTGGAAAATATACCGTGTGTTCTTTATCATTCACATGGAAAGTAACCTTCCCTTTATTGCAATCAATAATAGCACCTGCGGTGTTAAGAAAAGGTCTACCAAGAATAATGGACATGCTCCCATCCTCGGGCATGTCAAGCACAACAAAATCAGTAAGAATTAAACAATTAGCAACTTCTACTGGAACATCCTCACAAATACCTATCGGAACAGCGGTTGACTTGTCAGCCATCTGAAGGGAGATATCTGTAGGAATTAGTTTCTCTAAACAAAGCCTCTCGTAAAGAGAGAGAGGCATAACACTCACTCCTGCTCCAAGATCACATAAAGCAGTTTTGACATAATTATTCATTATGGAGCAAGGAATGGTGGGTATACCTGGATCACCGAGCTTCTCAGGAATTTTGCCACTGAAAGAGTAGTTAGCAAGCATAGTAGATATTGCATCATTAGGAACTTTTCTTTTGTTAGTGACAATATCTTTCACATATTTTGAATAAGGAAGTAACTTAATAGCATCAGTCAAAGGGATTTGAAGAAAAAGAGGTTTAATCCACTCACAAAACTTATTTTAATGCTCTTCTTCTTTGGATTTGATTGACTTACTTGGAAAGGGCATGGGTTTCTGTACCCATGGTTCTCTCTCCTTCCCATGTTTTCTTGCGATGAAGTCTTCTTTAGTGTACCTCTTACGTTTGTCAGGTGCTTCTTCTTCTCGAACTTCAGGCGGATCATTCTTCTCATTATCATTACCTTCAGGTTCAGCACCGTCTTCAGTCTCAGCATCGGAAATAGATACACTGTTGGGATCAATAGCTGGCTCTTCATCTGCAATAGGATCATTAGAATTGTCAGTCTCTTTAGGGTGTGTTTGGTACAGGTCACCGAGTGGAATGGAATGGGTCCAACCCGTCCTTGGGCCTCATTCTTGTGTTCGGTACGCAGGGCAGAAAGGAACCCACTCGTTCCCAGGAAAGGAATATTCGGCCCAGATCCGTAACCGAGTCGTTCCTCCAAATCGAGCGGACGACAGGGAACGGCTCACTCTCGTGACTCTCAATACCCGCTTATCTCCTTCCCTCGTCTCTCCCTTGCATCTGGGCATCTGGCAGGCACTAGGAGGCGGCGCCCGAGGCGAGCGGCGGATCGATTCCAAGCGTGCTCCCAGCCTCACCGCCGGCACATTCACAGCTCACGCTGGCGGCGACGACCCCGTCGTGGCCGTCCCATCCCCTTCCCGTCAGATCCGAGAAGGTCCAGCGATGGCGGCGACCATCTCCGGTAGCCGTGTTGGTTGCCTTTCCTTTCAACTTGCCGCCGGTCGTCGTCCCCATAGCCGGGCTGGTCTCATCATCTTTATCTTTGCTCTGGACGCTCTCGTTTGCGGAGTTGGAAGACTGAACATCGTCACCTCTCCCATACCTGAATGCAGCAAAAGCTCGTTCTTGAACACATGACGCAAGTAATGCAATTGCTGCTATTGTTGTTGTGTGCCGTGCTGCTACTGCTACTGCTCGCGGCCTGCACTTTCTCCGCTGAATTTGAGGTTATGTGTACAGATGACAGAAATGAGATGGATTTTTGCAGCTAAGTGTTGCTGATGGCTAAGAGGGCAATGTGTATGTCAGTTGTGTCTTGTTTATGTTTGATGCTAAAATTCAATCACAAGAAAACAAGTTAAAAAATGAACAAATTCCATTCCTTCGAATTACCCCTACCAAACATTAAGATGAAACCGTTCCATTCCTTCGAATTACATCTACCAAACATAAAGACGGAACCGACTCATTCTAGTGGAATGGAACCATTACATTCCATTCCACTTCGTTCCCAAACCAAACACACCCTTATTTTTCTTCTTCTTCTTTAGAGAGACAACAATTTCTTCTTCCTGCATTTGAGAATCCTGCTCGATTCTCTTCGGATGTCCCTCTGGATAGAGAGGATCTTGAGTACTAGTTCCTCCTCGGGTCTTAATTCCAAAAGCCTGCAAATTATCTTGTTTGGCATTGTTAGCAAGCAAATCTCTTTGCACATTAGAAATTTGATCAAGCTGAGTTTGAACCATATGAAAATGCTTCACAAGACATTGAACATCATTAACTGTTCTATCTAAAACATCAAGCAGTCTTTTGATAGCAAGGGAATTATCATGCAACTGACTTTCTATCCTCTCATTAAAATGATTCTGTTTCATAATAAAATTATCAAACTCATCTAAACATTGATCAGGAGGCTTACCATGAGGGATGTCACTTGCGTTGAAATCTAAAAGAGAGTGTACCTCTACCATAGGAGGGTGAGTGGTAGGCTCACACAGCTTCTCAATAGGGGGTAGATTCTTCACGTCTTCAGCTTTAATACCTTTCTCTTTAATAGACTTCTTTGCTTCTCGCATATCCTCGGGGCTTAGAACGAACATGCCCCTCTTCTTTGTTGGTGGAGGTGGTTCAGGGACAGACAAATCTTCATGGTTTTTGGCAATCCTGTCCATTAAATCTTCCGCATCGTCCGGTGTTCTTTTCCTGAAAACACAACCAGCACAACTGTCCAAATAGGACCTGGATTCATCAGTTAGACCAGCATAGAATATATCAATTAATTCAATCTTAGGGATTTCATGTCCTGGTCTAGCCCGAATCAGACCGCAGTACCTCCCCCAAGCTTTAGGGAGGGACTCATCCTGCAACTGTTTAAAGTTATAAATTCTTTGTAAAGCAGCATGTTGCATGTGTGCGGGAAAGTACTTATCAACAAAAGAGTGAGCTAAGTCCTGAGGACTCTTAATGGAACCGCATGGGAGTGAATCATACCATGCTTTAGCACCCTCCTTCAAGGAGAAAGGAAGAAGCTTGGTCACATAAAAGTATCGTATCTTCTCATCTGTGGTAAACAGGCTACCCAACTCACCGAGTTTAGTCAGGTGTGCAATAGCATCATCATTTTCTCTGCCATAAAAGGGGTCAGCTTCAACCATAGGTATAAGTGAAAGATCAACAGAGAAATCATAATCAGGATCATCAATGCATATAGGAGATGTAGCAAATTCAGGATTAGGAACGGTTTTGTTCTTCAAAGAGTGTTTTTCAAATAGTTTCTTAATAGTTTCAGGGTCAGAGCCGGAAAACTCTGTCAGTTCCCTGCATAAATCTTCATCTAGTATATAGTAATCATCATCAAGGAGACTCTCCTTGAGTTTACTCAAATCAGGATAATCATAAGTTTCACCAATAGGGTAGCGAGTAACAGGAAGTTCAATTCCAGACTTTTTAACAGCAGCAGCAATTTGTTTCTCAAGAGCATAACCAAGCGAACTAATATCATCAAAAGTAGTAGAAGCATCATCAAGAGTATCAGACATGGTAACAGATTCAGTAGGAGCATCATGTGGTGGTGGTGAGGCAAACTTACTCATAACGGAAGGTGAATCAAGTGTAGCACTAGTGCTCAGAGCAGTACCTCTTCTTGTAGTGGATAGTAAGATCGGAACCATGGGGTCTCCTTTCTTACCCATAGTGGATAAAGTGCAGCAGGTAGGATACCTCAAGTAGACTTGTAAATATTGCTATGCTCCCCGGCAACAGCGCCAGAAAATGGTACTTGATAACCCTCAACCGTAAGGGATCGAGATAGTCTTCGCGGGTAAGAATAACCCAATTTATTGATTCGACACACGGGGAGCCAAAGAGTATTTATAAGCTTTGACAGTTGAGTTGTCAATTCAACCGCACCTGAAATATACTTACTTGCAACAAAAGATAAGTGGTAACAGTGATATGATAGTGATGATAGTAATAGTAAAAGTAAACAGCAAAAGTAAATAGCAGTAGTAAATGGCAAAAGTAGCAACTAGTGACAAGCAAGGTTTAAAATACTGTAGGCTAGGGAGATGGATGGTTGGGCGCTGCATGGATGAGATAGATTCTAACTTGGGGCACGACACACGGAAAAGTAATGATCATCTAGGCAAATATCAAACATTAGGCATGTATCCCGTAGGTAGTTGTACGTGCTTGCAATAAGAACTTGCACAACATCTTTTGTCCTACCATCCCGCTACGAACGGGGCCAAAAGGAACTAATGGAGATTAAGGTGCTCCTGTCAAAGAGCACCGGAACAAAGCAATGAACTCAATGGATACATGTAATCCTCAAACTACGGACCATCCCCTTTGGTGTCCCAAGCTGTCACTTTTGGGATCGCCGGTTCCGAACCGTAACAGGTGCAAACAACTCATAGATAGGATCACGAACACAAATATATTCATACAAACACATATGGTTCAGATCTGAAATCATGGCACTCGGGCCCTAAGTGTCAAGCATTAAGAATAACAAGTTGTAGCAAAGATGATAAACACCATAGTAGATGATAGGCAACATGCCCCCAACAATCTGACGAACTATTACATGATCTAACTCATCCAATCCCTACCATCCCCTTCGCCTACAGCAGGGGAATTACTCACACATGAAGGGGGAAGTCATGGAAGGATGATGGAGTGGTGATGATGATGACGATGGCGACGATCTCCCCTCTCCGGAGGCCAAATCAGCCTCCAGATTAGCCCTCCCGAGGAAGAACAGAGGGTGGCGGCGGCTCCGCGACGAAAAATGCGAAAGAACTTCCGATCTAGGGTTTTTGCGTCGGGAGTAAAAATACGGGGTAAAGTAGGGCACCAGGGGGTGTGGGCCCCACCCAGGCGCCCCCCCGGCGTGGCCCAGGGGGGGCGCGCCCACAGGGCGCCTGGGCACCCCCTGGCCCCCCTCTGGTCCTTCTTCTGGCATCTGGTTCCTTCGGGTGCGTGGATTTTCTGTGATTTTTCGTGGATTTTTCTGAGATACTTAAAAATCCGTTTTCCTGCACACAAATAAAACATACAGGCAGCTCTGCTGAAAACAGCGTCAGTCCGGGTTAGTTTAGTCCAAATCATGCAAGAATGAGGTAAAAACAATATCAAAAGTGTTTGGAAAAGTAGATACGTTTGAGATGTATCACTGGCCTCGAGTGCTGGCGGCGGTTGGGCCCCCTGGCGGAGGGAGGAAGGCCCAGGCGAAGGGCCTCGTGGTGGTCGGGAGAAGGCGGCCCGCGGGGCGACCTGGCGGAGCCCAGCGGCTGGGCCTAGGGTTCGGCGCGGCCTGGCGAGCTCCTGGCCCAGGCGGGCGGCTCGAACGGATCTTGATCTGGGTTCGCTTCCCCGATCGATCCCAGGGCGGCGGCGGTCGATGAGCGGCAGGGCGACGGCGGATCTTCGAGGGCGGCGGGCGCCGGCGAGATGGAGAGGCGGGGCCCGGCGGCGACCGGGGGCCGGCGCGCGGTGGCGGATGGGCGCGAGGTGGAGGTGGCGGCCGGTGAGGTGGAGGTGAGGTGAGGTGGTGGACTCCGATGATGGTCCGGCGAGCTCCGGCGAGCTTCGCCGGAGTGGAGGAAGAAGCTGGAGGAAGGGGATGGGGGCTAGGGTTTCCTATTTTTGGGGCAAAAATTGAGGAAGGTGGACAAATATATAGGCACAAGGAGCTAGGGTTGTCCAAATGAGGTGTGGTTTTCGGCCACGCGATCAGAATTGGATGGCCTAGATGAAGGAAGGGGTTTGGGTTGGTTTGGTGGGCTGTTGGAGGGGTGTCTTGGGCCTCAAAGTGGAGGCACTTTGAGCCCACGAGAATAACTGTTGGAGCACCAAACGAACTCCAAACGCGATGAGATTTGACAGGCGGGTGACACACACCAAAACAACAACACACAACAAGTCTCGCGCCAAACCGGTAACGTTACACGGCCAAACACCAAAGTAGGCCTCGGGGACGCCACGGACACGTGAGGGAGCTCCGGAACGCGAAACGGATAACGGAGAGGAACGAGTGGGACCGGATGCAAACAACAACACAAATGCAATGCGATGCACATGACTACATGATATGAATGAATGCCACACACGCAACACGACAAAATGGCGAAAACCCAAAAGACGAAGAACGCGAAAAGGAATTGATGAAGCCGGAGATATATTATATTGCCCAAAAGGGAAAGTATTACATCCGGGGCATTACAAACTCTCCTCTACTACAAAAAAAGATCTCGTCCCGAGATCTAGGACTGGAAAAAGGAAGGGTACTCGGAACGAAGATGGTCTTCTCGTTCCCACGTAGCTTCTCGGTCGGTATGGTGTGACCACTTGACTTTCAAGAATTTGATGGACTTGTTGCGGGTCTTGCGCTCGGTTTCTTCGAGAATAGCAACGGGATGCTCTCGGTAAGACAAATATTGTTGAAGATCAATCTCTTCAAACGGAATCATGCGTTCAGGAGTCTTGAAGCACTTGCGGAGTTGAGACACATGAAACACATCATGAACATTGGCGAAGTTTGAAGGGAGCTCTAGTTGATAGGCTAGATCGCCTCTTTTGCCAAGGATCTTGAAAGGCCCGACGTATCTAGGAGCAAGCTTTCCTTTGATACCGAATCTTTGGGTTCCTTTCATAGGAGAAACACGGAGATAAACATGATCCCCAATGTCGAAAGCCAAGTCAGGATGGTTGCCGTCATAGTAGCTCTTCTGACGCGACTGAGCGGCCTTGAGATTCTCACGTATGACTTTGCACATTTCTTCGGCTTCTGAGATCAAGTCATTGCCAAGAAGTTGACGTTCACCACTCTCGGACCAGTTAACAGGGGTACGGCACTTTCTGCCATAGAGGATTTCAAACGGAGCTTTTCCTGCACTTGCTTGAAAGCTGTTGTTGTAAGAGAACTCGGCAAATGGAAGGCAATCTTCCCATTTCATGCCAAAAGATAAGACACAGGCTCTGAGCATGTCTTCTAGAATCTGATTCACTCTCTCGACTTGACCACTAGTCTGAGGGTGAAAAGCAGTGCTGAACCTGATCTTAGTGCCCATGGCGGACTGAAAGGAGTTCCAGAACTTAGAAGTGAACAAACTTCCACGGTTTAAGGAGATAACTTGAGGAATGCCATGTAAGGACACAATTCTGGAAGTGTACAACTCTGCCAATTGAGCTGCATTGATGGATTCTTTGACTGGAAGGAAGTGAGCGACTTTGGTAAGCTTGTTAATCACCATAAAGATAGAATCATTCCCTCTCTTGGACTTCGGAAAGCCAGTGACGAAATCCATTTCAATGTGGTCGAATTTCCACTCGGGAGTAGGAAGAGGTTGGAGAAGACCAGCTGGACGTTGATGTTCTGCCTTCACTCTTCTGCAGACATCACATTCATTCACGAATTGGGCAATCTCCCTTTTCATGTGTTTCCACCAGTAAGATTGCTTGAGGTCTTGGTACATCTTGTAACTGCCAGGATGAATGGAAAGGAGGGAATCATGTGCTTCTTCCATTATGAGCTTCCTGAGGTCACCTTTTGGAACCACGAGTCTGTCCTCGAAGAACAAGGTATCTCTCTCATCAACGCGATAGCACTTGTATTTCAGAGTACCCTTTGCAATACCATGTTTCACCTTCTGCACCATGGCATCACTGAGTTGGGCCTCACGGACCTGATCTTCCAAGGTAGGAGCAACTTGAAGATTTGCAAGAAACCCTTGCGGAACAACTTGTAGGTTAAGCTTCCTGAATGCTTCACAAAGCTCAGGCTGGAACGGCTTGATAAGAAGGCTGTTGCAATATGCCTTTCTGCTCAAAGCATCTGCAATCACATTCGCCTTGCCAGGAGTGTATTCGATGCTGGGATCATACTCTTGGATCATTTCAACCCAACGAGTCTGGCGGAGGTTCAGATTCGGCTGTGTGAAGATGTACTTCAAGCTCTTGTGATCGGTGAAGATGTCGACTTTTCTGCCCAACAACAGATGTCTCCACGTAATCAAAGCATGTACCACAGCTGCTAGTTCAAGATCATGTGTGGGGTAGTTCTTCTCACTTGGCTTTAACTGACGAGAAGTGTATGCCACAATTCTCTTGTCCTGCATAAGCACACCACCAAGTCCTTGAAGAGAAGCATCACAGAATACTTCGTAGGGCTTGGACTCATCTGGAGGAGTTAGAACTGGAGCAGAGACGAGCTTTTCTTTGAGAGTTTTGAATGCCACTTCACAATCTGGAGACCAGCAGTACTTGACATTCTTCTGCAGCAAGTTGGAAAGAGGCTTGGCAATCTTGGAGAAGTTCTCAACGAACCTTCTGCAATAGCTGGCAAGACCAAGAAAGCTTCGGAGTTGCTTGACGTTCTGAGGAGCTTCCCAGTTGACAATTGCTTCAACTTTCTCGGGGTTTACCGCAATACCGTCAGCGGAGATGATATGGCCCAGATACAAGACCTTATCGAGCCAGAATTCGCACTTGGATAACTTGGCATATAACTTATGTTCACGGAGTCGGTTGAGAACGAGACGGAGGTGCTTTTCGTGATCTTCTTCATTCTTGGAAAATACCAAAATGTCATCCAGATACACAAGCACAAACTCGCCGGTGTACGGGTTGAAGATGTAGTGCATCATTCCCGAGAAGGTAGGTGGAGCATTAGCGAGACCAAAAGACATGACTGTATACTCATATGAGCCGTAGCTCGTTCTGAAGGCAGTCTTGTGGATATCTTCCTCGCGAATGCGAATTTGGTGATAGCCCATTCAGAGATCGAGCTTAGAGAACACTTTAGCTCCTTTGAGCTGCTCGAACAGTTCATTGATGTTGGGGAGCGGATACTTGTTCTTTATTGTCTTCTTGTTCAATGGCCGGTAATCGACACAGAGACGCTCCGTGCCATCCTTCTTCTTGACAAATAAGACACCACAGCCCCAAGGAGACGTACTAGGCCAGATCAGACCCAAACGTTCCTGTTCATCAAGCTGCTTCTTCAACTCCTTCAATTCTCCAGGAGAGAGCTTATACGGACGCCGGCATGCTGGCTCAGTACCAGGCTCAAGTTCAATGACGAATTCCACTTGACGGTGTGGAGGCATGCCTGGAAGTTCTTCAGGAAAGACGTCTTGGTATTCGTTTACCACCGGAATTTGAGAGATGGCATTAATCTCGCCCTTGTCATTGAGATAGAAAAGCCTGATAGTGTTATCCCTAGAGACGAAGATAATCACATCTTCATCAGGATGAGTAATCTTGACTTCCTTCTGTGCACAGTCAATTTGAGCATCATGCTGAGAAAGCCAATCCATCCCGAGGATGAGGTCAATGTCGGAATTGCCGAGAACCACCGGAGAGGCCAGAAATCGATAATCACCCATGCGAATAGAAACATCCGGAGCATATATACTGGAATGCATTCGTCTCCCCGGAGAAATAACTGCTAACTCCCTTGGCAGACTTTGGACGTCAACATTATACTTGGATGCAAATGGTTGAGACATGAAAGAGCATGAAGCACCCGAATCAAACAAAACTTTAGCAGGTATAGAGTTAACTGGAAGGTTACCCAAAATGACATCAGAAGAATTCTCCGCTTGCGCTGCATTCATCAGATTGACCCTTGCTTGCTTGGGAATGTGCTTGACAAGAGCTGTACTGGCAGGTGGAGGAGGTGGAAGGCGCTTCGGGTTGGGGCACTTGTTAGCATAGTGACCTTTCTGAGTGCACTTGTTGCAAGTCACTTCTGAGAGAGGACGGAAATGAGAACCACTTGACTTGGAACCTTGAGACTGAAACTGATTCTTCGACTGGTTGCTCGGGTTGGGTGGGTGGGAGAAACCACGTCCACTAGAGTTCTTGTTGCTGTTGGAGTTGTTGGAGTTGTTGTAAGGAGCTCGAATCACTGGAGGAGGAAGCCAAAATTTATGTTGCTTCGCGACGACTTGAGAAGATGAGGAGTGAACGGCATCTCGAATCCTCTTTTTGGAAGCCTCCATCTTGAGTTGGGCTGCCTCTTGCTTGAGCGCCATGTTATAGAATTTGTCGAACTCATCGGGCTCGAACAAGGTGAGAGCAAGTTGAAGTTCATCTTTGAGACCTCCTCGGAATTGATAGATCTTGCTCTTGGCATCTCGTATGTCTTGCTTAGCATAGCGGGCGAGGTTTTGGAACTTGACATTATACTGGTAGACAGTCATAGAGCCCTGCTTCAGGTTGCGGAATTGCTCACGCATGCCCTCGATGACACTTGTTGGAATATGGCGAGAGCGAAAGTCCTTGTAGAAATCCTCCCAAGAGATCACACGCCCTAGCCTGGAGTCTTTGTACTGCTGCCACCAGTCAGCTGCTTGGTCTTTGAGTCGGAAGGCTGCAAATTTCACATAGTCCTCTTCCCTTACGTTACTGCACTCAAAATGCTTCTTGATATCGGTTAACCAATCTTCAGCATCAAGAGGGTCGACACAGTAACTGAAAGCTTTTGGTTGATTGGCCAAGAACTGGTTGAGAGTAGCATGGTGCTGTTGGTTGAAGAAATTGCCTTGATTCCCTGGAACACCCGGATTAGCTTGATTAGCTTGCATCTGCTGCATCATCTGCATCAACATCTGGGTGTTCTGATTTGTAGTCTGCATAATCGCTCTCCAAGCCTCAGACGGAGGAGGAGGGGAAGGAGGACGATCTGGGACCTCTTCACCCTCTGGGTTAGCGTTGGGAACCCGTTTCGGAGCCATCCTGAAAGAGATGACCACGAATCAGCAATTTGATTGACAGAAGATATAAGCTGAAACAACGGATTGAAATGCAACATAGTCTTCACAAGAATCGTTCGAACAATAAGAACGAATGAAATCATTCGAACAAGAGGAACGAATGAAATTCTCAGCTTAATGATAACAACAATCTTCACGAGAAGCCACATAGGGGACAAAAGATAAATAAGAAAAAAACACAAGGTACAGATGGAACAAACACAAGATAGGAGCTTCGTTCGACATCTTTGTGCAGCAAGCTTATGAACGCGTTACGAAAGGGTTTTGCAATCCCCGGATCAGCATAGCCAAGGACCCTTTAAGATGCAACTCCCGATCGGAACATCGGTCATAAAACCACTTCATTCAATGTAGAACCCCGAACTCGCTAACCTGCATTCGTTGGAAGAATGCCTACGATCTACTGGATAATCCCACCTATTAATTTCCGAAAGTTTCCAGTTATGCAATCAGGTGTTGGGGATACAGGGGAAGCACCGCGCAATCAACTCTAAACCTACATCCAGCTGTATCCATCCTTCAACACATAACCAGTCTTTCTCGGAGACCATCTACCTCGGACCTTCGAAAAGCATCCACTATACCAAGCTATGGCAATACTCCCGAACTACCTCCCCAGTACTGGGTGATGTCGGGGTTATCTTGCCACTAACCGTATAGGAGAGATTTTCGATGTCGGCCGTCTTAAGTATTTAGTACTGTCGCGATATGCTTGTGACGACAATACCCCGAAGCTCAACTCCCCGGGACACTGCCACAACCCTTAATGTCAGGAGGCATCGAGAACAATATTCTCGTCACAAGAACATCGAAACAATCCAACAATACTCGTGAGATTCCTAAAAAAAAATTGGTGCAATTTTGAAAGTAGAAGAGGCAAGAGTAGTCGTCAGGAGTCCTCACCAGAGTGAAAGGGGATGAGAAGCAAAGAAATCCTACTCTCCGATATAAATATAGGACTCAAAACTTTTTCAGTGTGTGCCTAGACTCGACCGTCAACGATTCGATCAATCAGTGGGGGCTTCTAGGTCGGAGAAGGCTCTGATACCAACTTGTAATGCCCAGGATGGGACTATATCTCCTACGTGTCGAGGCACGACTTAGAGACATAAGCCCATGCTGTAGTGATCGCAAGTTTGGTACCTTTGCACATCTCATGTAAAAATAGGGATGGAAAACTGAAAAGATAGTTGGCTTACACTCGCCACGTCACACAAATTCATTACATATCCAATCATCATACAATTAAACATCACAGCCCATCTAAGGGTAAAATCCAAATGTCAAGATACCAAACATAACATTAAAACACACGTCTGGATCGAATCCTAGTAGAAGAACCACTACTGATCATCGGGATAACAGACATAGTAACGGCTACGCTCCTCGTCGTACTCCCAGTCTAGCTCAGTGCCATCGCCTGGGTAGCTCACCATCGTACCTGCATCTGGGGTGTTGAAGTAACTGTGAGCCACAGAGGACTCAGCAATCCCGTTCCCGGGTAACACGACTATTTAAGCCTTGGGTGTGGAACAAGGCTGAAGAAAGAATAAGAATAAGTGGTTGCAGCAGCACTAGCCTAGCTTACGTAAAAGAGAGCGAGAAGAGAAGGTGCCTCGGTCGAGAGATGATCACGAAGTGATCCTAAACTAATCAAGTCAAGCATAACCCCACCGTGTTCATCTCCCGAATCCCTTTCGGAAAATGACAGTCACGGTACTCACGCTGGTAGTGTATTGGAACATGGTGTCAAGTTTTCTACAACCGGATATTAACAAGCTCCCATCTGCCACATAACCGCGGGCACGGCTTTCGAAAGTTCAAACCCTGTAGGGGTGTTCCAACTTGGCCCATGACAAGCCCACGATCCGCGGAGTCGCAACTCCAAAGTGGGAAGGCCCGAGTATTCTCGGAATCCCGTGCTCAAGATACTCCGAACTAAGGTAAGGCTAATCCAGCAAATCCTCCCGGCGTGCCGACACCTTGATAGTAGCCGCGCGTATCTCGTCTCAGGCCATGACCGGATGGGTGATGCTACGGGTTTTTACCAGACCTCGAGTTTCCTTGAGGTGGCCCCGCAGGACCCCCAGTTCAGACCAACACTCATGTGGAGCACTGGCCCGGGGTTGCTGATTAAGAAAGAGGGTTAATTACTCCCTATGCAAGTTATTTAGTTATTAGGCAAATAGTACCAATGTTGGGACTTGCTGGAAAAGACTTAGCACTTAGCGGTTTATCGAGGGGGTCCCATAACCCCAACCGTGTGAGGAACGCATAATCAAGAAACATAACACTGGTTTATACGGTTCCTAGCGGCATGAGTGGAACAAATCACCAAGCAAAAGGCTTAGCCTTCCACCCATTGCCAATATATAGATGAGTTCATTTAAGCATTTATATAGTGTGATATAACCCCACAAACTTCAACATGAAGCAAGCATCTTCGAACTTCATCTGCAACTAACAATGCTATAAGAGGGGCTGAGCAAAGCGTACTTATAGCCAAACAATGGTTTGCATAGGTAGGGTGGTTAAACATGATCATGGTTACAAATAGGAGGCTGACAGGAAAACATGGGCATCGAGGCAAAACTATAGATCGAGACTTCTAGCAATAGGCAAAGATAGTAATGTTATCGGGGTTCGGTCATCTTGCCTGAAGAGTTGTCGATAGGATCGTAAGAGGGGTCCTCGTTCTCAAGCTCGGTGGTAACCTCGTGCTCGTACTCGTACTCAGTATTAGCTTCCGGCTCTACTCAACACAAACACACAAGGCACGAAATCAACAAGATGCAATGCGCACACAAAATATGCTGGATGCATGACTGATGCACTATGGGAGCATATGAAGCATGACAATATGCGATCAAGCAAAATGCTTCAAAACATGATAACAATAGGATATTATGAATCTACATGAAAAATCACACAAGTTTCATATAGGACTTGCTCAAATCGGAGCTACGGGCTAAAAGTTACACTCAAAACAATAAACATGCGAAAGCTGAAAATTACAACCACATAGCAACTTCGGGGCAATAGATAAATAAGCTACAGCACTCAAACATCATGGCAAAGAGTATGGACATAAACTAGACATATCCTACAGCAAATAAGTCCATTGGAGCATCCCCAAAGGAGCCATGGATCAATAGCAACAAGCTTGGACATATTGAACTTGACAACAAAATCCCGACAGCAGTATTTTATTGCAACTTGGGAGCAAAAGTTAAATATGCTACAGCCACTCAAATAAGCATGTGAGAGCATGAATGGATAGCCAAAAATATATACTACAAGGAATCATCAAGATTCACCCCAAAACTATCATGGATTGGCCTAGAACAACAAGCAAACATGGTATCTGGAAATTACAGATTCCAGACTTAGTGAAATTTCACTAAGTGTTAAAACAGCAGTTACATCATGGCATCTTTGAGAGCAAGTTTAAGTCACCTCAAAGCTAAACATGGCAAGTGGTAAGCACCACAACAAAGTACACATGATGGTGAATCCAAAACACCTAAGCATGCATCATGGGGACAATCACAATGATAGCAATGAGCTCCTCGAAATGACATCTCATAACAAGTTTAACAACATAGCAGCCACATAGCACTTTGCAACGGAGATAAACATGGCAAGATTAATTCTATCATGCAAGCCTAAGCAATCAACATGTAGAGCATGACAAGACGAACACGTGGACATCTCATTTGCATCACTTGGATAAGCATGCAAAAAGTTATCACATTGCAAAGATGGCATGAAAACAACAACTAACATCAGTTTATAACGAGATGCACTCTTGCAATAGATATTTAAGCATATAGATGAACTCAAACATGTATGGCATAATGGAATGAAATGTAGTACATGTCTCCACGATCAACTGGACATCTCATTGATACGTCCAAAACATATCTATAATTTCTGCTTGCTCCATGCCTCATTTGGGTGATATTGCTATGATATTCATACACTTCCATACACTTTTGATCATATTTGGACTAACCTATTAACTCAGTGCACCCCAGTGCCAGCTTCTGTTTTCGGCTGTTTTTGTATTTCAGGTTTTCACATTACGAGAACTGTCAGGAAAAATCCAGAAAAATTATATAAAAAATCAGCATTCCAGAACCTACCTTGCGCCCGAAGTACAGCCGGGGGGGGGGGCACCAGGGCCCCAGGCGCCCTGGCGGCGCGCCCCCCCTGGGCCGCACCGGGGGGGCGCCTGGGCCCCCCGAGCCCCGTCTGGTGCCCCCCTTTGGCATATATTTAGAGCGTCCTTCGAAACCCTCGGGACGGAAACTCTTTTTCACGATCTCATCTCTGTTCCGCCGCCGCCGCCGCTTCCAAGATCGGGAGCACCAGGAGAACTCTTCCCGACACCCTGCCGGAGGGGAGGATCATCATCGGGAGCCTCTCCACCACCATGGACGCCTCCCGGATGAGTTGTGAGTAGTCTCCCTTGGACCATGAGTCCATGACCAGTAGCTATGTGATGTTCTCCTCCCGTTCTTGTGCTTCACTAATTAGTCCTCGTGAGCTGCCCTACATGATCGAGGCACATATGTAATCCTTATGCTGTTGCTATGATGAGTTTGCTGGGATCCGATGGATTATGAGATTATGTTCAGATTGTGATTGAGTAATATATTTGATCTACCTCTTTTATATTTATGTTCGTAAGTCATTCTTGCATGTTCTCCGTTGTTATTTATTGCTTTGGCCAAGTAATACGTAGTGACTCCAAGAGGGAACGTTATGCTTGATTGTGGGTTCATGCCCCTCGATGACTAGCTTGAGTGACAGAAACATGAGTCTAGGGGATGTGATGTTGCCACAAGGGGGAAAACAACGGTGCTTGTGCCCGCGGGCGCAAGGATTGTTTACTTTACTCAAAGTTCTTTTAATGCAGTTGTCTGTTGCATTGAGTTTACACTATGGGTGGGGCTCGCAACTTAATACCAGCGAGATGTTCTGGATAGATATCTCAAGGTGGATGATTAGTAGTAGATATTGATGGATTTCGGTCTACTTACTTTGGCGTACCGCCCATGCTTTGAACCTCAACCTTTCTTGCAATGTAGTCAGCATTGGTTTGCGTTCGTGGTCCTGTCAATTGCCCAGCTGTAATTCGTTTACCTCACATAGCTGTTTTATCTTCTTTTGGGAGAGAGACATCACTAGTGAACATCATGAGACTCCGGTCCATATTACCATCATTGATCACATCCGCTATTTACTTTTCGCTTTTACTTACTATTGCAAACATTATCTATCACTACTATCATTTGCGTTTAATACTTTGTGAACTACAAGGCCGGAGGGATTGACAACCTCTCTGTACTCGTTGGGAGCAAAGTTATTTGTATCTGTGTGCAGGTCCACGTTGATTGCTAATATCTGGCGCCGTTAGCAGTTGACACCTACTTGTTGAACCTAGGAGTCTCTGGGGATTCGATCCTTGGCATCTTTGCTAAGGGAAAAACTTCCACAACACTGCATCTCACACCTTCCACTTGGGGTAACCAACGAGGGGTTAGAGGCCCATCAAGGAGTTTTTCTGGCGCCGTTGCCGGGGACTCCACTCTTCAGGATAGGGGAGTTGCACGCTATCTTTTACCTTTGCTTTTTAGTCTTGTTAGTTTACCTTTCAGTTTTTGCTTTAGTACCTTTTTATCGAAAATCACAAAAATAGTTATCTTGCTTGCTTGCTACTATGGGTTCCACCGAGAACACCAAGTTGTGTGACTTCACTAGTCACAACAATGATGACTTTATCAGCACACCTATCACTACACCTGCCACTTCAGCACCTTCATATGAAATTAAACCTGCTTTACTGAACTTAGTCATGAAAGATCAATTCTCCGGTGCTGGAGATGATGCTGCTTTACACTTAAACAACTTTGTTGAACTTTGTGATATGCAAAAGTACCATGAAATAGATGGTAATATTGTTAAGCTTAAGCTTTTTCCTTTCTCCTTGAGAGGAGGAGCTAAAATTTGGTTTCAGTCTTTGCCTAGAAATAGCATAGATTCATGGGACAAGTGCAAAGATGCTTTTATTGGAAAATACTATCCACCTGCTAAAATTATCCAACTGAGAAGTAACATAATGAATTTTAAACAATTGGATAATGAACACGTTGCCCAAGCTTGGGAACATATGAAATCTCTTATCAAGAACTGCCCTACTCATGGTTTGACTACTTGGATGGTTATCCAAACTTTTTATGCAGGCTTGAACTTTACCTCGCGGAACTTGTTAGATTCGGCCGCGGGAGGAACCTTTATGTCAACTACACTTGGTGCTGCCACAAAACTTCTCGATGAGATGATGACCAACTATTCCCAATGGCACACCGAACGCGCTCCAACAGGTAGGAAGGTAAACTCTGTCGAGGAGATTTCCTCCCTTAATGAAAAAGTTGACTTGATCATGTCTCTACTTTCGAAGCAATCTTCTGTTGATCCTCGTGATGTTCCTTTAAATTCTTTGATTGCTCAAGAACAAGTAGATGTGAATTTTATCTCTAGAAACAATTTTAACAACAATGCTTATAGGAGTAACTTTGGTAACAATCCTAGACCGTTCCCCTCTAATTCTTATGGGAACAACAATGCTTATCCTATCACCAAGAACTCCACTACTGAACTAGAGATTATGCTTAAAGATTTCATCACTACCCAAAAAGCCTTTAATAAGAGTGTAGAAGAAAAACTACATAAACTAGATGATCTTTCTTTTAAGGTAGACCATTTAGCCAATGAGGTAAAATTGCTAAAAATTAAAACTTCTCCTCTTGAGGAGAGGGAAGCCACTCCTATAAATGCCATTCAAGTGCAAATTAATGAAAACATTAGGATGATGGCTAAACTTAAAGAAAGATGGGCTAGAGAAAGGGAGGAAGAAGATAGAATTAAGAGCCTTCCTACCCACCACACTGTTGCTACTATCCAAGTTGTTGAGGATGTCCAAACTCTTAGCACCCAATGTACTCCTGGTCCCATTGGACCTATTAATGGTGATGCTATGACTATAGAAACTACCAAACAAGTGAACCTAAAGGACACCACTACCACCTTACTTGATGCTAATGACCTTGATTTTGATAATTGCACTCTTACCGAAGTTATTGATTTCCTTCACAAGATGTCTAGAGACCCCCGCACTAGCACGCTTAATCTTGCCTTCACAGAGCATATCACTAATTCTCTCATCAAAGCTAGGGAGGAGAAACTTAGAGTAGAAGCCTCCATACCTAGAAAGCTAGAAGATGGTTGGGATCCTATGATAAAAATTAAATTGAATGACTTCTCTTGTTATGCATTATGTGATGTTGGTGCTAGTACCTCTGTTATGCCCAAAAGAATATATGATATGCTTAAATTGAAACCTTATGATTCTTGTTCTGTTGGTGTTCGTCTCGTTGATTCTTCCATAAAGAAACCTTTGGGGAGGATCAACGATGTTCTTATCATTGTCAATGATAATTATGTTCCCGTTGATTTCACTATTATGGATATTGAATGTGATCCTTCATGTCCAATTATTTTGGGACGTCCCTTTTTACGCACCGTTGGTGCTATCATTGACATGAATGAGGGTAATATAAAATTTCAGTTTCCTCTCAAGAAAGGGATGGAACACTTCCCTCGAAAGAAGATCAAGTTACCTTTTGAGTCCGTTGTACGGGCTAGCTATTCTTTTACTCTTGATAAAACTTGATCTATATGCATTATGCCTAGCTTAAAGGCATAAAAGAAAGCACTTTTGGGAGGCAGCCCAATGAATAAATTTATTTTGCTTTTGTTGTGTCTTGATGTTGTTTACTACAGTAGCATCATCATTGTATCTTTGCTTTTCATATTTGTGCCAAGTATAGCCTCTGATTGCTAGAAAGTTCAAAAGTTGTGAGGTGCTGTCCAGGAAACAGATTCTGTCCTTGGATAGAAAAATTCGTATAAAACCACCAGATCATCTTTTTGGTCTGAATTTTTTCGACAGCGTTCTCTATATAATTGTCTTTCGTGCGTCTGTTCTGAGTTTTTTGATTTGAGTTGCAGAAGTACCCCGAACAAATCAATTACTACCTGCTGTTCTGTTTTTCACAGATTCTGTCCTGTTTTGCCTTTCCTTCATTTTGCAAACCAAGAGCTTGCTTTTTCTTTGCAAAAACCTTTTGGCAATCTTGAGAAACAGTAGAACTTCAAGAATATCTTTATTTCCAGCAAGGAACAATTATTTTATTAAGGGTACTAACCTCGCTAATCAGATTATGATGAGTTATGTATGAAGGGAGTTTTCAAGTGTGCGAGGGAAGATGATAAAAAGATTCAGGAGTGTCAAGCGCTCAAGCTTGGGGATGCCCCCGTGCACCCCCAAGAAATATTCAAGGAGACTCAAGCGTCTAAGCTTGGGGATGCCCCCGTGCATCCCCTTCTCCATCAACATTATCAGTTCGTCTTTCGTTCCGCTATATTTTTATCACTTCATGTGTTATGTGCTATGCTTGGAGCGTCTTGCTTTTAGTTTCCTTTTTAGTTTTTCATAACGAGTCGGAACTCAGCGTTCTTTATGTGGGAGAGAAACACGCTCCACTTCTACCTAGAACATAACATAGAATTTTCATGTCTATCTTTGCTGTGTGTGTTCTTTGTCTTTTAATAGCTACTATCATGCTCTGCTCTTAGTATTCATGCTTATCTTTTCAAAGAGCTTTTGTTTAGTTGGTTGCTTGAACTCTCTTTAATTACCATGCTTATCTTATTAAGAGAGTTTGCTTCCGTTGCATTGGTTAATTTGTCTATGATAAAGATGCTACGTGCATACTGGCGCTTAGTAGTTCAGGTTTTCTTATGGTTAGTCTCAAATAGCTGGGGGATTCCCAATGTGTTATTGGAGTACCAACTTGATTTGTTTGCCTATGATGTGGTATGGTTTAGTAATATCTTCCTTCAAGAATTTATTTTGATTGACTTGGCGTATGCTCACGCATATTTAAGACTGTAAAGAAAGTCTGTCAAGCCTTGATGATCTTTTATTTCTGAGTAGCGATATAACTTCCATGCCTGATTCAATATTGCTTTGTCGCTCTGTATGATTATGACCGTCATTGCTCTCTTAGTTGGTCGCTCCCAGTCTTTTGCTAACCTCCACCTGTACTAAGCAGACTAACTTTGCAATACATAGCTCATGGGAAAGTAGCTTAAAAACTATTGTGGTAAAGAATATGTTGCCTATGTATCTTATTTCTTATAAGTTGCTTGCTGAGCGGTAACCATGTTTCTGGGGACGCTATCAACTGTCACACTTTTGTTGAATATCATGTGAGTTGCTATGCATGTTCGTCTTGTCTGAAGTAAGGGTGACTTGCCATGGGTTGAATGAGTATGCATATTGTTAGAGAAGAACATTGGGCCGCCAACCAAAGCCATGTATCATGGTGGAAGTTTTAGCTTGGACATTAATCCTCAATCTCTTATGAGAATATGCTTATGCATTAAAGAGGAGTCCATCATCTATTTTCTATGTTGTCCCGGTATGGATGTCCTCAAGTTGAGATCTATCAAAAACGAGAAATCAAATGTGATTTATCTCCTTGGACCTTTGTACAGGTGGCATAGAGGTACCCCTTTGTGACACTTGGTTGAAACATATGTAATGCAATGATAACCCATGGAAATCCGAGCTAATTAGGACAAGGTGCGAGCACTATTGGTATTCGATGCATGAGGCTTGCAACTTATAGGATGTCTTATGCATGACACATATGAAGTACTACTACCGTTGACAAAATTGCTTCTATGTTTTCAAAATAAAAAGCTCTAGCACATAACCATTCTTTTAATTTTTGAGTCTCCACCTTCTTTCTTCAAGCACCAACTACTGAGAGCATGATTGTCATTCTAAGTGTAATGTGCATTGTCCCAAAGTAGCATTGTCTTTTGCATGATTGTGATATCGTTTATTTTGAAATCATTGTATCTAGTCATCACTTAAACCTTGAAGGTGCCCCTGCATTTATGTTTTGCTTCACTAAAGGGGCAAGCTAGATATCACTTTATCATATTTGCACACCATGTTCATTGCAAATCTATTTGATGCTTCAGTTTCATATTGTAAAACTTTCAGCCATTTGTGATTTTCTCATGAGGCAACTTAATTATTATAGAATCATTGTCTCAGTAAGCTTTTGTCATATGACTATGAAAAAGTCCTATATGGTTAATAGCATGTTACCACAGAAATTATTCTTGTTATCATTTACCTACTCGAGGACGAGCAGGAATTAAGCTTGGGGATGTTGATACGTCCAAAACGTATCTATAATTTCTGCTTGCTCCATGCCTCTTTTGGGTGATATTGCTATGATATTCATACACTTCCATACACTTTTGATCATATTTGGACTAACCTATTAACTCAGTGCACCCCAGTGCCAGCTTCTGTTTTCGGCTGTTTTTGTATTTCAGGTTTTCACATTACGAGAACTGTCAGGAAAAATCCAGAAAAATTATATAAAAAATCAGCGTTCCAGAACCTACCTTGCGCCTGAAGTACAGCCGGGGGGGGGGGGGCAGCTGGGCCCCAGGCGCCCTGGCGGCGCCCCCCCCCCTGGGCCGCGCCGGGGGGGCTCCTGGGCCCCCCGAGCCCCGTCTGGTGCCCCCCTTTGGCATATATTTAGAGCGTCCTTCGAAACCCTCGGGATGGGAACTCTTTTTCGCGATCTCATCTCTGTTCCGCCGCCGCCGCCGCTTCCAAGATCGGGAGCACCAGGAGAACTCTTCCCGGCACCCTGCCGGAGGGGAGGATCACCATCGGGAGCCTCTCCACCACCATGGACGCCTCCCGGATGAGTTGTGAGTAGTCTCCCTTGGACCATGAGTCCATGACCAGTAGCTATGTGATGTTCTCCTCCCGTTCTTGTGCTTCACTAATTAGTCCTCGTGAGCTGCCCTACATGATCGAGGCACATATGTAATCCTTATGCTGTTGCTATGATGAGTTTGCTGGGATCCGATGGATTATGAGATTATGTTCAGATTGTGATTGAGCAATATATTTGATCTACCTCTTTTATATTTATGTTCGTAAGTAATTCTTGCATGTTCTCCGTTGTTATTTATTGCTTTGGCCAAGTAATATGTAGTGACTCCAAGAGGGAACGTTATGCTTGATTGTGGGTTCATGCCCCTCGATGACTAGCTTGAGTGACAGAAACATGAGTCTAGGGGATGTGCTGTTGCCACAAGGGGGAAAACAACGGTGCTTGTGCCCGCGGGTGCAAGGATTGTTTACTTTACGCAAAGTTCTTTTAATGCAGTTGTCTGTTGCATTGAGTTTACACTATGGGTGGGGCTCGCAACTTAATACCAGCGAGATGTTCTGGATAGATATCTCAAGGTGGATGATTAGTAGTAGATATTGATGGATTTCGGTCTACTTACTTTGGCGTACCGCCCATGCTTTGAACCTCAACCTTTCTTGCAATGTAGTCAGCATTGGTTTGCGTTCGTGGTCCTGTCAATTGCCAAGCTGTAATTCGTTTACCTCACATAGCTGTTTTATCATCTTTTGGGAGAGAGACATCACTAGTGAACATCATGAGACTCCGGTCCATATTACCATCATTGATCACATCTGCTATTTACTTTTCGCTTTTACTTACTATTGCAAACATTATCTATCACTACTATCATTTGCGTTTAATCCTTTGTGAACTACAAGGCCGAAGGGATTGACAACCTCTCTGTACTCGTTGGGAGCAAAGTTATTTGTATCTATGTGCAGGTCCACGTTGATTGCTAATATCTGGCGCCGTTAGCAGTTGACACCTACTTGTTGAACCTAGGAGTCTCTGGGGATTCGATCCTTGGCATCTTTGCTAAGGGAAAAACTTCCACAACACTACATCTCACACCTTCCACTTGGGGTAACCAACGAGGGGTTAGAGGCCCATCACTCATTCACTCAATTCGGACCAACGCACAAAAAATTATCCACGTTTGAAAACAGCATCAGACAACTATATTTCAGGGACTTAGAGGAAACTCGGAGCAACCTCAGTCAACGGGCGGAGTCAAAGCGGGCTGGCGGAGGCGGAGCGGATCCGAAGTGGAGCGGATCGGATCCGGGCGCGGCCACCTGGCGGCCTGGAGCGGAGCGGGCTCGCGGGCTCGGCCCGTTAGCCTCCAGCCCCAGATCCAACCAGATCGGGAGCCTGGCTGCGGTTGGCCTCGAGCGCCTGGCCTCGAGCGCTGGCCTCGAGTGCTGGCGGCGGTTGGGCCCCCTGGCGGAGGGAGGAAGGCCCAGGCGAAGGGCCTCGTGGTGGTCGGGAGAAGGCGGCCCGCGGGGCGACCTGGCGGAGCCCAGCGGCTGGGCCTAGGGTTCGGCGCGGCCTGGCGAGCTCCTGGCCCAGGCGGGCGGCTCGAACGGATCTTGATCGGGGTTCGCTTCCCCGATCGATCCCAGGGCGGCGGCGGTCGATGAGCGGCAGGGCGGCGGCGGATCTTCGAGGGCGGCGGGCGCCGGCGAGATGGAGAAGCGGGGCCAGGCGGCGACCGGGGGCCGGCGCGCGGCGGCGGATGGGCGCGAGGTGGAGGTGGCTGCCGGTGAGGTGGAGGTGAGGTGAGGTGGTGGACTCCGGTGATGGTCCGGCGAGCTCCGGCGAGCTCCGCCGGAGTGGAGGAAGAAGCTGGAGGAAGGGGATGGGGGCTAGGGTTTCCTATTTTTGGGGCAAAAATTGAGGAAGGTGGACAAATATATAGGCACAAGGAGCTAGGGTTGTCCAAATGAGGTGTGGTTTTCGGCCACGCGATCAGAATTGGATGGCCTAGATGAAGGAAGGGGTTTGGGTTGGTTTGGTGGGCTATTGGAGGGGTGTCTTGGGCCTCAAAGTGGAGGCACTTTGAGCCCACGAGAATACCTGTTGGAGCACCAAACGAACTCCATACGCGACGAGATTTGACAGGCGGGTGACACACACCAAAACAACAACACACGACAAGTCTCGCGCCAAACAGGTAACGTTACATGGCCAAACACCAAAGTAGGCCTCGGGGACGCCACGGACACGTGAGGGAGCTCCGGAACGCGAAACGGATAACGGAGAGGAACAAGTGGGACCGGATGCAAACAACAACACAAATGCAATGCGATGCACATGACTACATGATATGAATGAATGCCACACACGCAACACGACAAAACGGCGAAAACCCAAAAGACGAAGAACCCGAAAAGGAATTGATGAAGCCGGATATATATTATATTGCCCAAAAGGGAAAGTATTACATCTGGGGCATTACAGCAACCCAGACAATTTGAGTATGTGCTCGCTGACAGAACTATTCTCCTCCATCTTACAACTGTAGAAAGCGTCGGAGACGTCATATCTCTCGACTCGGGCATGAGCTTGGAAAACCATTTTCAGCTCTTGGAACATCTCATATGCCCCGTGGTGCTCAAAACGCTTTTGGAGCCCCGATTCTAAGCTGTAAAGCATGCCGCACTGAACGAGGGAGTAATCATCACAACGCGACTGACAAGCGTTCATAACGTCTTGGTTCGCTGGGGCAGGAGCGTCACCTAGCGGTGCTTCAAGGACATATGATTTCTTGGCAGCTATGAGGATGATCCTCAAGTTACGGACCCAATCCGTATAGTTGCTGCTGAAAGGATCGATATGGTTGACTAGAGGGGGGGGGGGTGAATAGGCAACTAACAATTTTTAGCTTTTCTTAACCACTTTAAATTAAACGTCAAAGTAAGTTGTCTAGATATTCTACTAAGATGACAACTAAAGGAAAGAAGGATAACAACTACACAAGCATGCTATAGGAATTAAACAAGTAAAGCATGCACAAGTAAAGGTAAGAAATAACCACAAGTGGAACCGGTGGAGACGAGGATGCGTTGCCGAAGTTCCTTCCCTTTGAGGGGAAGTACGTCTCCGTTGGAGCGGTGTGGAGGCACAATGCTCCCCAAGAAGCCACTAGGGGCACCGTATTCTCCTCACGCCCTCACACGATGCAAGGTGCCGTGATTCCACTAGTGGTGCCCTTGAAGGCAGCGACCGAACCTTTACAAACAAGGTTGGGGCTATCTCCACAACTTGGAGGCTACCAACAAAACCATGAAGCTTCACCACAATGGAATATGGCTTCGAGATGACCTGAACCGTCTAGGGTGCTCAAACACCCAAGAGTAACAAGATCTGCAAGGGATTAGTGGGGAGAATTAAATATCTCTTGGTGGAAGTGTAGATCGATGCCTCCTCAAGCAATCCCGAGCAAATCAACAAGTTTGATTGGCTAGGGAGAGAGATCGGGCGGAAATGGAGCTTTTGGAGCAATAATGGAGTAGTGGGGGAAGAGGTAAGTCTTCTTGGAGAAGAAGACCCCCTATATATAATGGGAGAGCTAATCCAACCGTTATGTGCGTTTTTAGCCCGCAGAGAGCGGTAGTACCGCACGTAAGTTGCGGTACTACCGCTCTGGGAGCGGTACTACCGCTAGGCAAAAACATGCGACATGATTGATGACCACGGATGAAATAAATTACATCCGCGGCTACATCCGCAGAGAAAACGGTAGTAGCAAAACGCGACACGGTACTACCGCTTGGAGTAAGCGGTACTACCGCATAGGATGCGGAAGTAAAAATTTACTTCCGCACCTACTTCTGCACTTAGAATCAGTGCCGGGCCAGATACGCGGTACTACCGCTCTGGGGCCGCGGTACTACCACTGGTGCGGTACTACCGTGTCTTCAGGCGGTACTACCGCGTGGCTGTGCGGTACTACCACTTTAAGGAGCGGTACTACCGCTTGCCAGGTAGATGATTTAGTTAAGAAGTCAAGTTTTGCATATACGATAATAAGCGGTTGGAACTCCAGAGAAGCAAGGGAAAGGTGGTGTGAGAGAAAGATGTGTACGTGTTGATTCCACCCAAACCTTTCCAAAGCGGACCCCCTCTTAATAGTACGGCTTTCCTATTACTCAAAGCCACCGACAGGGAGCAAAAAGGAAACACCGTCTTCCATCGAATCCGAGGGGCAATCAATCGTCTTGTGCCTAAGTGAGATATACCTGTAGGAGCTTAGAGCACACGATTAGTCCGCAAATGCATTGTCATCAATCACCAAAACTACTTAGGGAGAAATATGCCCTTACAATCTCCCCCTTTTTGGTGGATTGATAACAATACGGGATTTGCACAGGAATAAAATACGAGAGTATGCAATCCTAAAACTAGAATATAGGTGAGCTCCCCCTGGATGTGTGCCTACACAAGATTATGCTTTGGACTGAACAACACACATACAAGGTTCAGTGCTCCCCCTATATTCTTCACAAAATAAACTCCTTATATACCACTGAGCACATAAACAAGGGAAAGTAAATTAACTGCTCACGACATAATAATAAAGACATAACGATGAGTTCAATGATAGAGAAGCATATGTCTTACACCATACGATAGTCTCACGCACACGACACAAAAGCACGCAAATAAACAGAGTTCGAAAAGAAACAACTGGCAACTGGCACAAGACGCAAATCACTCTCTCCCCCTTTGTCATCGAGACACCACAAAGGGGAAGGAGGACACTAAGAAGGGTGGCAGCCCTGGAGAAACTCAGTCATCGTACTCATCATCAGATCCCTGCTGCTCCTCCTGACGCTCCTCGTCAGACTCTGACCACTTGTACCCCTGACAGGCCATCCAAGTTGCCTCAGGGGTGATGTTATCCTCGGACCCATTTGACACGTCCTCTCCATAGACCACCAAGAGCTTCTTGTCATGCTGGCGTGTCTTCTTGTCAGTCACATGAGCCCTGTATTGACCTTTAGCCTGCATGCAGAAGAGGGCCTTCATCTTTTGCTTAAGCTTTTTTAGCCCACTAAGGCTCCTTCACAGCAGAGGAGGAAGAAGGAGCAAATCTTCCAGGGCCTTCATCATCAGCCTCCTCCACAGGCTCCTCATCAGTGCCCATCTGGGCTGCAGCAGCTTGCGCACGAGTGGTGGTGTTGGCCCATCGAGTCTTGATGCGAAGACGGATGGGATCATGACGGAAACAGTCGGCCTCGAACTCCTCATCAGGGTATAGCTTCTCCCAAGACTTGGAGATCAGCAGAAACAAGAATGGACCATAGATGGGTACCTTGCGAGTGTAGATTGCAAAACGGAGCTCATTCCACATGATATGGGATATGTCAAGTGGTGGAGTCTGGGTCGTGCGAGCCTCTTCACATATCAGCAGCATGTCAACCAGGTAGGCATGGACCTTGTCCCTGTCTCCAACGCGAGGAAACAGAGTGTTGCGAAAGATCCGATACATGATGTCCAAAAAGGGGTTCAACACCCATGTCTTCTTGCCACTAGCAATAGTCTTCTCCACATAGAATGGTAGCAGCTTGTCTTTGTTGGCAGATTCAGGATTGGCGTGAGGCCGAAATCCAACTGGGTTGTGGACTCCCTCGTCAGGAATCTGGAGAAGATCCATGAACTCCTTCCAAGATGAAGTCATCTTGTGACCATTGGTCATCCATGTCATTGGGCGATCATCCTTGGTGTGGAAATGGACTGATGCATAGAACTGAGCAATAATCTCCGGATCAAAATCATTCTGGAAGGTCATGATGTGCTCAAGTCCCAACTGCTCGACCAGATCCAGAGCCTCGGCAAAGTAGGCCCGGTTGGAGTCCTTCCGCATGTGGTCCACATCCACCCAGTGAGCATCCACGTACAGGTTGGTCTTGCTCTTGAGCACCTCCTGGTAGATGCGATACTGCTGCCTGGTCCAGAAAAGCTCATCTCCAGGAAACTGAGCACGGGGTTCTCCATAGGGGTTGTGCTTCCTCCGTGCCATGAACTCATTCGCTGGCATTTCTTCCATAGTCATCGAGGATTCCTTTTGCTTGTTGGCGGCAGTCATGTACCTGCGCTGGGGATTGGAGCCCTCTGGCACATCACTGGGGTTGCGCAGACGCTTGGACCCGGTGTCGCGGACAGGGTTGGTACGACGAGCATCGAAACCGGAGCCACCACCTAAAACACAACCACAAGAACACGACAAAAACACAAAGAGAATCAATGCCAAAGCCTCAAAAAGCACAAGAAACCAGTAGAAAGAGGAATGTGTACATGCTACGAAGACAATATGACACAAGCGGTAGTACTGCTGGCCAGACGCGGAAGTAAAAAATTAGTACCGCTTAGTAAGCGGTAGTACCGCTTGGTGGATGCGGTAGTACCGCATACTCTGCGGTAGTAAGAATTTACTTCCGTGTATAGGAGCGGAAGTAAAAAATTAGTGCTGCTTGCGGAGCGGTAGTACCGCGTTGGGGAGCGGTAGTAAAATTTTACTTCCGCCAGAGCGGTAGTACCGCTGAGGACAGCGGTAGTACCGCTGTGGTCAGATCTGATCTGGACCAGATCGGGCGGTAGTACCGCGGTTCTCCAGCGGTAGTACTGCACAGAACAGATCTGAGAGGAACGGATCTAGAGAAGGCCATATAGATCGACTAACGGTACTACGGCTGATCATAGTAACTTGGTAGCAACATACATATTCGCATTTCTAGTGCAAAAACACTCTCCTACATCCTAAACTTCCATGGATGAGAACACGAAGAACACAAGAACACTAAGCATCTCCCCTAACCCTAAAAAACAACAACAAGGCAGCAAGAAGTGGGGAAAAGGGGAGAAACCTTCATCCATGGCAAGAGGGCGCGGTGGGGAGCGATCCCACCGGTCGGAATGCGAGGAGAGTGGCCGAGGGAGGAGATCCGGCGAGGTCCTCCGGCGGCGTTCTTGAGAGGGAGAGATAGGGACGACGTGGGGGTTAGGAGTGAATGGGTATGGGGGAGTTGGAACTCCCCCTGCCTGCTTATAACCCCCACCCGTTCGAATATGTACGGTAGTACCGCGGTCATCGCGGTAGTACCGCTTGCGCCGTAGTACCGCTTGCCAAGCGGTAGTACCGCCCTACCAGCGGCAGTAAATAAATACAGCCGTGCTGGACGTGCGGTAGTACGATAACCCCTTTGCGGTAGTACCGTAAACAAGCACGGTAGTACCGCTCCTCCAAGAGCTTGCACGTTTTGACAAGAGGCTTTTAGCAAAGAAGAGAGAAAAGCAAACACACGCACAAGCAAAGCAAATAATACAACTCCTCAGAGGAGGGCGGTGGCCGAGGCCACCTATGTTTGAGTTCATAGATATGGCACCGCGAAGAATTATCCTTGGGCCCATGACCAATACTCGACTTGAAGCATTTAAACCAACTATGTATGGCAAATGATAAAGACTTGATTAGTTTATGCATAATGGGGGGAGGAACGGTTCATTGAGAGAACAATACTCCCCCTATGTCCATGCCTACATCTAGACAAGATAACTATATTGAGTGTGAGGGGTGTGTGCACACACTCAAACCACATTGCTCAAATCGATGATATTTAGCTCATGCCTTAACTCGCGAAATCTTGCTTCATCCAATGGCTTCGTGAAGATATATGCAAGGTTATCATGAGTGTTGACGTAGTGAAGCTCGATCTCTCCTTGCCTTATGTGATCCCGGATGAAGTGATACCGAATCTCAATATGCTTCGTCTTGAAGTGTAGCACCGGGTTGAGAGAAATCTTGATGGCACTTTCATTGTCACACCAAAGAGGCACTTTGTCACAAGTGACACCGTAATCCTTTAAAGTTTGCCTCATCCATAAGAGTTGAGCACAACAACTGCCAGCAGCCACATATTCTGCTTCTGTGGACGCGAGAGATACACAACTTTTCTTTTTGGAAGACCAACTAACAAGAGAGCAACCAAGAAATTGGCACCCTCCCGAAGTGGACTTCCTATCCACTTTGTCTCCCGCCCAGTCAGAATCAGAGAACCCTACAAGGTTGAAGTTTGCTCCTCTCGGGTACCATAAGCCAAAGTTTGGGGTATGAGCCAAATATCGAAAGATTCGCTTGACAGCCACAAAGTGACTCTCCTTAGGTGAGGCTTGAAACCGTGCACAAATTCCTACACTCAACATAATATCTGGTCTAGAGGCACAAAGGTAAAGTAAGGATCCGATCATAGAGCGATATACCTTTTGATCCACTACTTTACCATTGGGATCAATGTCAAGTTGGCACTTGGTTGGCATTGGAGTAGTAGCCGGCTTGACATCACTTAGATTGAACCTCTTGAGCATGTCTTGAGTATACTTGGATTTTTTGATGAAGATGCCTTCTCTTCTTTGTTTAATCTCAAACCCAAGGAAATACTCCAACTCTCCCATCATGGACATCTCAAAATGTGTGGTCATGAGTGCGGCGAACTCATCATTGAAAGCTTTGTTAGGAGAACCAAAGATAATATCATCAACATATAGTTGGCATACAAACAACTCCCCTTTGACCTTCTTAGTAAAAAGAGTGGGGTCGATTTTCCCAATTTCAAACCCACGATCTTGTAACAACTCGGTAAGATGCTCATACCACGCACGTGGGGCTTGCTTAAGGCCATAGAGTGCCTTATCGAGTTGGTACACGTGATTGGGGAACTTAGGATCCTCGAACCCCGGGGGTTGTTTAACATACACCAACTCATTAATAGGACCATTAAGAAATGCATTTTTCACATCCATTTGTTGCAATTTAAAGTTATGATGGGAAGCATAGGCAAGCAACAAACGAATGGATTCAAGACGAGCAACGGGGGCAAAGGTTTCACCGTAGTCGATACCCTCGACTTGGGAGTAGCCTTGAGCCACCAGACGCGCCTTGTTGCGGATGACAATGCCATGAGCATCTTGCTTGTTCTTAAAGATCCATTTGGTTCCAATGACATTATGGTTCTCCTTTGGTCTTGGCACCAGACGCCACACCTTGTTGCGCTCGAAGTTATGGAGTTCTTCATGCATGGCATTGAGCCAATCAGGGTCTTCGAGCGCCTCATAAACCTTCTGAGGTTCAACACAGGAAACAAAAGCTTGATGAGCACAATAGTTTGCTAATTGTCTACGAGTGCTTACCCCCCCTTTTGATGCTTCCTAGAATGTTCTCGATGTGATGCTCGTTGGAAGCAAGCCTGGAGGCAACTTTTGCAGCACGACGCTCTAATTGCTCTTCAAGAGTTAACTGAGGAGCACTGAGTTGATCATCTTGAGCGTCGTCAGGAGCTAGATCTTGATCCTGAGCTTCCTCTTGATCTTGATCTTGCTCGGGGGACAGAACTTGGCCTTGTGCATCATTTGGTGGCTCTCCACCAACTTGTGATTGATCTTGCACTTGGCCTTGTTCATCAGGTTGAGGGCCTTCACTTTGTTCTTCGGAAGCGTGTGGGTCTTGGGTTGGTGATGGTTCCACTTGAGTGGAACATTGTCCTTCTCCTTCGGCCACAAGGGGTTCCTCAATGGGTAGGATATATCCAACACCCATTCTTCTTATGGCTTGAGGAGGAATTTCATCACCTGCATCACAAGTACCACTTTGCTCCACTTGGGAGCCGTTATTTTCATCAAACTCTACGTTACTCGTCTCCTCAATGAGTCCATTGGACTTGTTGAGGACACGGTAAGCATGAGAGTTTGTAGCATAACCAACAAATATGCCCTCGTGAGCGCTAGATTCAAATTTAGACAAACGAACACCTTTCTTGAGAATGAAACACTTACACCCGAATACCCTGAAGTACTTGAGATTGGGCTTGTTACCGGTAAGAATCTCATACGGAGTTTTGTTCAAGCCTTTGTGGAGATAGAGACGATTTGATGCATGGCAAGCGGTGTTGATGGCTTCGGCCCAAAAGTTGTATGGAGATTTGAATTCAGCCATCATGGTTCTTGTCGCATCCATTAGAGTTCGGTTCTTTCTCTCCGCTACACCATTTTATTGAGGGGTATATGGGGCTGCATATTGATGTTTGATCCCCTCATCACCAAGAAACTCATCCAAGGTGTAGTTCTTGAACTCGGTGCCATTGTCACTTCTGATCATTAAAATCTTTGCTTCATGTTGTCGTTGAGCTTCATTTGCAAAGTTGATGACGGTTTGTTGGGTCTCACTCTTCTTCTTGAAGAAGTATACCCAGGTGTATCTTGAGTAATCATCCACAATCACCAAGCAGTACTTTCTACCCCCAAGGCTATCAAAAGATGGAGGCCCAAAGAGGTCCATGTGTAGGAGCTCTAGGGGTCTCTTTGAATAGATGATAGTCGTGGGAGGGTGAGCCTTCTCATGTAGCTTTCCTTCAATGCAAGCCCTGCAAGCACGATCTTTGGCAAAGCTAACATTTGTTAGTCCTCGGACATGGTCCCCCTTGAGAAGACTTTGCAAAGATCTCATATTGACGTGGGCCAACCGGCGATGCCAAAGCCATCCCACATCAACTTTAGCCATTAGGCATGTCGCGACCTTAGTGGGTTGCTTCGAGAAGTTAACCACATAAAGGCCGTTCTCGACATGCCCAACATAGGCTACTTTAAGAGTCTTGCTCCACAAGAGGGCCATGGTATCAATATCAAAGAATGCAGCAAAGCCCATGAGTGCAAGTTGGTGTACAGAAAGTAAATTGTATGCAAGGGACTCAACAAGCATGACTTTCTCGATCGTGAGATCATGAGAGACAACAACCTTGCCAAGTCCCAATACCTTAGAAGATGAAGCATCACCCCATTCAACGTTGGTGGCCATAGATGAACCGAGATGCACGTCCACCACCAAGTCTTTGCTTCCGGTCATATGATTTGTGGCTCCGCTATCGAGCAACCATGATCCCCCACCGGAAGCAAACTCCTACAATAGATCAATGCTTGGATTTAGGTACCCATTTGGTAATGGGTCCTTTGAGGTTAGTAACAAGGGTCTTAGGAACCCAAATGGACCATTCAATGTACTCATATGAAGAACCAACAAATTTAGCAAACACATGACCATCATTAGCACGGCATAAAACATATGAAGGATTAAAGTCGCCGGCCATGTTTGATGGTATGGTGGAGTTTTTCTTGACACCACCACTTTTCTTCTTCTTTGACGTGCCCTCTCCTTCTTTCACAAACGATTGTTTGAGAGGGGGTGGTTGCTTGGTCTTGTCATTCTTCATCTTCTTGGGCTTAGGAACAAACCCAATTCCTTCCTTTGCCACAACCTCCTTTTGATTGCTCAAAAGGGTGTTGAGGTTCTTCTCACCTTGTATGCAAGTAACAAGACCTTTCTCAAGTTGCTTCTTCAACTCGGCATTTTCTTTAACAAGATGCACATGCTCGCAACAAGGGTTAGTAGCATTTGCATTATCAATTAAAACCATGCGAGGAAAGATAGCCTTTTCCTTGGTTAGCGAAACTTGGAGTTGATCATGAGACTCCTTGAGAGTAGCATGCATACCTTTCAAGGCCTTGTGAGCCTTGTCAAGTATGTCAAACTCCTCTTTGAGTTTAGCATGGTCAACCTCAAGTTTTGCCTTCTCGGAGTTAAGGACACGAGAGACAACTAAGGCATGATCGAGATCTTTCTTTAATTTAGCATGACCATCGTTGTGTGACTCCTCAAGAGCCAAACGAAGACCACACTCTTCCTCTAAGGCGTTAGAGAGATCCGATATCTCATCGGCATAGTCTCGACTATGTCCTTCCCTTTTAGTAATGGTTTCCTCATGAGCCTCGATCATGTCATTGGCCTCACCGAGTTGTTCCAAGAGAGCAACAAAATGCTTCTTGGGTTTGCCCTTGAGATTTTTCATGAACAACTCAAATTCATTTTCTCCCTCCTTAGCACCCTCACTCTCATCAATATAATTTGTCAATGAAGGATTAGAAGAGATAGTAGTATTGATGTTTGGGGTTACCTTGTTGGTGGCCTTGGCCATGAGACACTTGGCGGTGATGTTCTCATTTGGTGAGTCGAAGAGAGATGAGTGCGGAGTAGTCGCAATTGCAATTGCGGCCATTGTGGTCACCTCATCGTCTTCATCATTATCATCATCCTCCACATATTCTTCTTGGGCCACCAACACCTTCGGGGGAGTCTTCTTGATGAAGTTGTTCTTGTTGGGATAGGACTTTGACTTGTCCTTCCGAATAAGCTTGCCTCCAAAGTCTTCTCTCTTCTCATATGGGCAATCCACAATGAAGTGACTTACATTTCCACAGTTGAAGCATGTCCTCACTCGTTGCTTCCCCTTGTTGCCACTAGAGTTGTTCCTGTTGAAGTTGGATCTTGTGTTCTTCTTGCCCCAGAATTGCCTTGAAGCAAGAGCCATGTGCTGGGGCTACACTCATCATCATCTTCCACTTCCTCCTCTTCCACACAAGCCTTGGCCTTCAGTGCAAGATTAGGCTTCTTCGATCGTTGAGCTCTTAAGACCGCATTGTCGGCGGTCACGTCCAAGATCCTCATGGCAACAAACTCATCCAACACTTCATTTGAGGATAAGCTGTGGAAGTCCGGTCTCTGACGTATGACAGAGGACATGGCCTTATGGTAGGGCATCATGGCCTTGAAAAACTTGCGCTTGATCCAATTGTCATCCGTATCCTTACTGCCATGATCTCGAAGAGATACTGCAAGGATAGTTAATCTTCGATAAAGTTCACGAGGATCTTCATCTTCGATCATAGCAAACTCATCAGCTTCATCTTGCACCACTTCATAGTTGGAGCGTTGAATACTGGTGCTTCCCTTGTACATTGTGCCAACATGCTCCCAAGCTTCCTTGGCCACAGTAAAGGGTCGATGGTGTGCAATGTCTTCAGGAGGGATGGAATCTTGAAGAATGCAAAGAGCGGACTCGTTGAACTGATGATCTGCAGTTTCCCTTGGAGTCATGTTGTCGGGATCATACGGATAAAAACCTTGCTCAATGATTCTCCAAAGGTTAGTAGAACAATGATTAATATGTCATTTCAAACGAAACACCCAAGTAGCAAAATCAGACTTTTTGATAAACTTGGGAGGGGGACCAACGGAATTTAAATGCGGTGTGGGAACGGGTCCTCCATAGTGAGTAGGAGGAGCGGATTGGGCAAATTTCCCACTCCCATTCTTAGTAACCGGGGCTTGTTCACTACTAGCTTCTCCCTTGTCGGGATTAGCCTCCGACACGTTGGTAGCGGGACGATCCACTTCCAACGGTGTGGTGGATAATTTAAGCCCCTCAAGCAAATCTTTAAACATGCCTTTGACCTCGCTCGCTAGTGATTCTTTCAATGTGGTCAAGGCCACATTGAACTCCTCACGAGAGACCGAGGCTCCCCCATCTGACGTAGGTAAGGACGGAGTTCCACCGGAATGGTCCTCCGTCTCGACTACGTTGTCACCCATACTCTTTGGACGGCAAAGTCCTTAAAAAGAGACGAGGCTCTGATACCAATTGAAAGGATCGATATGGTTGACTAGAGGGGGGGGGTGAATAGGCAACTAACAATTTTTAGCTTTTCTTAACCACTTTAAATTAAACGTCAAAGTAAGTTGTCTAGATATTCTACTAAGATGACAACTAAAGGAAAGAAGGATAACAACTACACAAGCATGCTATAGGAATTAAACAAGTAAAGCATGCACAAGTAAAGGTAAGAAATAACCACAAGTGGAACCGGTGGAGACGAGGATGTGTTGCCGAAGTTCCTTCCCTTTGAGGGGAAGTACGTCTCCGTTGGAGCGGTGTGGAGGCACAATGCTCCCCAAGAAGCCACTAGGGCCACCGTATTCTCCTCACGCCCTCACACAATGCAAGGTGCCGTGATTCCACTAGTGGTGCCCTTGAAGGCGGTGACCGAACCTTTACAAACAAGGTTGGGGCTATCTCCACAACTTGGAGGCTCCCAACAAAACCACGAAGCTTCACCACAATGGAATATGGCTTCGAGGTGACCTCAACCGTCTAGGGTGCTCAAACACCCAAGAGTAACAAGATCCGCAAGGGATTAGTGGGGAGAATCAAATATCTCTTGGTGGAAGTGTAGATCGATGCCTCCTCAAGCAATCTCGAGCAAATCAACAAGTTTGATTGGCTAGGGAGAGAGATCGGGCGGAAATGGAGCTTTTGGAGCAACAATGGAGTAGTGGGGGAAGAGGTAAGTCTTCTTGGAGAATAAGACCCCCTATATATAGTGGGAGAGCTAATCCAACCGTTATGTGTGTTTTCAGCCCGCAGAGGACGGTAGTACCGCAAGTAAGTTGCGGTACTACCGCTGGCTGAGCGGTACTACCGCTCTGGGAGCGGTACTACCGCTAGGCAAAAACATGCGACATGATTGACGACCACAGATGAAATAAATTACATCCACGGCTACATCCGCAGAGAAAACGGTAGTAGCAAAACGCGACACGGTACTACCGCTTGGAGTAAGCGGTACTACCGCATAGGATGCGGAAGTAAAAATTTACTTCCGCACCTACTTCTGCACTTAGAATCAGTGCCGGGCCAGATACGCGGTACTACCGCTCTGGAGCCGCGGTACTACCGCTGGTGCGGTACTACCGTGTCTTCAGGCGGTACTACCGCGTGGCTGTGCGGTACTACCGCTTTAAGGAGCGGTACTACCGCTTGCCAGGTAGATGATTTAGTTAAGAAGTCAAGTTTTGCATATACGATAATAAGTGGTTGGAACTCCAGAGAAGCAAGGGAAAGGTGGTGTGAGAGAAAGATGTGTACGTGTTGATTCCACCCAAACCTTTCCGAAGCGGACCCCCTCTTAATAGTACGGCTTTCCTATTACTCAAAGCCACCGACAGGGAGCAAAAAGGAAACATCGTCTTCCATCGAATCTGAGGGGCAATCAATCGTCTTGTGCCTAAGTGAGATATACCTGTAGGAGCTTAGAGCACACGATTAGTCCGCAAATGCATTGTCATCAATCACCAAAACTACTTAGGGAGAAATATGCCCTTACAGCTACCATCGTCTTTCAGCTTGGTTTTCTCTAGGAACGCGTTGAAGTTGAGGAAAACATTAGCGTGGGCCGTTGGATCTACAAGACATATTGTAAAGATTTTAGACTATGTTCATGACAATTAAGTTCATCTAAATAAATTTAATGAACTCCCACTCAGATAGACATCTCTCTAGTCATCTAAGTGATACATGATTCGAATCGACTAGGCCGTGTCCGATCATCACGTGAGACGGACTAGTCATCAACAGTGAACATCTTTATGTTGATCGTATCTTCTATATGACTCATGTTCGACCTTTCGGTCTTCCGTGTTCCGAGGCCATGTCTGTACATGCTAGGCTCGTCAAGTGAACCCTAAGTGTATTGCATGTGTAAATCTGGCTTACACCCGTTGTATGCGAACGTTAGAGCCTATCACACCCGATCATCACGTGGTGCTTCGGAACAACGAACCTTAGCAACGGTGCATAGTTAGGGGGGAACACAATTCTTGAAATTTTAGTGAGAGATCATCTTATTTACTACCGTCATTCTAAGCAAATAAGATGTATAAACATGATAAACATCACATGCAATCAAATAGTGACATGATATGGCCAATATCATTTTGCTCCTTTGATCTTCATCTTCGGGGCTCCATGATCATCATCGTCACCGGCATGACACCATGATCTCCATCATCATGATCTCCATCATCGTGTCTTCATGAAGTTGTCTCGCCAAACATTACTTCTAATACTATGGCTAATGGTTAGCGATAAAGTAAAGTAATTACATGGCGTTTTTCATTGACACACAGGTCATACAATAAAATAATAACAACTCCTATGGATCCTGTCGGTTGTCATACTCATCGACATGCAAGTCGTGATTCCTATTACATGAACATGATCAATCTCATACATCACATATATCATTCATCACATCCTTTTGGCCATATCACATCAGACGGCACATGCTGGAAGAACAAGTTAGGCGTCCTCTAATTGTTGTTGCAAGTTTTTACATGGCTGCTATAGGTTTCTAGCAAGAACGTTTCTTACCTACGCCAAAACCACAACATGATATGCCAATTTCTATTTACCCTTCATAAGGACCCTTTTCATTGAATCCGATCCGACTAAAGTGGGAGAGACTGTCACCCGCTAGCCACCTTATGCAACTAGTGCATGTCAGTCGGTGGAACCTGTCTCGCGTAAGCGTACATGTAGCGTCGGTCCGGGCCGCTTCATCCCACGATGCCGCCGAATCAAGATAAGACTAGTAGCGGCAAGAGAATTGAACAAATCTACGCCCACAACTGCTTTGTGTTCTACTCGTGCAAGATACTACACATAGACCTAGCTCATGATGCCACTGTTGGTGAACGTAGCAGAAATCAAAAAAATTCTACGCTTCACCAAGATCAATCTATGGAGTCATCTAGCAACGAGGGAGAGGGGAGTGCATCTACATACCCTTGTAGATCGCGAGCGGAAGCGTTCAAGAGAACGTGGATGATGGAGTCGTACTCGTCGTGATCCAAATCACCGATGATCCTAGCGCCGAACGGACGGCACCTCCACGTTCAACACACGTACGGAGCAGCGACGTATCCTCCTTCTTGATCCAGCAAGGGGGGGAGGAGAGGTTGATGGAGATCCAGCAGCACGACGGCGTGGTGGTGGATGCAGTGGTATTCCAGCAGAGCTTCGCCAAGCAGCACTTGAGGAGGAGGGGGTGTCACGGGAAGGAGAGGGAGGTGCCAGGGCATGGCTGCGGCTGCCCTCCCTCCCCCCACTATATATAGGGGCCCTGGGGCGGTGCCGACCCAAGGAGATCCAATCTCCTAGGGGGGCGGCGGCCAAGGGGGGAAACTTACCCCCCAAGCCAGGTGGGGCGCCCCCACCCCTAGGGTTCCCAACCCTAGGCACAGGGGAGGCCCATGGGGGGTGCACCAGCCCACTATGGGCTGGTTCCCCTCCCACTTCAGCCCATGGGGCCCTCCGGGTTAGGTGGCCCCACCCGGTGGACCCCCGGGACCCTTCCGGTGGTCCCGGTATAATACCGGTGACCCCCGAAATTCTCCCGGTGGCTGAAGCTGAACTTCTTATATACAATTCTTTACCTCCGGACCATTCCGGAACTCCTCGTGACGTCCGGGATCTCATCCGGGACTCCGAACAACTTTCGGGTTACCGCATACTTATATCTCTACAACCCTAGCGTCACCGAACCTTAAGTGTGTATACCCTACGGGTTCGGGAGACACGTAGACATGACCGAGACGACTCTCCAGTCAATAACCAACAGCGGGATCTGGATACCCATGTTGGCTCCCACATGCTCCTTGATGATCTCATCGGATGAACCACGATGTCAAGGATTCGATCAATCCCGTATACAATTCTTTTTGTCTATCGGTATAGTACTTGCCCGAGATTCGATCGTCGGTATACCGATACCTTGTTCAATCTCGTCATGGCAAGTCTCTTTACTCGTTCCGTAATACATCATCCCATGACCAACACCTTAGTCACATTGAGCTCATTATGATGATGTCTTACCGAGTGGGCCCACAGATACCTCTCCGTCACACGGAGTGACAGATCCCAGTCTCGGTTCGTGCCAACTCAACAGACACTTTCAGAGATACCCGTAGTGTACCTTTATAGCCACCCAGTTACGTTGTGACGTTTGGCACACCCAAAGTATTCCTACGGTATCCGGGAGTTGCACAACCTCATGGTCTAAGGAAAAGATACTAGACATTGGAAAAGCTTTAGCATTACGAACTACACGATCTTGTGCTAGGCTTAGGATTGGGTCTTGTCCATCACATCATTCTCCTAATGATGTGATCTCGTTATCAATGACATCCAACATGAAGAAGGGAAGAAAGAAAGAGAAGAGGATAAAGGGCAGATTTGAGGTTCCAAAGCCAAAGGAGAGTTCAAGAATGGCCACTATAACATGCATCAATTGTGGGCTCCAAGGCCATAGGTACACCAGCTGCAACAAACAATTGAAACCAGAGTTGCCTTTGAGGAAAAATAAGCATGTGGTAATCCCCTTGTTAACTAGTACAATGTTTTGTATTTTTTTGTATGTTTCCTTCTTCATAGAGCCACCAGCTTGTTAAATAGCATCATGTTTCCTTCATTTTTGCAAGGCACCTGGAAGATCACATGCTACACCTGCAAGGTCACAAGCTGCACCTGCAAGATCACAGGCTACACGTGCAAGGTCACAAGCTGCAAGATCACCTGGTGCTCCTCCAAGATCACATGCTGCTCCTCCAAGATCACATCATCCATCTACAAGGCTTGCTGCTGCAAGGTTTTCAAGGCCTTTCTCTGCACCAAGATCTGCTGCTGGAGCTTCTACTTCTGGTGCTTCCACTTTTGCTGGCCCAACTAGTCATTCTGGATGGATGGCCTTTTTTACTGCAAGTGGAAATACCTAAGTGTCATGAGTCATGTTTCTAAACTATGTCAGTGATGCCCAAAAGATGAGGGGGCAAGTTATGTATGTTTCAAAATAATTAATATTTTGGGTTGACATGTTATCTATTAGAGAACTCTTTTTGTTAAGAGTCATGTTTCTAAACTATGTCAGTGATGCCCAAGAGATGAGGGGCGATGTTATAGTACTCTTTCTTTCAGTTATTTTGGGTTGGCAAGTTATGTATGTTTAGGGTTGCCAGCATCGACGGAACCCAAAAAATCCCAAGTTATAGGGTTTAGGGGTTGTCGGCATCGACGGAACCCAAAGTAGCCAAAGTTTTGTGTTTAGGGTTGTCGACATCAACGGAAGCCAAAAAAGCCAAAGTTCTCGGGTTTAGGGGTTGTCGGCATCGACGGAACCCAAAGTAGCCAAAGTTTTGTGTTTAGGGTTGGCGGCATCGACGGAAGCGAAAAAAGCCAAAGTTCTAGGGTTTTGGGGTTGTCAGCATCGACGGAACCCAAAGTAGCCAACTTTTTGTGTTTAGGGTTGTCGGCATCGACGA
>LR738711.1:675381157-675526493 GCA_902687465.1 Secale cereale
GCCAAAGTTTTGTGTTTAGTGTTGTCGGCATCGACAGAAGCCAAGAAAGCCAAAGTTCTAGGGTTTAGGGGTTGTCGACATCGACGGAACCCCAGGTAGACAAAGTTTTGTGTTTAGGATTGTTGGCATTGACGGAACCCAAAAAAGCCAAAGTTTTAGGGTCTAGGGGTTGTCGGCAACGACAGAACCCAAAGTAGCCAAAGTTCTTTGTTTAGGAACCCAAAGTAGCCACCCAAAGTAGCCAAAGTTTTGTGTTTAGGGGTTTGTCGGCATTGACGGAACCCAAATAGCCACAAAGATGAAAGACACAAAGATGATAAAATATCATAACTTCACCATTCTATGAAGCATCTATGAAAGCAAGATAATTCCAACTAAAAGATCCATACATAACCATAATAAATTCTTACAACGACATACTGGAGTTCGGAGACATAGTTCACAACTTAAAGCAACATATTTAATTGATTCTTACAGAACCATAATTTCAACTAAAAGATCAATACAAACATACATAACAGACCCATTGTTCAAATTTACTAGGTAATAACACTACTTCACAAAAGGTTAGCTAAGCAGCTTCTTCGTCTTGTACTTCATCCAAGATGGCGTGGATCCCCTTCATATTCTGCTTGTTCTTCTCCTCTGCCTTCAACAGACCAACAATCTGAAGCTTGAACTTAGCCCTGTCTTTAGTGAGCTTCTCATGTCCCTTTTCAGATCACCCATGTGGGCCTTCAGCTGGAGGTTCTCTTGGTTGAGCTTATCATGTCCCTTCTCCAGATCACCAATGTGGGCCTTCAGCTGCAGATTCTCTTGGGTGAGCTTTTCCTGAGACTTAGTGATTTCATCAACCTGGAACTGCAAGTTCCTCCTGGCTGCACTAAGCACTTCCTTCTCTTTCAAATGCTTGAACTCCAGGTTCCTGATGACAATGGCTTGAGCTCTTGTCAGGTTCATAAGGACTGCATAAGGTTCAAAAAGTACAACAACTATAAAGAACTCATAAAGCACTAAACAATCAGCATCAGTGCTTAAACAAAGATGCGCACGCCAACCTAAGCTCCTGGCCACATATAAAATTAACACATGCCTACTCCAATGTTCACCATCATTGCTTAAATAATGATGTGCACTGGAAACTTAGCTCCTGGCCACACAGAAAATTAACAAATGCATACTCTAATGATCAAAATCAGTGCATCAGTACTACTAATTGGCTAAAGACTTGGCAATCACAAGAACAGAATCATACTTGGACCAAACTACTATCATTTTTAATATTGTGTTGTGGGGCTACTAACAACCCATTTTAATACAAAGAACATGGAAAGTGTAGAATCTTACTTTAAGAGGACTGGCTAAGAACCTCCTGACCGTCTCAAATCCCTCAAAGGCTACACACCTCTCACATGGCAGCCCATGCTGCTCACAAGTAACAATGGATCCAGTATCAATGCCCATGTAGTCTTCGTCTTCAATGCTGGCAGGGATCTACATGACCAAAATGAACCAAAACCCCTAAATCAAAGATCAAATCCCCAAAGCACAAATCCTAACCCTAGCTACACCACTCACCCGGTACAGCATGCCGTCGGAGGAGGAGGAGTTCATGTGCCGCAGGCTGGAGAAGTCGTCGCTGCTCTCATCCTCGTGCACCATGGCGCGATGGCGGCGGGGGACTGCGCGACGGTCGGTGGCGAAACGGAGGGCGAGAGCTCGAGCGGGGCGAGGGCTAGGGTTCAAGAGGAGTGACTGAGTTGGGTTCGAGGGGAGTTGGGTTCAACCACGCATATAGACCGACCCAGCCGGTTCGCCGGCTTGTCACCTGACAAGTGGGGCCGGGTTGTCAGATACAGTGTCAATACATCGTTATACGACGCTTTAGCCCGTATTGCAACGACTAGCCTCAATCTTTGTACTGACTTGCAAAAAAACTAAATAATGGTACTAATCCGTTACAGCTGCCTCAAGTTTGGTAGTTCCTTACAATTAACTCCCTTCGCCGCGGCACTCCACCGGACAAAGGGAACGGTCTAGGCGCTGAAAGCGGAACACAAGCTCTACGTGACCAGCTTCCTGAAGACGGAAAGCCTTATCTCTACGTCAACCCCCTGCAAAGGCGTACTTTCTGGTTCTTCAGACTTCAGTTGTGTCAAGGTCAATCGCAGTTCAGATAATACTTCGGCCCGTTTGGAAAATCACAAACTTTGCAGCTACCGGTCAATCCCATGTATGTACTATAATTTCACGCGTCGAAGCGAATAATTTCGTTTAATTGTAACACGGGAGAGAATTGAGTAGCCCGAATTTTGTTTGTTGGTTCCAACCTGACAGTCCATTTGGACGACGACGGCCGGTCGCAACGGTGGGTAAATTCGCAGACGCCCCCCTTGCTATATAGCGCCGGAGCTCCCCACGCACAGTGCCGATGCCTCGACGCTCCTCTTGCGCCTAACCAGTTTTCCGGGCAAGTAAACAACTATGCAACTTGAAGCCTTTTCCAGGAGCATGGATGGATGGCCTGCTGCTCAATTAAAAGGTAAAAATCTTCTTCTCTGTTAGTAGAGTAATTTATTACGATGTGCGTTCCGGCTTGTATTCGTAGGTTCTTTGTTCATATTTACAGTGTCCTGTTGTGATGCTCACATTTCACATTTGTGTGTCCCTTTGTGTATGTGCGAATCCGTTTTTCTTTGCTTGCACACGTACGTACGGGCTGATATATATATTATCCTGCGTACCATCAGCGAGTTGCACGGGCAATCTGAATCTCTGGTGAACCCTGAGAAGAGGAGTGGCCGAAGAAGAAAGATCCGGGGTATTTCTTTCCCGAATTCAGTCGACATCAGAATCAATTCGGACAGGCCACCCCACGGGTATGGCAAAATGCAACGGAGGCACGCGTTGTCACAAAACGAAAATGAGCTGTACGCGTCCCGAGTCTCCACCATATATAGACGGATAGACCCGCAGGTTTATGAGCTGCACCTATTCTATTTTGGCCACTCGGTCGATCGGCACTCCCCAGCAGGTCACATGAGTGGCAGGTGAACACCCAACACATTAATTAATTCGCACCTTCTACAAATCTCGTGCCTGTGCAATCCATACATTTTACATCCCTCGTAGTACCGATTTTCATCACACAAAACAAACATCACTAGATCCGTCAAGCAATTCATGTGTACGAATTTACGATGTGCTACTATCTGCTCATCATCAATTGACTTATTCGCTAGGCAGATGATTCGCGATTACAGTGCATTCGTGAATCTTGCATCATCTAGCTAGCGCCACCCTGATCGTTCATCACAATTCAGACACCCTTGTGATCAGCAGCCAATTGGCGCTCATTCATCAAGGAATCGAGGAACGAGGTGAAGGTGTCGTCGTCCACCATTGGACAACCCATGATGTCGTTGAAGACTCCGCGGGAAGCAGCGTAGTCGGCGAGAAGCTGGTCACCGAACCCTTCGAAGTCATGGGCGTCGACGCTCGTCGTCGCGGCGAGGTCGTCATTGCCTCCGTCGCCTGGGCTGTCACGGCCGTCGCATCCAGTTACAGCGACAGATGAGGTGGGCAGCACTGGCGCTGGCGGAGGTTGCGGCGGTCCGATCGCCGGCGCCGCCGTCGTCTTGTCGGTAGCAGCTGCCGTCTTGCCGGGAGCAACGGCGAGCGGCATGTGCGTCCGCGGGTCGAGGCCCTGGGCGATGAGCTTCTTGCTGAGGTGCGAGTTCCAGTAGTTCTTGATCTCGTTGTCCGTGCGCCCCGGCAGCCTCCCGGCGATCAGCGACCACCTGCGTGCACCGGCCGCCACATCCATCAAGTCTACCATCTGCATAGACGCATTTCAGGAAGTAGGTCACGTGCACGCACCGGTTGCCGAGGACGCGGTGGAGGCGGAGGATGAGGTCCTCCTCGTCCTCGGCGATGGGGCCGCGCTTGATGTCCGGCCGGAGGTAGTTCATCCACCGCAGGCGGCAGCTCTTGCCGCAGCGCAGCAGGCCCGCCCGCCGCGGCAGCGTGCGCCACCGCCCCTCCCCCTCCCGCGCCACGAACCGCGCCAGCACCTCGTCCTCCTCCGCCGTCCACGGCCCCCGCTTCAGCGCCGGCGCCGTCGCCTGGGCCTGGCCGTCCTCGCTCCGGGCTCCATGCTGCGCCGGCGGCCTCCGTCGTGCCATCGATCGGTCTCGGCCCCGTGCGCCGCCTGGAGACATGCGGAGGATGGCTGGCTTTGGATTTTGGCTCCTCTGTCCTCACTCGATCGCCTGGCTTCTGCTTTTCTCGGACGCTTTTTTTCTGAGACGGGTTTGGTCGCTTTTCTCGCCGTGCGCCACAGCGCCACCTCCCCGGAGAGGCAACGGTCGGTGGGGGTGGTTTGTTTCTTCTGCGCGGCGGTCTGTTCCGCTTCCGGAAAACGGAGGAATTTCGTGTCACGGCCGCGCCGTGTCACGCGCACGCTCCACCCGATCGGGGGCAAATCAAAGGGTGCGGAGACGGGCGCCGGCGCCGGCTACCTCCAAATTAGAACGTGCCGCAACCATACATCGCTGCACTGGATAGTTCTTTTTTTAGGGGAGCTGCACTCGATATAATAGTTCGCTTCACCTTTTCATTTCTAAAAAATATCAGTTTTTTTAATATGGGGAAATGAGAATAACTCATAGGTTAGGTTCTTTGTGATGGAACCAATCCACCGGGATTGAATTTCTAGACTTGGCACTGATGCTCGTATTTACTAGATTTATTTCAAGCTTTCCAGAGATGTTCGTTCAGTAGAAGGATATGTTCTCGTCGACTATGAGATGAATGTGGTAACTTCGTCAATCTTAATATGTTGTGCCAGCTTAGTATGTCAGGGGTGCTCATAGGGAAGAGTTTGCGTGCGTGAGTTTATAGAGTGTGTGTATGGGGAACGTATCTGGTGCATCAAGGCAATTGGTGCTACCAGTGCACCAGATCCCGTTGCACATTAAAAAATATTCAAAAAGTTGCGCAAAAAATTTAGTGTATCGACACAACATCAATGTATGTTGTCACAAAAATTCATATCAAAATTCAAAATAATGCTCAAGATACAAAAATGACAAATTTGACTTCAGTGTGCTAATGGGCCAAAACTGAAGCCCAACTTGTGTTACGTACTATTCAGAGTCAAATTTGTTATTTTTGTATCTCGAGCAATGTTTCAAATATTGATTTAAATTTTTGTGACAATGCACATTGATGTTGTGTCAATGAAATAATTTTTTTCGGATTTTTTGGAACATTTTTTAATGTGCAACGGACGACCGGTGCACCGGTAGCACAAATTGCCTTGGTGCGCCAGATATGTTCCCTGTGTGTATGTGCATGTACGTAAACAATTGTGATTGTACTATGTTAAAAAAAAGGGGTTCCCTTTTTTTATAATTTCTTCTCTGTTATGTTTTTATGTTTAAATTAATTATTTCCATTCGCTTCTTGTACTTATTTTGTATTGTTATTCATTTTTATGTCATTCTTTATTTTCTAGTTCTTTTTTCATTTTCCTGTTTTGTTTTTCCTCTTGCTTTTCTGTAAGAAATGTAATGAAAATAAAAACACAAGAAAATCCTTTTTATACATGAATATTTTGTACTTTCTCCGTTCCTAAATATTTGTCTTTCTAGAGATTTCAATAAATGACTACATACGAAGCAAAATGAATAAATCTACACTCTAAAATATGTCTACATATATCCGTATGTTGTAACCATTTCAAATGTCTAGAAAGACAAATATTTAGGACGGAGGGAGTAATAGAGATTGAATGTTTTGTAAATATATTCAGAACAGTTTATTAAATAATGTTGAATTATTTTTTAAATACACACTGAAAACTGTAAATAAATGTTTAATATACGATAAATATATTTTAAAATAGACACTGGATATTTTTAGTTGACGAATTTCTTTAATTAATGTTGATGTTTTACATGCATTGTGAACATTTTTTAAAGTACACGATGAACAATTTTTTTAAGAATGTACCAGTGTTTTTTTTGGAAATTTCATGGAAAAATGTTCACATTACCTTTTCTTAAGGAACTGAAAAAATAAGAAAAATACTAAAAAATAACAAACGAAAACATATTCAGAAAACCTTACAAACCATATGCAGAAATCGGGTGGAAAAATTATCGCCGAGCTATATCCTACTGGGTCGGCTGACCTGGTATGAGTTGTGCGAACCAACATGTGGTTTGATGGTTAGAAGGACAGTGGTATCCCTTGTCCACCAGAGTTCAATTTCCAGGTCTGACATTGATGTTCACATTTTTCTGAATTTATTCTAGGCTTTTTGGCGATGTGCGCCCAATGAAAGGAGACGTTTACGTCGACTACAAAGGCGTTTGTGTTTGTGTTGACTTCGTCAACCTCAAAATGATGTGTTGACTCAGTCTCTTGAAGGTGCTTATAACGGTGTGTATACATTTATAGAGGTGAATGTATGTTCATGTATGTGAACGACTTCAATTATACTATGTTAAAAAAGGACTTGTCACGAGTTATAGGTATGTTTGGTACATCGCTTGCAACTAGGGTTGCAAGAAAAGTTCGAGGCTCATGAGATCGACTTGTATTTTAGCTCGACTCGAGATCGACTCGAAAAGAAATGAGTCGAGTATGAGCACATTATGTTGCTCGATCGAGCTTGCTCGGTTGTAAATTGATAGCTCGATTTCACATAAGTATATTCAATAATCTTCATGTCTATTACGAAGAATTAGGATCACCCATTGCCATTAATTTTTGTTCGATTGTTTTTATTTTTTTTACCTACTAGCAAACATGGAAATAAGGATGGAGAACATGTTATCTCAATGTGCCATGTTTAATATTTTGTTATTTTGGCCAAAGTTTAAGTTGTAGACACACCTTCGTTGTCTTCTTTCCATGATCTTTTATTATTAAATACTACTCCCTCCGTCCCATAATATAAGACGTTTTTTGACACTAGTGTAATGTCAAAAAACGTCTTACATTATGGGACGGGGGGAGTAGTCTTTAGTTGAGAAAAAAACAATCAATTTTATAGTGACTTTTATGTGGCCTATCTTGCTTTAAGAATAATTTTACCAATCATCTTATTTAGCTCGAAACTAGCTCGAGATCGACTCGAGATCGTTACAAGCTGAGCACGAGCCACTTTCTACGGCTTGACCTTGAACTTCGCACATTTTAAGCTCGCTCAAATTTTAGTATGAGTTGAGTAGAGCCTAGACCAACTCGCTCAAACTCGACTTGTTTGCAGCCCTACTTACAACTAGCGGCACATAACAGCCAGTGGCCTCGCGGGAGTTCTCTCGCCAGAATTTTTTCATGCCTATTTCTCCGCGTTGATCGCTTGCTCTTCGCTCGTTTGTTGTGGGTTTTTTTCATCTTCCTTTTTGGGTTGTTTTTGTTTTTCCTTTCGCCTTCAGTTTTCTTTATTTCTCCATCGGGTTTTCTTTTTTCTTCGTTATGATTCGGGTTTCACTGTTTCTTCACCATTTGACTTTTCTTTTTTCTTTTCTTTCTTTTGTTCCTCTTTTTCCTCGGGTCTTTTTGTATCTTTCTTATTTTCATCGGCTTTTTTGTTTTCATTATTTCTTTCTCGGTTTTTCTTGTTTTTCATTCTTTCTGCAGTACTTTTCTTTCTTTTTTCTGATATCATTTCCTTGTTTTTCAGGTTGTCCTATTTTTTTTACATGAAAAGATGTTGATCATACATTTTCAAAATATTAAATATGTACAATAACATTTTGGATGTATACATAAAATATCCAATGTACTTAAATAAAAGTATACTCCAATAATCATATGTTTTTAAGATAGTTAATTTTGTAATTAAATATTGTAGAGAGATATGTAAAACATTTCTAATGCATATGAAAAATATGTATTGTGTGTGAAAATTTTTATTGCCATTAACAATATGTTCAACACATTATAGTTTTATTAATTTTTAACATTTTTAAAATACACGATCAACATTTTGTATAGACGGTTAACATTTTTGAAATACATGATCAAGATTATTTTCATACACATTATATATTTTTGTATACATGGAAAACATATTTTTTATACACATTTAATATTTTTCAAATACTTGATTCGAAATTTTCGTATACTTGATTAACATTTTTTCAAATGCTTGATTAACATTTTATCATACACGATCAATTTTTTTCATACACATTTTGTGTATACATTTCCGTACACTTGAGAAATATTTTTATATTTATATTTAACATTTTTAGAAATTCTTTATTATGATTTTTTAAATAATTGATTAACTTTTTTAAAAAATACGTGATTAATATTTTTTAATACATGGTCGAAATTTCATACACATTGTATATTTTTCTATGCATTTTTCAAGTACATGAGAAATATTTTTTCTATACACATTTAACATTTTGCAAATCCTTGATTAATATTTTTCAAATGTTTTATGTAAAGTGTTTTTTATAATATATATAAATATATATTTAGAATATTTGGAAGTATAAACAAAAGTATAAAAAAGCAAAAGATGAGAAGAAAATACTTTAAAAAACCTAGAAAATGGAGGTTGTGGCATGTAGTCTGTGGCGCCGCGTGTACCTGTGCCCGCCCATCTCGTGGTTGCCTTTAGGCGAGGCCACCCTACGTCTCACGTCAAGCGACGCGAGACATAGGTGCGCCCTAGAGACCTCATGTACCACATGGTACGCGGTAGACAATAGACAACACATGCACAACCCTGCACGCTTTTGGGGTCGGCCCATGTGCGGGGTTGGTCACCCCTAGTTTTATGATTCAACGTAGACACCGAAAGGCTCATGGCAATGCCCGAAGCAAGAGGATGGTCAGGTATGCTCAGATCTGTTGATTACATGCATTGGAGATGAAAGAACCGCAAAAGCTCTACAATGATGTAGGATCGAGAAAATGGGTTTAAAGGAGGGTAGCCGGGTAGGTGATTAGATCCTTCACAAGTCAAAGTTGCAGTTTTCAATTTTCGCAAGGTTCAAGTTGAGTTAGACACAAGTTAAGGCGCATAAGAGGCAATTTACACAAGCATGCAAAGAGTATGAGCAACGGAATAAGTAAAGCATGCAATTGCAAGAAAGTAGAAGGGTTGGGAGTTGGAAAGTGCAAATGCAACGGAGACACAAATATTTTTGGCGTGGTTCCGATAGGTGGTGCTATCGTACGTCCATGTTGATGGAGACTTCAATCCACAGAGCGTAACGGTTGCGCGAGTCCACGGAGGGCTCCACCCACGAAGGGTCCACGAAGAAGCAACCTTGCTTATTCCAGCATGACTTACGTCTGTTGGGAACGTAGCATGCAATTTCAAAAAAAAATCATATGATCACGCAAGATCTATCTAGGAGATGCATAGCAACGAGACGGGATGAGTGTGTCTATGTACCCTTGTAGACCGAAAGCGGAAGCGTTAGATTAACGTGGTTGATGTAGTCGAACGTCTTCGCAATTCAACCGATCAAGCACCGAACGTACGTCACCTCTGAGTCCAGCACACGTTCAGCTTGATGACGTCCCTCGAGCTCTTGATCCAGCAGAGGGTCGAGGGAGAGTTCCGACAGAACTATGACAATATGACGTGAGGTGTAAACTGTGGAAGGGGGCACCTCACACGACTAAGAGAATAACATGTGCTTTCTAGGGTGCCCCCTGCCCCTGTATATAAAGGAGGAGGGGAGGAGGCGGCTGGCCCAAGGGGCGCTCCATGGGGAAAGTCCTACTAGGACTCCACTCCTAGTAGGACTAGGATTCCCCCCTTTTCCCTTTTGTGGAGAAGGAAGGAAGGAAGGGAGAGGAAAGAGGAGAAGGAAAGGGGGGCGCGCCCCCTCCCCTAGTCCATTTCGGATTCCCTATGGGAGGGGGGCGCGGCCACCCCTTGTGGGCTGCCTCCCCTTTCCCCTGTGGCCCATGTAGGCCCAATACTTCCCCGGGGGGTTCCGGTAGCCCCTCGGTACTCCGATAAATATCCGAAACGTCCTGAAACCTTTCCGGTGTACGAATACCATCATCCAATATATCGATCTTTACCTCTCTACCATTTCGAGACTCCTCGTAATGTCCGTGATCTCATCCGAGACTCCGAACAATCTTCGGTCACCAAAAACACATAACTCTTTAATACAAATCATCATCAAATGTTAAGCGTGCGGACCCTACGGGTTCGAGAACTATGTAGACATGACCTAGACATATATACGGTCAATAACCAATAGCGGAACCTGGATGCTCATATTGGTTCCTACATATTCTACGAAGATCTTTATCGGTCAAACCGTAATGACAACATACGTTATTCCCTTTGTCATCGGTATGTTACTTGCCCGAGATTCGATCGTCGGTATCTTCATACCTAGTTCAATCTCGTTATCGGCAAGTCTCTTTACTTGTTCTGTAATACATCATCCCGTGACTAAACCATTAGTCATTTGCTTGCAAGGCTTATTATGATGTGTATTACCGAGAGGGCCTAGAGATACCTCTCCGATACTCGGAGTGACAAATCCTATTCTCGATCTAAGCCAACCCAACAAACACCATCGGAGATACCTGTAGAGCATATTTATAATCACCCAATTATGTTGTGACGTTTGATAGCACACAAGGCATTCTTCCGGTATCCGGGAGTTGCATAATTTCATAGTCTGAGGAATATGTATTTGACATGAAGAAAGTAGTAGCGATAAAAATTGAATGATCAAAACACTAAGATAATGGATGGGTCATGTCCATCACATCATTCTTATAATGATGTGATACTGTTAATCAAATGAAAACACATGTCTATGGTTAGGAAACTCAACCATCTTTGATTAATGAGCTAGTCTAGTAGAGGCTTACTAGGGACACCGAGTTTTGCCTATGTATCCACACATGTATCAAGTTTCCGGTATTCTAACATGAATAAAAGACATTTATCATTATATAAGGAAATATAAACAACAACTTTAATATTGCCTCTAGGGCATATTTTCTTCAGTCTCCCACTTGCACTAAAGTCAATAATCTAGATTACATAGTAATGATTCTAACACCCATGGAGTCTTGGTGCTGATCATGTTTTGCTCGTGGAAGAGGCTTAGTCAATGGGTCTACTACATTTAGATCCGTATGTATTTTGCAAATCTCCATGTCTCCCTCCTTGACTTGATCGCGGATAGAGTTGAAGCATCTCTTGATGTGTTTAGCTCTCTTGTGAAACCTGGATTCCTTCGCCAAGGCTATTGCTCCAGTGTTGTCACAAAAGATTTTCATTGGACCCGATGCACTAGGTATTACACCTAGATCAGATATGAACTCCTTCATCCAGACTCCTTCATTTGCTGCTTCCGAAGCAGCTATGTACTCCGCTCCACACGTAGATCCCGCCACGATGCTCTGCTTGGAACTGCACAAACTGACAGCTCCATCGTTCAACAAAAATACATATCCGGTTTGTGACTTAGAGTCATCCGGATCAGTGTCAATTCTAGCATCGACGTAACCATTTATGGTGAGCTCTTTGTCACCTCCATAAATGAGGAACATATCCTTGGTCCTTTTCAGGTACTTCAGGATGTTCTTGACCGCTGCCAGTGATTGAACTCCAACATATCTATAATTTTTTATTGTTCCATGCTATTATATTATCCTTCTAGGATGTTTTATGGGCTTTTATATACACTTTTATATTATTTTTGGGACTAACCTATTAACCCAGAGCCTAGTGCCAGTTTCTGTTTTTCTCCTGTTTTAGGGTTTCGCAGAAAAGGAATATCAAACGGAGCCCAATTGACCTGAAATTTAACGGAGGAAGTTTTTGGACCTAAAGAAGCCCAGGAAGTGCCGGAGGGGGACGAGAGGACCCACGAGCTGCCCACGAGGGTGCCCCCCTACTGGGCGCGCCCCCTGCCTCGTGGACAGCCCGTAGCCCCCCTTTGCTTGGCCCCGACTCCAACACCTCCTATATATACTGAAACCTCCGGAAAATAACCTAGATCGGGAGTTCCGCCGCCAAAAGCCTCTGGTGCCACCAAAAACCAAGCTAGACCCTGTTCCGGCACCCTGCCGGAGGGGGAATCCCTCTCCGGTGGCTATCTTCATCATCCCGACGCTCTCCATGACGAGGAGGGAGTAGTCCACCCTCGGGGCTGAGGGTATGTACCAGTAGCTATGTGTTTGATCTCTCTCTCGTGTTCTTGAGATGGCACAATTTTGATGTATCGCGAGCTTTGCTATTTTAGTTGGATCTAATGATGCTTCTCCCCCTCTACTCTCTTGTAATGGATTGAGTTTTCCCTTTGAAGTTATCCTATCGGATAGAGTCTTTAATGATTTGAGAACACTTGATGTATGTCTTGCACGTGCTTATCTATGGTGACAATGGGATATCATGTGATCCACTTGATGTATGTTTTGGTGATCAACTTGCGGGTTCCGTGACCTTGGGAATCTATGCATAGGGGTTGGCACACATTTTCGTCTTGACTTTCCGGTAGAAACTTTGGGGCACTCTTTGAAGTTCTATGTGTTGGTTGAATAGATGTTTCTGAGATTGTGTGATGCATATCGTATAATCATGCCCAGGGATACTTGAGGTGACAATGGAGTATCTAGGTGACATTAGGGTTTTGGTTGATTTGTGTCTTAAGGTGTTATTCTAGTACGAACTCTATGATAAATTGAACGTTACTACGGACTCTTGAATAGATCGATTAGAAAGAATAATTTGAGGTGCTTTCGTACCCTACCATAATCTCTTCTTTTGTTCTCCGCTATAAGTGACTTTGGAGTGACTCTTTGTTGCATGTCGAGGGCTAGTAATATGATCCAATTATTTTATCCTTGTTGGGAGAACTTGCACTAGTGAAAGTATGAACCCTAGGCCTTGTTTCCTATCATTGCAACGCCGTTTATGCTCACTTTTACCACTTGCTACCTTGCTGTTTTTATATTTTCTTATTACAAAAAACTATATCTACCATCCATATTGCACTTGTATCACCATCTCTTCGCCGAACTAGTGCACCTATACAATTTACCATTGTATTGGGTGTGTTGGGGACACAAGAGCCTCTTTGTTATTTGGTTTTAGGGTTGTTTGAGAGAGACCATCTTCATCCTACGCCTCCCACGGATTGATAAACCTTAGGTCATCCACTTGAGGGAAATTTGCTACTGTCCTACAAACCTTTGCACTTGGAGGCCCAACAACGTCTACAAGAAGAAGGTTGCGTAGTAGACATCAAGCTCTTTTCTGGCGCCGTTGCCGGGGAGGTTAGTGCTTGAAGGTATATCTTTAGATGTTGCAATCGAATGTTTTAGTTTCTTGTTTTATCACTAGTTTAGTTTATAAAAGAAAACTACAAAAAAAGGAATTAAGGTTACCTCATATGCTTCACCTTTTTAATATCTTTCTTGAAAATGATGGGAAGGAAAATTGTGCCCAAGTATTAGAAGACGAATTACATAGAATGCTTGGCATAAAATATGTGCATGATGAGCATGATTGCAATGTTGTTAGTATGAATTCTTTGAATACTTATGAGGCTAATGATATGCAAAGCCACAAGCTTGGGGAAGCTATGTTTGATAAAGATGCTATTTTTAGTACCCCAAGTTTTGATGAGCAAATTTATTATGATGAAAGCATGCCTCCTATTTATGATGATTATATTGATGAAAGTGGATTTGGTGAGGTCATGACTTTATTTAGTGATGAATCCACTATTTCGGAAGAGGTTCCAATTGATTATGAGAACAAAGTTGCTATCTATGATGATTATTGTGATGACTTGTATGCTATAAAGAATAATGCTAACCATGAAACTTGTCATCATGATTTTAGTTTTCAATTGGATTATGCTTCACATGATAGTTATTTTGTTGAGTTTGCTCCCACTACTATGAATGAGAAGAATTTCGCTTATGTGGAGAGTAATAAAAATTATATGCTTGGGGATCATGACAAAAATGCTTTATGTGCTGGTTATATTTTTGAATTCATTCATGATGCTACTGAAAATTATTATGAGGGAGGAACATATGCTTGTAGGAATTTCAATAATATCAAGTTTCCTCTCTATGTGCTTAAAGTTTTGAAGTTATGCTTGTTTTCCCTTCCTATGCTAGTTGATTATCGTTCCCATAAGTTGTTTGCTTACAAAATCCCTATGCATAAGAAGTGGGTTAGACTTAAATGTGCTAGTCATATTCTTCATGATGCTCCCTTTATGTTTCAATTCTTATCTTTTACGCGAGCATCATTGAAATCATCATGCCTAGCTAGGGGCGTTAAACGATAGCGCTTGTTGGGACACAACCCAACTTTATTTTATTTTCTTTGCTTTTGCTTCTGTTTAGGAATAAATATTGCATATAGCTTCTGTTTAGATGTGTTTTAATGTTTTAATTAGTGTTTGTGCCAAGTAGAACCTTTGAGAAGACTTGGGTGAAGTTTATATGATCTTGCTGTGAAAAACAGAATCGTTAGCGCTCGCTAGAATGGTCACCATATTTTACTAGAGTGTGCTATTTAGTTGATTATTTTTGCAGATGATTAATAGACAAATTCCCCACATTTACCAATTTATTATAATTTTTTTGGAGTTACAGAAGTATGCGAAAGTTACAGATTACTACAGACTGTTCTGTTTTTGACAGATTCTGTTTTTCGTGTGTTGTTTGCTTATTTCAATGCATCTATGAGTAGTATTGGAGGATATCAATCATAGAAAAGTTGGAATACAGTAGGTTTAACACCAATATAAACAAAGGATGAATTCATTATAGTACCTTTGAGTAGTGGTTTGTTTTCTTATACTAACGGAGCTCACGAGATTTGTGTCTAAGTTTTGTGTTGTGAAGTTTTCAAGTTTTGAGTATTGCTTTGATGGACTATGGAACAAAGGGTGGCAAGAGCCTAAGCTTGGGGATGCCCAAGGCACCCCAAGGTAAAATACAAGGACAACCAAAAGCCTAAGCCTGGGGATGCCCCGGGAAGGCATCCCCTCTTTCGTCTTCATCTATCGGTAACTATACTCGGAGCTATATTTTTATTCACCACATGATATGTGTTTTGCTTGGAGCGTCAATTTATTTTAGTTTGTTTTGCTTGATGTTTGAATAATATCCCAAGATCTGAAATTATTAAATGGTAGAGAGTCTTCACATAGTTACATAATTATTCAACTACTCATTGATCTTCACTTATATCCTTTGGAGTAGTTTGTCATTTGCTCTAGTGCTTCACTTATATCTTTTAGAGCACGGCGGTAATTTTATTTTGAAGAAATTGTTGATCTCTCATGCTTCACTTATATCCTTTTGAGAGTCTATTAAAATAGCACAGTAACGTGCTTTGGCTATAAAACTAGCCTTTGCATGATAGGCATCCAAGATCAATGTAGTAAAAACTTTCACACTAAGTGCATTGAATATGATGAGAAGTTGGATGCTTGATAATTGTTTTGAGATATGAGGATAGTGATATTAGAGTCATGCTAGTGGAGTTATTATGAAATTGATAAATACTTGTGTTAAGGTTAGTTATTCCCGTAGCATGCACGTATGGTGAACCGCTATGTGACGAAGTTAGATTATGAGGTATTTATAGAGTGTCATCCTTTGTGTGGAGGTCGGGGGCGCGCGATGGTTAACTCCTACCAACCTCCCCCCAAGGAGCATACGTTGATTGCTTTGTTTTGATGACTCATAAATTTTTGCAATAAGTATATGAGTTCTTATGACTAATGTTGAGTCCATGGATATTACACACTCTCACCCTTCCACCATTGCTAGCCTCTCTTGTACCGCGCAACTCTCACCGGTACCAAACAGCCACCATATATCTTCCTCAAAACAGCCACCATACCTACCTATCATGGTATTTCCATAGCCATTCCGAGATATATTGCCATGCAACTATCCACCATTCCGTTCATATGACACGCTTCATATTGTCATATTGCCATGCATGATCATGTAGTTGACATTGTATTTGTGGCAAAGCCACCATGCATAATTTTTCATACATGTCACTTTTGATTCATTGCATATCCCGGTACACCGCCGGAGGCATTCATATAGAGTCATACTTTGTTCTAGTATCAAGTTGTAAATCAATAAAAGTGTGATGATCATCATTATTAGAGCATTGTCCCATGTGAGGAAAGGCCAATAAAAAAAAGAGATGGCCCAAAAAAATATAGAGAGGGGCTAAAAAAAGAGAGAAAGCCCCTCCAAAAAAAATGAGAGAAAAGAGAGAAGGGACAATTACTACTATCCTTTTCCACACTTGTGCTTGAAAGTAGCACCATGTTCTTCATGATAGAGAGTCTCATGTTTAGTCACTTTCATTTACTAGTGGTAATTTTCATTATAGAACTTGGCTTGTATATTCCAACGATGGGCTTCCTCAAATGCCCCAGGTCTTCATGAGCAAGCAAGTTGGATGCACACCCACTAGTTTCTTTTGTTGAGCTTTCATACATATTTAGCTCTAGTGCATCCGTTGCATGGCAATCCCTACTCACTCACATTGATATCTATTGATGGTCATTTCCATAGCCCGTTGATACGCCTAGTCAATGTGAGACTATCTCCCTCCTTTTTGTCTTCTCCACAACCACCTCTCTATTCCATAGTGCTATATCCATGGCTCACGCTCATGTATTGCGTGAAAGTTGAAAGGTTTGAAAGAATAGAGTATGAAAACAAGTGCTTGGCTGAAACCGGGGTTGTGCATGATATGAATATTTTGTGTGATAACGAGGGAGCATAGCCAAACTATATGATTTTGTAGGGATAACTTTCTTTAGCCATAGTATTTTGAGAAGACATGATTGCTTTGTTAGTATGCTTGAAGTATTATTATTTCTTATGTTAATATACACTTTTGTCTTGAATCTTTCAGATCTGAACATTCATGCCCCAATTAATAGAATTACATTGAAAACTATGTTGGTTAGTGTAACACCCCAGTTTCTCACCACAGTGATCACCCTCTGATCATGCCAAGTCATCATGTTCAACAGTGCTTAATCACTATTTGCATCCTGTCTCTCTTCAATTTCCAATTCAAATTTAAGTTCAAACTCAAAGTGAAAATAAAAGTTGTTCAAATTCAGAACTAAAAATGTTCATCTTATTCTAAATATTTCCCTAAGCATTCGTCATCTGAAGCCAACCTCAACAAAATTCCAGAAATGCCCCTGGACCTTAAAACAGTAGTCTAGCAGCATTTAAATTTGCCCTTTTTATTTCTAATAATACTTAGCCCTTGCCTCTTGCCTCCATAATAATTGTGGCAGTGTATAAAAGTGCTCTGGAAATAATGGGCCATGCTACACATTTTTTCTAAAGTGATTTGGTAGCTCCATCCATTTCCCTAAACGGTCTCTGTTTAAAAAGAAATAGAAAAACAGAAACTGAAGAAAGGGGAAAATTATTACCTGTCGCTCGCTGGCAACCCAGTGCCGGCCCGGCCCATCTACCTCTCTCCTCTTTTCCCCACCTGCTCCCGCGCGTGTCGCCGCCGCCGCGCCCGAGCACGCTCGCCGTCGCCGCTCGTCGACGCGTGCCGCCACAGGACCCCGGGAGGCGATAAGGGCAGCCCCAACCACTCCCCTGCTCTCTCCCCCGCCCACTTTCCCCTCTTCCCCGAGCTCCTCCTCTCTGCTCTGCTCGGCCGAGCGAGCTCGCTGACGCGCCGCCGTCGTTTCCGCGGCCACCAGCCATCCTGTGCCGCACGGAGACGCCCAGGAGATCCGCCTCCCTCCTCTACTCCAACTACGGGCAGCAGATCGAGCCGACGAGCTCCTGCGCCACCGGATCGAGGTCTTCTTCCTCCTCGGGACGCTCGAGCTCGCCGCCGTCGATTCGCTCTGCCGAGCCTCCCCCGAGCCCACGATTGCACACCTGCAGGTCTCGGTGAGCCTCTCGCTGTCCTCCATCTCTCCCCGGTCCATTTCTGCACCGTAGTGCCGAGCTCGCACTTGCCGGACTCCGACCGCCGCCATTGCCGTCGCTCGCGAGCCGAACGTGCTCCCGAGCCCCGCGCGAGCTACTGGCACGCTCCAGAGCGCATCACGCGACGCATCCAGCCCCCTTTTGACCCCCCTCGCGCACTCCCGTGCCTGTTTCGACGAAGCCCGAAGAGCACCGCCGCCAACCGTCGTCGCCGGCGTCGTTCCGGGCACCCCCGAGTCCGACCACTCGCCCCACGCGACGCGCGGTCTCGCTAGCTCTCGAACACGGGTAGCCACGCCTGATTTGGACCACCGTAGCTCGAACCCGAGCTCGCCGGAGTTCCACCACCGCTCGGGGCTCGCCGGAGAGCTCCGGTGGCCGGCGACCAGCTGGCGTCCGACGTGGCCGGCTGGGCCCCGCCCCTGAGACACCGACAGATGGGTCCCACAGCCCCTTTGACTAGTCAACATTGACCCAGTCAGCTGCTGACTGGGCAGTTGACTGGGCCCACCTGTCAGCCCCTAGTGCATCAGTGGGTGCACTGCACCGGGTGCACCTAGCGTTACTGGTTACTGTTTAAAAGCAATTAAATAATTCCAGTAATTCCAGAAAATAGTTAAATCTTTAGAAATTCATATCTTTTTATCCGTAACTCGGATGGAAAAACTTTCTACATGAAAGTTGCTCAGAACGACGAGACGAAGCCAACCGTGCTATCTGATTCTGTGTCGGGACCCTCTACGGAGGTGAACCCGCAACTTTTAGCCCATTTCCGGTAGATGAATAGTGCACATACATCGTATAATAATTCCAACTTAAATCCTAAGATAGCTAAAAGGGTTTAGTTAGGTCTTTAAGCAACCCTGCACTGCACCCTAGTTGTCACTTGACTCTGACATCACTAATGTGCAACCGTCCCCCTCCGGCTCATCTGTCTGACAGACGTCCGGAACCGGGAATACTTCCCGGACGGGTTCCCCCTTCCCCGTTATCGGTAGCACTACGCTAGGTCACCCTAGCGTCGCTGTCCGCAACGTTATGCTTTTGATTACTTTTGTTGCTGTGTATTTATATTGTTTCTTCTCCCCCTTTCTTCCCGGTAGACCCCGAGACCGCTGACGATGTCCCGGTGTTTGACTACTTCGCCGTCGGAGATACCCCTTCTCATTTGCCAAGCAACCAGGCAAGCAACCCCCCCTCGATCATTCCGATATCGCCTATGTCTATTCCCTCTTATTCTTGCATTAGAATTGCCGCTACTGCTGCTGCTCCTATTACTGCTGCATAGCCTGTTTTTGCAATACTGTTGATACCTGTCTTTATTCCTAAACTGCTTAGTATAGGTTGGGTAGCACTGCTGTGGCCCCGCATTCTCGTAGTTGCCTCGCTTAGTACCCTTGCCTCGATCAAGCGATCGAGCCCCTTCCCCTGACCTTCTTCACATCACCACACACCCCCTAGTATGCTCAACTCCGCAGAGTTAACATCGGGTGACGAGGGTGATACCTCCGAACTCACTTCCGATGTTGTCCCTGTAGTATAGCTAGCTCGTTGTGGGTTACCGAGGGTGATTCCTCTTCCCACTTCCGACTTAGCTATTGTCGTGCATCCGCTATGGTGATTACCGCCGAGGGTGATTCCTCCGGTATCACCTTAACGGGACTTGTCGTTTAGGAATCCAACGAGGGTGATTCCTCGGATTCCTCATCGGCATGGAAACCACACGGATGCCCTGGTTTACCGTACCGTGTTTAAAGACGTGTCGATCCCCGAGGCCGGACGTCGCCAGGAACAAAGGCGTGCGGCCAGAGGTATCGTGCGTCTGATGACATTTTATTGTTACTACACTTGTTGGATAGAGACGGGTTGACCCTGAGGGGTACCCGCGAGTGCCTTTGAGGCGTGAGCTGTGGAGTCGGGTGACCAGTGAGGGTACCCGCGAGATAACTACGAAGCGTGGCCGGTCCTGTAAGGTCCTTGTCACAAGTCTTCGAGACGGGACGTCGGGGCCACCGGTGTGGTGGCAACGCTCGTTACCGCGCGCTCCCAATCCACTAAGCGATTTGGATATTTGATCCGGGGGGCCTTCGGGTCCGATAGCACTAACCACCACGTGGGTGTGAGTGGGTGCTCTGCGTCGTATACTTCAGCCGGAGTCGTCACGACGTCAGCGATTGAGCGGCCCGTTCGGATTGGACCCAGAATGCAACTGCGTGCTTGTATAAGGGGTTGCTAGGTCTGCTACCGAATGGCCTCGCAACGTGCAGGAGCGTCCGGGGCGATGGTCCAAGACCCTCGGGGGCATAGGTTTAGTCCGGCGTGCTCGATCCTCTCTGGCGGTTTCCGGTCGGGTTGCGTCGTGTCGTTTAGCCGAGGCCGGGCAGGACCCATCAAGTGTGTCCGGCCGGAGTTAAGCGAGCGTGGTGAGTAAGTTGGTGCACCCCTGCAGGGAAGAAAACATCTATCGATAGCCTGTCCTACGGTAACGGACACTCGGAGTTGTATCCACTTCGGTACAACTAGAACTGGTGACTTGAGATATGAGGTAGGGCTCTGGGATTGCTTTCTCGCAGGGAGTCGAGGAAGGATCCCCGGCCGAGGTTGTATTACTATAAACACTTTACATTATGATGTACTAATCTGCACCCTTCTAATTGCTGCAAGACCCTGAAGATGCTAGTCTTCGTCAGGACTAGGCTTTTCCCCTCTCTACTCTGGCTTTCTGCAGACTAGTCCACCCACATAAAGCCTCCTTTGAAAATGATGCATTGCTTAGTATAGATCTGATGTAAGTCTTGCTGAGTACTTTGGATGAGTACTCACGGTTGCTTGCTTCCCCTTTTGTCTTACCCGCATGGAAACCAGACGACGGAGCCATGGTGCCTGCAGCCCCCGTTGACGACTACTACTACCAGCCCGAGGCTGGCTACTACTACTACCCGGCCGGCGAGTACTTCTACAAGGAGCCGGCGGACGACGACCAGGAGTAGGATCGGAGGTCCCAGGCAGGAGGCCTGCGCCTTTTCGATCATAGCTTTTCTTTTGCCCCGCCTGTGTAACAGACCTATTTCAGTACTGTGTTGTATCTGTACCCAGATACCTAACGCTTCCGCTAACCTTGTGTATGACACTTGTTATGTATTCGAGCCCTCGAGGCCCATGGCTTGTAATATATAACTCGTATGTATTTATTTATGTTTTAGAGTTGTGTTGTGATTCCTTCACGTGAGTCCTTAGGCTTGATCGTGTGCATTTGCGTGTATGATTAGTGCACGATTGAGCCGGGGTCGTCACAGGTTGGTATCAGAGCCGACTGCCTGTAGGAACCCCTTTCCAACTCCTTGGTCGAAGTCGAGTCTAGAGGTCAAAAACTGTTTTACTAACTTGGCTGTGTGGCTTATGGCCCCACGTCGCCACTTGGGTGGTGTAGCTTCTTTTTATTCCTCGTCTGTATTCTGGGACTATGAATTTCTCTCCTATTCGGGTTAAACGATTTTACTAACTCCGACATTAGGTTCTCGTAACTGCTTCCTCCCGGAGAGCCCCCCCCCACATCCCGAAGATGGCGTGTCATCATCAAAAGACTCCGAAGATACTCCACGAAGTTTTCGAGACCATTATGCCACTGCTTTGCAGTCCCTGACCATCGTTAAACCCCAAAGGATAACTACCTACACCTGTCGTTCCTATATTCGTCCCAGTACCCTCGGGTTCTATCCGACATATCGTAACACTATCCGACATTTCGAGAATTCTCGGAACCTATTGCCTTGCAGTCCTGTTCCGCTTGATCACACCTATGAATAAATCCTCATACTTACCGGGGATTCGTTCATCCCTAGTTGATCAAGTGTTTCGCAACATACTTCCCATTATTAATCGATCTCCCGAAGGACCTCTGCAGCCTACTGCTGTTGGTTACCTTGCCGGCCTGAATTATGGATAATTCCATATGTCTGGCAATATTCATCGTTACCCTTTGACACCGTCATTTTGGTCTTATTGAGTCAACATGAGTGTGAATGCACGCAATCATTAGTTGATCCTTCTAAATTATCTTCTTCGGCTCAGACCTTATTCCGAACATGAGCTGGTTCTCGGTAAATCAATCCTTGATTGATTAGCCATCTAATTCAATTCAACGTGCTCATCTTTTTATCAGAGCCTCTGCCTCTGATTCCTCGACTTTGGAAATTGTAACTCTTTGCATTTAAGCTTCGGCTTATCCAGATAATTTCCATAAACTGATGCCCTTGCATTCTCCTTCTTCTGGTTGAGTACCGATACTCACATCAGATCCTTTGCCGACCACCTGATCTTTTGTTGGATTAATATCCGACACTGCCCTCCATATTCCATAACCTTGTTAGTTTCCCCTGTACATAATACCTTCGGTAAATTGTATCCCCCGTCTTGTCAACCATACTCTGCTTCTCGAGCTTATGCTACTTACCCCTGAAGTTTGTGGTATATGTTCTTAAGTTGCCCCGATGGGTTGAACATATGCTTTCTCTAGTCTGTGTGAATCAAAAGCTATGCGAGATATATCCACTCGCGTTCCGTCGAATAAATTTTCGACTCTACAATTTCTTCGAAGACGAGGAGTGAATGAAAGGTAATGCATTGAAGAAGTGGGAGTCGACCTTGAACCTTGTGTTCATGCCCATGGACCCGATGTAGAACTTATCATGGAAGCTGCTCGTAAAAAGAATTACTTCCTTGGTACAAGTTCATCTTGTACCTGTGAATTGATCCTTTGCAATCGTGGTTCTGACCATATTTTCCCCTTGATCCCATTTCCCGGACAAGTTAAAATACTTGTCTTCTACAGATCAACTCACCTATCCAACCTCTATCATGATCTACCTTCAAGTATTGCCCCATGTTATCTCGAGGATATTGCGTCATTGCACTACCTCTTGTGAACTCTTATTGGAATGATACTCCATCATATCATTCCTTGTCTGATCGGCTATATCATCTTCGTGCTAATTTTAACCGTGTTAACTGGCCCCTATGCCCGTAGCCTAACTTCCGACGATGAGTTAAGCTTACGTCGATCTTCTTCATTTTATAATTTCACCTCGAACCACAAGCTTATTTCGAGCTTGTGCCGTATCCGTGGTTTCATTAACCTTTCGCTTCATCATCCCTTTTTCTTGATGTCGTCGCTATTCGATGGCATCTTCGTGAAACCTCTCGACAAAATGTTTCTTGATCTACTATCCATTCACCGCTGTATGGGTAACATCACAATTCTTCCCTCGTCCCTTTACCTAAATAATTTTGAACTTGCTACCCCATCTTGTATATCATGCTCCGCTTTTCCTTGGGAAATGATATACCCCTAACGCTTGAGTGTACACACATTTTCCTTTCCATTGGTTTGATAAACCAATTATTCACATTTTCCTTTCCATTGGTTTGTTTAACCTCTCCTGAGATCGTTATGACATAAGCAGGAATAACTCCCTGCTTGTGAAAATATCTCGCTCTACCACTCTGTCAGTGAGACCCTGTTACTATTGTTGATGACCTTCCGGTAACCGCCGATGGACGGGAACCTTGCCTTTTAGTCCGCCTCGTTCAACGAGCAGGAAAATGGTTCTCTTCGTCCCTCGCCCTTGGTACCGACGCCGTTGCCAACCGAGCTGACAGGCTTTTCGCTGACATGTCTTATTGTCGTGACCGTGTAAGAGGTCACCGTTCTCTCTACTTTTGATCGACCCTTGCCACAATTCCATAGGACCGGAACCTGAACCTCCGGTACATCCTTGATTCCGAAGCACCCTTTTGCTCTTAGCTTGTGAATTATCGCAAGCCACCACCCTCCGAGAGATGATCCATCCCCGATGCTCTGAACCCTTTTCTTTCCATCCTGTTCAGGCATCGATCGGATGTCCATTCGTTTGAAATTTCCTGTTGTAACTTCATACCCTGCTCTCGATGTTTTCTTAAGTTTTAACTCGAGAGATTCTTTTTGCCGCATCCCCTGAGTTAACTGTCAGGTGATCAACCTTGTAAGGGTCAGTTCCTCCGAAGTTACTCCTTTTCTTCCCCACTTAAATCTCGGGACGAGATTTCTTGCAGTGGAGGAGATTTGTAACACCCCAGTTTCTCACCACAGTGATCACCCTCTGATCATGCCAAGTCATCATGTTCAACAATGCTTAATCACTATTTGCATCCTGTCTCTCTTCAATTTCCAATTCAAATTTAAGTTCAAACTCAAAGTGAAAATAAAAGTTGTTCAAATTCAGAACTAAAAATGTTCATCTTATTCTAAATATTTCCCTAAGCATTCGTCATCTGAAGCCAACCTCAACAAAATTCCAGAAATGCCCCTGGACCTTAAAACAGTAGTCTAGCAGCATTTAAATTTGCCCTTTTTATTTCTAATAATACCTAGCCCTTGCCTCTTGCCTCCATAATAATTGTGGCAGTGTATAAAAGTGCTCTGGAAATAATGGGCCATGCTACACATTTTTTCTAAAGTGATTTGGTAGCTCCATCCATTTCCCTAAACGGTCTCTGTTTAAAAAGAAATAGAAAAACAGAAACTGAAGAAAGGGGAAAATTATTACCTGTCGCTCGCTGGCAACCCAGTGCCGGCCCGGCCCATCTACCTCTCTCCTCTTTTCCCCACCTGCTCCCGCGCGTGTCGCCGCCGCCGCGCCCGAGCACGCTCGCCGTCGCCGCTCGTCGACGCGTGCCGCCACAGGACCCCGGGAGGCGATAAGGGCAGCCCCAACCACTCCCCTGCTCTCTCCCCCGCCCACTTTCCCCTCTTCCCCGAGCTCCTCCTCTCTGCTCTGCTCGGCCGAGCGAGCTCGCTGACGCGCCGCCGTCGTTTCCGCGGCCACCAGCCATCCTGTGCCGCACGGAGACGCCCAGGAGATCCGCCTCCCTCCTCTACTCCAACTATGGGCAGCAGATCGAGCCGACGAGCTCCTGCGCCACCGGATCGAGGTCTTCTTCCTCCTCGGGACGCTCGAGCTCGCCGCCGTCGATTCGCTCTGCCGAGCCTCCCCCGAGCCCATGATTGCACACCTGCAGGTCTCGGTGAGCCTCTCGCTGTCCTCCATCTCTCCCCGGTCCATTTCTGCACCGTAGTGCCGAGCTCGCACTTGCCGGACTCCGACCGCCGCCATTGCCGTCGCTCGCGAGCCGAACGTGCTCCCGAGCCCCGCGCGAGCTACTGGCACGCTCCAGAGCGCATCACGCGACGCATCCAGCCCCCTTTTGACCCCCCTCGCGCACTCCCGTGCCTGTTTCGACGAAGCCCGAAGAGCACCGCCGCCAACCGTCGTCGCCGGCGTCGTTCCGGGCACCCCCGAGTCCGACCACTCGCCCCACGCGACGCGCGGTCTCGCTAGCTCTCGAACACGGGTAGCCACGCCTGATTTGGACCACCGTAGCTCGAACCCGAGCTCGCCGGAGTTCCACCACCGCTCGGGGCTCGCCGGAGAGCTCCGGTGGCCGGCGACCAGCTGGCGTCCGACGTGGCCGGCTGGGCCCCGCCCCTGAGACACCGACAGATGGGTCCCACAGCCCCTTTGACTAGTCAACATTGACCCAGTCAGCTGCTGACTGGGCAGTTGACTGGGCCCACCTGTCAGCCCCTAGTGCATCAGTGGGTGCACTGCACCGGGTGCACCTAGCGTTACTGGTTACTGTTTAAAAGCAATTAAATAATTCCAGTAATTCCAGAAAATAGTTAAATCTTTAGAAATTCATATCTTTTTATCCGTAACTCGGATGGAAAAACTTTCTACATGAAAGTTGCTCAGAACGACGAGACGAAGCCAACCGTGCTATCTGATTCTGTGTCGGGACCCTCTACGGAGGTGAACCCGCAACTTTTAGCCCATTTCCGGTAGATGAATAGTGCACATACACCGTATAATAATTCCAACTTAAATCCTAAGATAGCTAAAAGGGTTTAGTTAGGTCTTTAAGCAACCCTGCACTGCACCCTAGTTGTCACTTGACTCTGACATCACTAATGTGCAACCGTCCCCCTCCGGCTCATCTGTCTGACAGACGTCCGGAACCGGGAATACTTCCCGGACGGGTTCCCCCTTCCCCGTTATCGGTAGCACTATGCTAGGTCACCCTAGCGTCGCTGTCCGCAACGTTATGCTTTTGATTACTTTTGTTGCTGTGTATTTATATTGTTTCTTCTCCCCCTTTCTTCCCGGTAGACCCCGAGACCGCTGACGATGTCCCGGTGTTTGACTACTTCGCCGTCGGAGATACCCCTTCTCATTGCCGAGCAACCAGGCAAGCAACCCCCCCTCGATCATTCCGATATCGCCTATGTCTATTCCCTCTTATTCTTGCATTAGAATTGCCGCTACTGCTGCTGCTCCTATTACTGCTGCATAGCCTGTTTTTGCAATACTGTTGATACCTGTCTTTATTCCTAAACTGCTTAGTATAGGTTGGGTAGCACTGCTGTGGCCCCGCATTCTCGTAGTTGCCTCGCTTAGTACCCTTGCCTCGATCAAGCGATCGAGCCCCTTCCCCTGACCTTCTTCACATCACCACACACCCCCTAGTATGCTCAACTCCGCAGAGTTAACATCGGGTGACGAGGGTGATACCTCCGAACTCACTTCCGATGTTGTCCCTGTAGTATAGCTAGCTCGTTGTGGGTTACCGAGGGTGATTCCTCTTCCCACTTCCGACTTAGCTATTGTCGTGCATCCGCTATGGTGATTACCGCCGAGGGTGATTCCTCCGGTATCACCTTAACGGGACTTGTCGTTTAGGAATCCAACGAGGGTGATTCCTCGGATTCCTCATCGGCATGGAAACCACACGGATGCCCTGGTTTACCGTACCGTGTTTAAAGACGTGTCGATCCCCGAGGCCGGACATCGCCAGGAACAAAGGCGTGCGGCCAGAGGTATCGTGCGTCTGATGACATTTTATTGTTACTACACTTGTTGGATAGAGACGGGTTGACCCTGAGGGGTACCCGCGAGTGCCTTTGAGGCGTGAGCTGTGGAGTCGGGTGACCAGTGAGGGTACCCGCGAGATAACTACGAAGCGTGGCCGGTCCTGTAAGGTCCTTGTCACAAGTCTTCGAGACGGGACGTCGGGGCCACCGGTGTGGTGGCAACGCTCGTTACCGCGCGCTCCCAATCCACTAAGCGATTTAGATATTTGATCCGATGGGCCTTCGGGTCCGATAGCACTAACCACCACGTGGGTGTGAGTGGGTGCTCTGCGTCGTATACTTCAGCCGGAGTCGTCACGACGTCAGCGATTGAGCGGCCCGTTCGGATTGGACCCAAAATGCAACTGCGTGCTTGTATAAGGGGTTGCTAGGTCTGCTACCGAACGGCCTCGCAACGTGCAGGAGCGTCCGGGGCGATGGTCCAAGACCCCCGGGGGCATAGGCTTAGTCCGGCGTGCTCGATCCTCTCTGGCGGTTTCCGGTCGGGTTGCGTCGTGTCGTTTAGCCGAGGCCGGGTAGGACCCAGCAAGTGTGTCCGGCCGGAGTTAAGCGAGCGTGGTGGGTAAGTTGGTGCACCCCTGCAGGGAAGAAAACATCTATCGATAGCCTGTCCTACGGTAACGGACACTCGGAGTTGTATCCACTTCGGTACAACTAGAACTGGTGACTTGAGATATGAGGTAGGGCTCTGGGATTGCTTTCTCGCAGGGAGTCGAGGAAGGATCCCCGGCCGAGGTTGTATTACTATAAACACTTTACATTATGATGTACTAATCTGCACCCTTCTAATTGCTGCAAGACCCTGAAGATGCTAGTCTTCGTCAGGACTAGGCTTTTCCCCTCTCTACTCTGGCTTTCTGCTGACTAGTCCACCCACATAAAGCCTCCTTTGAAAATGATGCATTGCTTAGTATAGATCTGATGTAAGTCTTGCTGAGTACTTTGGATGAGTACTCACGGTTGCTTGCTTCCCCTTTTGTCTTACCCGCATGGAAACCAGACGACGGAGCCATGGTGCCTGCAGCCCCCGTTGACGACTACTACTAACAGCCCGAGGCTGGCTACTACTACTACCCAGCCGGCGAGTACTTCTACGAGGAGCCGGCGGACGACGACCAGGAGTAGGATCGGAGGTCCCAGGCAGGAGGCCTGCGCCTTTTCGATCATAGCTTTTCTTTTGCCCCGCCTGTGTAACAGACCTATTTCAGTACTGTGTTGTATCTGTACCCAGATACCTAACGCTTCCGCTAACATTGTGTATGACACTTGTTATGTATTCGAGCCCTCGAGGCCCCTGGCTTGTAATATATAACTTGTATGTATTTATTTATGTTTTAGAGTTGTGTTGTGATTCCTTCACGTGAGTCCTTAGGCTTGATCGTGTGCATTTGCGTGTATGATTAGTGCACGATTGAGCCGGGGTCGTCACAGTTAGCATTCCACATCAAAAATTCTATTTTTATCATTTACCTACTTGAGGACGAGCAAGAATTAAGCTTGGGGATGCTGGTACGTCTCCAACGTATCTATAATTTCTGATTGTTCCATGCTATTATATTATCCTTCTAGGATGTTTTATGGGCTTTTATATTATTTTTGGGACTAACCTATTAACCTAGAGCCCAGTGCCAGTTTCTGTTTTTCTCCTGTTTTAGGGTTTCACAGAAAAGGAATATCAAACGGAGCCCAATTGACCTAAAATTTAACAAAGGAAGTTTTTGGACCTAAAGAAGCCCAGGAAGTGCCGGAGGGGGATGAGAGGACCCACGGGCTGCCCACGAGGGTGGGGGGCGCCCCCCCCCCTACTAGGCGCGCCCCCTGCCTTGTGGACAACCCGTAGCCCCCCTTTGCTTGGCCCCGACTCCAACACCTCCTATATATACTGAAACCTCCGAAAAATAACCTAGATCGGGAGTTCCGCCGCCAAAAGCCTCCGGTGCCACCAAAAACCAATCTAGACCCTGTTCCGGCACCCTGCCGGAGGGGGAATCCCTCTCCGCTGGCTATCTTCATCAGCCCGACGCTCTCCATGACGAGGAGGGAGTAGTCCACCCTCGGGGCTGAGGGTATGTACCAGTAGCTATGTGTTTGATCTCTCTCTCTCTCTCGTGTTCTTGAGATGGCACGGTCTTGATGTGTTGCGAGCTTTGCTATTTTAGTTAGATCTTATGATGCTTCTCCCCCTCTACTCTCTTGTAATGGATTGAGTTTTCCCTTTGAAGTTATCCTATCGGATTGAGTCTTTAAGGATTTGAGAACACTTGATGTATGTCTTGCACGTGCTTATCTGTGGTGACAATGGGATATCATGTGATCCACTTGATGTATGTTTTGGTGATCAACTTGCGGGTTCCGTGACCTTGGGAATCTATGCATAGGGGTTGGCACACGTTTTCGTCTTGACTTTCCGGTAGAAACTTTGGGGCACTCTTTGAAGTTATATGTGTCGGTTGAATAGATGTTTCTGAGATTGTGTGATGCATATTGTATAATCATGCCCACAGATACTTGAGGTGACAATGGAGTATCTAGGTGACATTAGGGTTTTGGTTGATTTGTGTCTTAAGGTGTTATTCTAGTACGAACTCTATGATAGATTGAACGTTACTACAGACTCTTGAATAGATCGATCAGAAAGAATAACTTTGAGGTGGTTTCGTACCCTACCATAATCTCTTCGTTTGTTCTCCGCTATAAGTGACTTTGGAGTGACTCTTTGTTGCATGTTGAGGGCTAGTAATATGATCCAATTATTTTATCCTTGTTGGGAGAACTAGCACTAGTGAAAGTATGAACCCTAGGCCTTGTTTCCTATCATTGCAACGCTGTTTATGCTCACTATTACCACTTGCTACCTTGCTGTTTTTATATTTTCTTATTACAAAAATCTATATCTACCATCCATATTGCACTTGTATCACCATCTCTTCGCCGAACTAGTGCACCTATACAATTTACCATTGAATTGGGTGTGTTGGGGACACAAGAGCCTCTTTGTTATTTGGTTGCAGGGTTGTTTGAGAGAGACCATCTTCATCCTAAGCCTCCCACAGATTGATAAACCTTAGGTCATCCACTTGAGGGAAATTTGCTATTGTCCTACAAACCTCTGCACTTGGAGGCCCAACAACGTCTACAAGAAGAAGGTTGCGTAGTAGACATCAGTGATCCACTCCTGGTTTACTTTGGTACCTCTCTGCTAGACTTATAGAAATGCACACATCAGGTATGGTACACAACATTGCATACATGATAGAACCTATGGCTGAAGCATAGGGAATGATTTTCATTTTCTCCTTATCTTCTGCAGTGGCCGGGCATTGAGTCTGACTCAACTTCACACCTTGTAACACATGCAAGAACCCTTTCTTTAACTGATCCATTTTGAACTTCTTCAAAACTTTATCAAGGTATGTGCTTTGTGAAAGTCCAATTAAGCGTCTTGATCTATCTCTATAGGTCTTGATGCCCAATATATAAGCAGCTTCACCGAGGTCTTTCATTGAAAAATTCTTATTCAAGTATCCTTTTATGCTATCCATAAATTCTACATCATTTCCAATCAATAATATGTCATCCACATATTATCAGAAATGCTACAGAGCTCCCACTCACTTTCTTGTAAATACAGGCTTCTCCGAAAGTCTGTATAAAACCATATGCTTTGATTACCTCATCAAAGCATATATTCCAACTCCAAGATGCTTGCACCAGTCCATATATGGATCGCTGGAGCTTGCACACTTTGTTAGCACCTTTAGGCTTGACAGAACCTTCTGGTTGCATCATATACAACTCTTCTTTGAGATATCCATTTAGGAATGCAGTTTTGACATCCATTTGCCAGATTTCATAATCATAAAATGCGACAATTGCTAAGATGATTTGGACAGATTTAAGCATCGCTACGGGTGAGAAGGTCTCATCATAGTCAACTCCTTGAACTTGTCGAAAACCTTTCGCAACAAGTCAAGTTTGTAGACGGTAACATTACCATCGGTGTCAGTCTTCTTCTTAAAGATCCATTTATTTTCTATGGCTTGCCGATCATCGGGCAAGTCAACCAAAGTCCATACTTTATTCTCATACATGGATCCCATCTCAGATTTCATGGCCTCAAGCCCTTTTGCGGAATCTGGGCTCATCATTGCTTCCTCATAGTTCAAAGGTTCGTCATGGTCTAGTAACATGACTTCCAGAACAGGATTACCATACCACTCTGGTGCGGAACGTGCTCTGGTTGACCTACGAGGTTTGGTAGTAACTTCTTCTGAAGTTTCATGATTATCATCATTAGTTTCCTCACTAGTTGGTGTAGGCATCATGGGAACGGTTTTCTATGATGAGCTACTTTCCAATTCGAGAGAAGGTACAATTACCTCATCAAGTTCTACTTTCCTCCCACTCACTTCTTTCGAGAGAAACTCCTTCTCTAGAAAGGATCCATTCTTAGCAACAAAAGTCTTGCCTTCGGATCTGTGATAGTAGGTGTACCCAACAGTTTCTTTTGGGTATCCTATGAAGACGCACTTCTTCATTTGGGTTCGAGCTTATCAGGCCGAAGCTTTTTCATATAAGCATCGCAACCCCAAACTTTAAGAAATGACAGCTTAGGTTTCTTGCCAAACCACAGTTCATACGGCATCATCTCAACGGATTTAGATGGTGCCCTATTTAACGTGAATGCAACTGTCTCTAATGCATAACCCCAAAACGATAGTGGTAAATCTATAAGAGACATCATAGATCGCACCATATCTAATAAAGTACGATTACGGCGTTCGAACACACCATTACGCTGTGGTGTTCCAGGTGGCGTGAGTTGCAAAACTATTCCACATTGTTTTAAATGAAGACCAATCTCATAACTCAAATATTCGGCTCTGTGATCAGATCGTAGAAACTTTATTTTCTTGTTATGATGATTCTCTACTTCGCTCTGAAAATCTTTGAACTTTTCAAATGTTTAAGACTTATGTTTCATTAAGTAGATATGCCCATATCTGCTCAAATCATCTGTGAAGGTCAGAAAATAACGATACCCGTCGCGAGCCTCAACACTCATTGGACCGCATACATCGGTATGTATTATTTCCAGTAAGTCAGTTGCTCGCTCCATTGTTCCGGAGAACTGAGTTTTAGTCATCTTGCCCATGAGGCATGGTTCGCAAATATCAAATGATTCATAATCAAGTGATTCCAAAAGTCCATGTGCATGGAGTTTCTTCATGCGCTTTACACCAATATGACCTAAACGGCAGTGCCACAAGTATGTTGCACTATCATTATGAACTTTGCATCTTTTGGCATCTATATTATGAATATGTGTATCACCACGATCGAGATTCAACAAAAATAGACCACTCATCAAGGGTGCATGACCATAAAAGATATTACTCATATAAATAGAACAACCATTATTCTCTGATTTAAATGAATAACCGTCTCGCAACAAACAAGATCCAGATATAATGTTTATGCTCAACGCTGGCACCAAATAACAATTATTTAGGTCTAAAACTAATCCCGAAGGTAGATGTAGAGGTAGCGTGCCGACGGCGATCACTGATGACCCACAGTGTAGGGGATCTATCATAGTCCTTTCGATAAGTAAGAGTGTCGAATCCAACAAGGAGTAGAAGGAAATGATAGGCAGTTTTCAGTAAGGTATTTTCTGCAAGCATTGAAATTATTGGTAACAGATAGTTTTGTGATAGGGTAATTGGTAGCAAGTGACAAATAGTAAAAGTAAATAAGGTGTAGCAAGATGGCCCAATCCTTTTTGTAGCAAAGGACAAGCCTGGAGAAACTCTTATATGAAGGAAAAAGCTCCCGAGGACACATGGGAATTATCGTCAAGCTAGTTTTCATCACGTTCATATGATTCACATTCGGTACTTTGATAATTTGGTATGTGGGTGGACCGGTGCTTGGGTAGCGCCCTTAATTGGAAAAGCATCCCACTTATGATTAACCTCTATTGCAAGCATCCGCAACTACAAAAGAAGTATTAAGGTAAACCTAACCATAGCATGAAACAAGTGGATCCAAATCAGCCCCTTACGAAGCAACGCATAAACTAGGGTTTAAGCTTCTGTCACTCTAGCAACCCATCATCTACTTATTACTTCCCAATGCCTTCCTCTAGGCCCAAACAATGGTGAAGTGTCATGTAGTCGACGTTCACATGACACCACTAGAGGAGAGACAACATACAATCTCATCAAAATATCGAACGAATACCAAATTCACATGACTACTTATAGCAATACTTCTCCCATGTCCCCAGGAACAAAAGTAACTACTCACAAGACATAATATTGTTCATGATCAGAGGGGTATTAATATGCATAATGGATATGAACATATGATCTTCCATCAAGTAAACCAACTAGCATAAACTACAAGGAGTAATATCAACACTACTAGCAACCTACAGTTACCAATCTGAGGTTTTGATACAAAGATTGGATACAAGAGATGAACTAGGGTTTGAGAGGAGATGGTGTTGGTGAAGATGTTGATGAAAATAACCCTCCCCAAGATGGGAGAGTTGTTGGTGATGACGGCGGTGATGATTTCCCCCTCCCGGGGGGAAGTATCCCCGATAGAACAGCTCCGCCGGAGCCCTAGATTGGTTCCGCCAAGGTTCCACCTCGAGATGGCGGCGTCTGGTCCCGAAAGCCTCCTTATGATTTTTTCCAGGTCAAAACACCTCATATAGGAGAAGATGGGCATCGGGGGGTCACCGGCTGGCCCATGAGGCAGGGGGGCACCCCCCCACCCTCGTGGACAGGTGGTGGCCCCCTGGCAGATCTCTTTCGCTAGATATTTTTTATATTTTCTGAAACGGTGTTTCGTGGAGTTTCAGAACTTTTTGAGTTGTGCAGAATAGGTCTCCAATGTTTGCTCCTTTTCCAGCCCAGAATTCCAGCTGCCGGCGTTCTCCCTCTTCATGTAAACCTTGTAAAATAAGACAGAAAAGGCATAAGTATTGTGACATAACGTGTAATAATAGCCCATAGTGCAATAAATATCAACATAAAAGCATGATGAAAAATGGACGTATCGACTCCCCCAAGCTTAGACCTCGTTTGTCCTCAAGCGAAAGCCGATATCGAAAAATAAGTCCACATGTTTAGAGATAGAGGTGTCAATAAAAATAAAATACGGACATGAGGGCATCATGATCATTCTCATAACAGCAGCACACACACACACACACACACACATATATATATATATATATATATATATATATATATATATATATATATATATATATATATATATATTGTCATATGACTCTTATGCTAAAGTAACAATTCATTCACAATGTCAAGTATGAATCATAAACTTCATTGAAAACCAACAAACTATTATCTCAGTCATTTGAAGCAATTGTAATTTATCATAACATCGAAAAGAGTCAATATAAGAGCTTTTCGGCAAGTCCACATACTCAACTATCATCTAGTCTTTCACAATTGCTCACACTCATGCAATACTTATGGGTATGGAGTTTTAATTGGACACAGAGAAATATAGGGGCTTATGGTATTGCCTCCCAATCTTTTACCTCAAGGGTAATGTCAACAGTAATAGATCATGATAGCTTACATCCAAGTGGGTATATATGTCAGGATCTTTCCAACACAATGTGCTTGCCAAATGATAAAATGTAAAAAGGAAAGGTGAAAATCACCTTGACTCTTATAAGGCAAGAATAATAGATAGACCCTTCGCAAAGGGAAGCGGAGGTTGTCATGTGCTTTTATGATTGGATGTACAAAATCTTAGCGCAAAAGAACATCACTTTATATTGCCACTAGTGATAAGGACCTTTATTATGCAGTCCGTCCCTTTTATTACTTCCATATCACAAGATCTTATAAAGCTTATTTTCTTCACACTAATAGATCATACATACTTTAGAGAGTTGCAACAATGACAACTTACTTGAAGGATCTTACTCAATCCATAGGTAGGTATGGTGGACTCTCATGGCAAAACTGGGTTTAAGGATGTATGGAAGCACAAGTAGTATGTCTACTTGGTGCAAGGAGTTTTGGCTAGCATGAGGGAGAAAGGCAAGATCAACATGTTTGATGATCCATGACAATATACTTTATTTCGAATATAAGAAAACATAACCTATTATGTTGTCTTCCTTGTCCAAAATCAACTCTTTAGCATGTCACATTTTAATGAGTGCTCACAATCATAAAAGATGTCCAAGATAGTATATTTGTATGTGAAACCTCTATTTCTTTATTACTTCCTATTAGTTGCAACGATGACCAAAACTATGTTTGTCAACTCTCAACAACTTTTATTCATCATACTCTTTATATGTGAAGTCATTACCTTCCATAAGATCAATATGATCTCTTTGATACTTTTTATATTTTCTTTTATTCTTTCATGACCATAGCGAGGAAATCAAGCCCTTGACTCAACACTAATCTTTATTATATAGCTCACGGACTCGATTACAAAGGTAAAGATCATAAAGCAAAAGCTCACAACTAGATCATGCTAACTTTATTCTACTAGATCAAGATATCACCAAAAGGATCGAACTAAGAAAAACGGTAAAGATAGGAGTGTGATGGTGATACGATACCGGGGCAACTCCCCCAAGCTTGGCAGTTGCCAAGGGGAGTGCCCATGCCCATATGATTATGTCTCCTTCTTCGGAGGTGGTGATGGAGTTGGCTTGTTCCTTAACTTGCGCTTAAGGATAGAATTTTGCTCCCTTAGGTCATTGATCTCCTGCTCAAGGTTTAATATCTTCTTGCGTAGTTCCTGATTGTTTTCATCTAAGCTGGTCCAATCCTTTCCCTTGGGATCATGATCTTATTCTTCCTCCACATGCATAAACTCGATCTTAGGTTTCTTTGCTCTATCGGGGAGGCTTGACTTTTTCAACTCCACATGCATGTCCCCAGGTTGAGGTAGTGGGACTTCGTCTTCATCTGAGCTGGTCCAATCCTTTCCCTTGGGATCATGATCTTCTTCTTCCTCCGTGGTCCAACCATAATGCTCCCAGTCCCCATAGACCTTAGGGTCAGCAAGGAGATCAACCACATAGCTTTCTCCCTCCGAATCCTGGGATGACATATTGCTCTTATCTGCGAAAGAAACAGCTCGAAACAAAAACAGAGGATTTTGGCATGATACGGTGGTCAAAACCTTCGGGAGAATATATAGTGAATTTTTACCGACCAAAAGAAATAACGTGCAAGAAATCGGAGTCCGGGAGGCACACGAGGTGCCCACGAGGCAGGGGGCGCGCCCAGGGGGTAGGGCCCGCCCTCCACCCTCGTGGACGCCTCGTGTCCTTTCCGGACTGCCTCTTATTTTTCTATTTTTCTAAATATTCCAAAACGGTGAAAAATTGCCAATAGAACTGTTTTGGAGTCGGTTTACTTACCGTACCACATACCTCTTCCTTTTCGGGGTCTGAATCGTTCTAGAAAGTGTCCCTTATGTATTCCTCCGGGGTTACGGTTTCGATAACATTGGTTTCAACATTTATAGGGTTACCTGAGATATAATGTTTGATTCTTTGACCGTTCACCACCTTCTGATTCGTGCCTTCAAAGTTGTTGATTTTATGGCACAGGAACGATAGACCTTGAAGACCCACAAGTGTAGGGGATCTATCGTAGTCCTTTCGATAAGTAAGAGTGTCGAACCCAACGGGGAGCAGAAGGAAATGATAGGTAGTTTTCAGTAAGGTATTTTCTGCAAGCAGTGAAATAATAGGTAACAGATAGTTTTGTGATAAGGTAATTGGTAGCAAGTGACAAAAGGTAAAAGTAAATAAGGTGCAGCAAGGTGGCCCAATCCTTTTTGTAGCAAAGGACAAGCCTGGACAAACTCTTATATAAATGAAAGCGCTTCCGAGGACACATGGGAATTATCGTCAAACTAGTTTTCATCACGATCATCTGATTCACGTTCGGTACTTTGATAATCTGGTATGTGGGTGGACCGGTGCTTGGGTGCTGTCCTTACTTGGACAAACCTCCCATTTATGATTAACCTCTAATGCAAGCATTGGCAACTACAAAAGAAGTATTAAGGTAAACCTAACCATTGCATGAAACATATGGATCCAAATCAGCCCCTTACGAAGCAACGCATAAACTAGGGTTTAAGCTTCTGTCACTCTAGCAACCCATCGTCTGCTTATTACTTCCCAATGCCTTCCTCTAGGCCCAAATAATGGTGAAGTTTCATGTAGTCGACATTCACATGACACCACTAGAGGAGAGACAACATACATCTCATCAAAATATCAAACGAAGACCAAATTCACATGACTACTTATAGCAAGACTTCTCCCATGTCCTCAGGAACAAAAGTAACTACTCACAAGACATAATATTGATCATGATCAGAGGGGTATTAATATGCATAATGGATCTGAACATATGATCTTCCACCAAATAAACCAACTAGCATCAACTACAAGGAGTAATCAACACTACTAGCAACCCACACGTACCAATCTGAGGTTTGGGTACAAAGATTGGATTCCAGAGATGAACTAGGGTTTGAGAGGAGATGGTGTTGGTGAAGATGTTGATGAAGATTTCCCTACCCAAGATGGGAGAGTTTTTAGTGATGACGGCGGTGATGATTTCCCCCTCCCGGAGGGAAGTATCCCCGACAGAACAGCTCTGCCGGAGCCCTAGATTGGTTTCTGCCTCGGTTCCGCCTCGAGACAGCGGCGTCTGGTCCCGAAAGCCTCCTTATGATTTTTTCCAGGTCAAAACACCTCATATAGGAGAAGATGGGCATCGGGGGGGGCCCACGAGACAAGGGGGCGCGCCCTATAGGGGGGGGGGGCGCCCCCACCCTCGTGGACAGCCGGTGCCCCCCCTCGTGAACTTCTTTTGCCAGATATTTTTTATATTTTATGAAACGGAGTTCTGTGAAGTTTCGGGGCTTTTGGAGTTTTGCAGAATAGGTTTCCAGAGTTTGCTCCTTTTCCAGCCCAGAATTCCAGCTGTCGGCTTTCTCCCTCTTCATGTAAACCTTGTAAAATAAGAGAGAAAAGACATAAGTATTGTGACATAACATGTAATAACAACCCCTATTGCAATAAATATCAACATATAAGCATGATGCAAAATGGACGTATCAACTCCCCCAAGCTTAGACCTCGTTTGTCCTCAAGCGAAAGCCGAAATCGAAAAATATGTCCACATGTTTAGAGATAGAGGTGTCGATAAAAACAAAATACGGACATGAGGGCATCATATGATTCTTATGCTAAAGCAACAATTCATTCACAATATCGAGCATGAATCATAAACTTCATTGAAAACTAACAAACTTTGATCTTTGGTCATTGAAGCAATTGCAATTTATCGTAACAACGGAAAGAGTCAATGTAAGAGCTTTTCAGCAAGCCCACATACTCAACTATCATATAGTCTTTCACAATTGCTCACACTCATGCAATACTTATGTTTATGGAGTTTTAATCGGACACAGAGAAAGATATGGGCTTATGGTGTTGCCTCTCAACCTTTTACCTCAAGGGTAATGTCAACAGTAATAGACCATGAAAACTTACATCCAAGTGGGTATACATGTCAGGATCTTTCCAACACAATGTGCTTGCCAAAGGATAAAGTGTAAAAAGGAAAGGTGAATTTCAACTTGACTCTTATAAGGCAAGAATAATAGATAGGCCCTTCGGAGAGGGAAGCAGAGGTTGTCATGTGTTTTTATGGTTGGATGCACAAAGTCTTAGCACAGAAGAACATCACTTTATATTGCTGCTTGTGATAAGGACCTTTATTATGCAGTCCGTCGCTTTTATTACTTCCATATCACAAGATCGTATAAAGCTAATTTCCTCCACACTAATAAATCATACATATTTTAGCAAGTTTGCAACATGACAACTTGGAAGGATCTTTCTCAATCCATAGGTAGGTATGGTGGACTCTCATGGCAAAACTGGGTTTAAGGATGTATGGAAGCACAAGTAGTATCTCTACTTAGTGCGAGGAGTTTTGGCTAGCATGAGGGGTAAAGGCAAGCTCAACATGTTGGGTGATTCATGACAATATACTTTATTTCAGATATAAGAAGACATAACCCATTATGTTGTCTTCCTTGTCCAACATCAACTCTTTGGCATGCCATATTTTAATGAGTGCTCACAATCATAAACGATGTCCATGATAGTATATTTGTATGTGAAGCCTCTCTTCTTTTATTACTTCCTATTAATTGCAACAATGACCAAAACTATGTTTGTCGACTCTCAACAACTTTTATTCATTATACTCTTTATATGTGAAGTCATTACTTCCCATAAGATCAATATGATCTCTTGGATACTCTTTATGTTTTCTTTCTTTTTATCATGACCAAAGTGAGGAAATCAAGCTCTTGACTCAACACTAATCTTTATTATATAGCTCACGGACTCGATTACAAAGGGTAAAGATCATAAGGCAAAAGCTCACAACTAGATCATACTAACTTTATTCTACTAGATCAAGATACTACCAAAAGGATCGAACTAAAAAAACGGTAAAGATAGGAGTGATGGTGATACGACACCGGGGTCACTCCCCCAAGCTTGGCAGTTGCCAAGAGGAGTGCCCATACCCATATGATTATGTCTCCTTCTTCGGGGGTGGTGATGTAGGAGTTGTTGATGATGTAGGCTTGTCGTCCACCTTCCAAGGCATGGGCTCACCATCGTAGAAGGATGATCGAGTCTCCGGGATGCTGAAATCTGCAGCCAAACTCATCTTCTCGAATCTATATTCATACTCACAGTTTTGGTTTTGCATGTCATAGATCTGGGCTTGGAGGTGATCGATCTTCTCTTGAAGATTGGGGATAGCTTCCCTGAAGATCCTTGATTCCAGCTTGAGGTTGTTGGCGAGCTCCGAGATCATCATGTGGTTGGCGTCGAGTCGTCGTTCCACCATACCTTGGCACTTGAAAACTTGCTGCTCCATTGCTTCGAGTCTTGTCTCCACGCTTCCGGTCCTCCTCGGCCCCTCAACATCACGGATGTGCAGCACCCCCTCATGCAACTCCATGGTTTTAGGGTGATGCAGCACCTCCGCAAGGTAGGGGTTGATGACCTTCTCGAAGAACTTGCCCTTGGGGATGTTGGAGGACACCATGATGATCTAGATAAGTCAAAAACAATAGCTCGAAACGAAAATAGAGGATTTTTGCGTGATACAGAGGTCAAAACCTTCGGGAGTTCATATAATGAAATTTTTACCGACCAAAAGGAGTAACATGCTAGAAATCGGAGTCCGGGAGGCACACGAGCTACCCACGAGGCAGGGGGTGATAAACCACAAGTGTAGGGGATCGCAACAGTTTTCGAGGGTAAAGTATTCAACCCAAATTTATTGATTCGACACAAGGGGAGCCAAAGAATACTCTTAAGTATTAGCAGATGAGTTGTCAATTCAACCACACCTGGAAACTTAGTATCTACATCAAGATAGTTTAGTAGCAAAGTAATATGATAGTGGCGGTAGCAGCAATAAAAGTAATGGTAGTGTTTTTGTAGTTTTTGTGATAATAGCAACGGGGTAAATAAGCAACTAGCAATATAGGTAAAGCTCGTAGGCATTGGATCGGTGATGGGAAATTATGTCGGATGCAATTCATCATGTAGAAGTTATAACCTAGGGTGACACAGAACTAGCTCCAGTTCATCAATGCAATGTAGGCATGTATTCCGAATATACTCATACGTGCTTATGGAAAAGAACTTGCATGACATCTTTTGTCCTACCCTCCCGTGGCAGCGCGGTCCTATTGGAAACGAAGGGATATTAAGGCCTCCTTTTAATAGAGTACCGGACCAAAGCATTAACACATAGTGAATAGATGAACTCCTCAAATTACGGTCATCACCGTGAGTGGTCCCGATTATTGTCACTTCGGGGTTGCCGGATCATAACACATAGTAGGTGACTCTAGACTTGCAAGATAGGATCAAGAACACACATATATTCATGAAAACATAATAGGTCCAGATCTGAAATCATGGCACTCGGGCCCTAGTGACAAGCATTAAGCATAGCAAAGTCATAGCAACATCAATCTCAGAACATAGTGGATACTAGGGATCAAACCCTAACAGAACTAACTCGATTACATGATAGATCCCATCCAACCCATCACCATCCAGCAAGCCTACGATGGAATTACTCACACACGGCGGTGAGCATCATGGAATTGGTGATGGTGGAAGGTTGATGATGATGATGGCGATGATCTCCACTCTCGAGAGCCCCGAACAGACTCCAGATCAGCCCTCCCGAGAGAGATTAGGGCTTGGAGGCGGCTCCGTCTCGTGAAACGTGATAATTCTTTCTCTCTGATTTTTTTCTCCCTGAAACAGAAGATATAGGAGCTGGGGGTACGTCGGTGGAGCATCGGGGGGCCCACGAGGCAGGGGGGCGCGCCCTGGGCAGGGGGCGCGCCCCCACCCTCGTGGATAGGGTGTGGCCCCCCTGGTGAGGATCTTCTTGCTGATATTTTTTTATTTTCTGAAATAATTCTCCGTTGATTCTCAGGCGATTCCGAGAACATTTTATTCTGCACCAAAACAACACCATTGTAGTTCTGCCGAAAACAACGTCAGTCCGGATTAGTTCCATTCAAATCATGCAAGTTAGAGTCCAAAACAAGGGCAAAAGGGTTTGGAAAAGTAGATACGTTGGAGACGTATCAACTCCCCCAAGCTTAAACCTTTGCTTGTCCTCAAGCAATTCAGTTGATAAACTGAAAGTGATAAAGAAAAACTTTGACAAACTCTGTTTGCTCTTGTTGTTGTAAATATGTAAGCTAGCATTCAGGTTTTCAACAAGATCATGAACTAACCACATTCACAATAACTTTCAGGTCTCAAGACTACTCACAGCAATGGCATAATCAACTAGCGAGCAATAATAATAAACCTCGGATGAAAACACTTCTCAAAACAATCATGATATGATATAACAAGATGGTATCTCGCTAGCCCTTTCTGAGACCGCAAAACATAAATGCGGAGTACCTTTATGGATCAAGGACTGACTAGACATTGTAATTCATGGTAAAAGAGATCCAGTCATGATCATACTCAATGCAAATTAATAGTAATGCATGCAACGACAGAGGTGCTCTCCTACTGGTGCTCTTTGATAAGAGGATGATGACTCTGCATAAAAGTAAATAGATAGGCCCTTCGCAGAGGGAAGCAGGGATTTGTAGAGGTGCTAGAGCTCGATTTCTAAATAGAGATTGAATAACATTTTGAGTGGTAAACTTTCATTGTCAACATAACAACCAAGAATCTCGACATCTTCCATGCTACACACATTATAGGCGGTTCCCAAACAGAATGGTAAAGTTTATACTCCCCCAACCACCAACAAGCACACTCCACGGCTAGCCCGAAACAACGGGTACCGTCCAAACCAGCAACAGCCCTGGGGGAGTTTTGTTTAATTATTATGATTTTGAGCATGGGACTGGGCATCTCGATTACCAGCCATTTTCTCATGAATGATGAGCGGAGTCCACTCATCGTGAGAATTACCCACCTAGCATGGAAGATATAGACATCCCTAGTTGATACATGAGCTGTTCGAGCATACAAAACATAATTTCATTTGAAGGTTTAGAGTTTGGCACTTACAAATTTACTTGGAACGCCAGGTAAATACCACATATAGGGAGGTATGGTGGACTCATGTGGAATAACTTTAGAGTTTATGGAAGTGGATGCACAAGCAGTATTCCCGCTTAATACAGGTGAAGGCTAGAAAGAGACCGGGAAGCGACCAACTAGAGAGCAACAACGGTCATGAACATGCATTAAAATTAATCAACAATGAATGCAAGCATGAGTAGGATATAAATCACCATGAACATAAATATCGTGAAGGCTATGTTGATTTGTTTCAACTACATGCGTGAACATGTGCCAAGTCAAGTCACTTAAATCGTTCAAAGGAGGATACCACCCATCATACCGCATCACAACCATTTTAATATCATGTTGGCACGCAAGATAGACCATTATAAACTCTCAGCTAATTAAGCATGACATAAGCAGCTATGATCTCTAATTGTCATTGCAAACATGTTTCATTCATAACAAGCTGAATCAAGAACGACGAGCAATCATATTTACAAAAACAAAAGAGGTAGAGTTCATACCAGCTTTTCCCATCTCATTTAGTTCATCATATATCATCCTTATTGCCTTTCACTCGCACGACCGAATGGTGTGGATAATAATAATAGTGCACGTGCATTGGACTAAGCTGGAATCTACATGCATTTAAATACAAGAGAGAAGACAAGGTAATATGGCTCAAGGTTAATTGAACAACAAAGCATATGAGAGCCACTAAGCATTTTAATCATGGTCTTCTACTCTTAACCCCTAAAGAAAGGAAAAGGAACTATTTACACGGGAAAGCTCCCAACAAGCAAAAGAAGAACGGGAAATCTTTTTGGGTTTTCATTTTTAACTACTACTACAAGCAAAGAAAGTAAACTAGCTATGAGCTACAGCTAATAATTTTTTGTTTTTCTAGGTTTTTCTAGCACACAGGAAAAAGACTAAGAAAAAGAAAGGAAATTTAAACTAAGCATGGATGGTACAGTGAAAGAGTGTGAGCACCGACAACTAGAATAAGTGTGAACATGAATGTAAGTCGGTGAGAAACACGTACTCCCCCAAGCTTAGGCTTTTGGCCTAAGTTGGTCTATGGCCACGGGTCGAAGCCACTCCCTCCAGTGTACTCAGATGTGTCCTCAGGATGCCACTGGCTGGCGAGCTCATCCAGCTCCCACCCATAAATAGATTGACATGAAGGATCAATTGGTGGTTCTGGCTCAGGCTCTGAGGCTTGTGCCTGGCCTTGGTACTTGTAGAAGGCATCTGAGGTAATGAGATACTTGCCTGTAGACAGATCAAACAAAGATGGTGCATGCAAGGTAACAATTTCACAGTATATTTCATCAAATCTTAATTTATAATTAAGCTGCATATTCTTGTCTTTAACAATAAAGTCATGAGCTACCATGCTCTTGTAGTCTAGATAAACAGGGGAAAGCAATTTTTCTTCCTTCTCATGATGCCTAATGGGTATATTAAAATATTCAGCAAGGCGAGAAGCAAAGATGCCTCCAAAGATGGGCCCCTTAGAGCGGTTCAGACTCAATCGTTTGGCAACGATGGCGCCTAAGCTAAAAGTTGTGTCTTGAAACATGGCATGGCGTAAAATCATAATACTAGGGGCACTGAGATTTCCACTGTTCCCGCGACCAATTAAACATCTACTAGCAAATAAAGCAAAGTAGCGCAGAACAGGGAAGTTTATACTAGTGATTCTTGCTCCTGAAACTTGTCTAGTTTCCCCTACGGCTATCATATCAATAAAACCTTCAACATCTTCACGACGTGGTTCATCAAGTCTACCTCCGAAGGGTACTTTGCATATTTCACAAAAATCTAACAGTGATATCTCCTTAACCACATCATATAAGCGAAACTCCACCGTAGGTGGTGTTTTCCTAGAATGAAAATGAAAGCTTTGCGTGAAAATATTGGTGAGTAAGAGATACTGTTCTTTCTAGTCGTTCAGGAAGTCGGTGAGGCCTGCATTATTCGCCAACCAATAAAAGTCTTCGTAAATACCGACGGACATCATGAAATTATTACAAGGCCATTCGCACGGTCGAACTTCCGCCATGCGAGGAAGATTATACTTGGGCTTCTTATTTTCTTCTTTCTTCTTCTCCTCTGAGCTCTTGCTGGAGGAGCCCCTCAATAATCTTTTTAGCATTTTCCTTTTCTAAAAATTTCCGAAAGTTTTAGTAACTCACAATAAAAGTTAACCAAACTCAATAATATTGATAGCAACAACTCCTACTAGTGCCTAGAGGCTATATCATGCATTAGAACTACTTGGGACCAAGAAAATTTGACATGCAAGCTCAAGAACAAGGTCACCACAGCAGCATAAATTTGCAACAAATAAAGCACTAGAACAAATACTAATTGGACCAATGGAGGATTCACATACCAAGGAACAATCTCCCCAAACAGTTTGGTGAATGGTGCTTTGAGCAAGGAGATCGAAAATGGCAGCAAGAAGAGCTAGAACTCGGGTTTGAGCTGGTTGAGGATTTTTTTGGGAGGAAGAAGAAGAGCATGGGTGAAAGGATAAGTGGAGGGGGGCCACGTGGGGCCCACAAGGCAGGGGGCGCGCCCTGTGCTCTCGTGGCCACGTGCTGGCTCCCCTCGCTGTGTGTTCAGTGCCAAATTTTCTTAAATATTCTAGAAAAAATCATATTTATTTTTCATGGCATTTGGAGAACTTTTATTTTCGGGATATTTTTTATTGCACGGATAAGTCTGGAAACAGACAGACAATACTATTTTTGCTTTATTTATTCTAATTAACAGAAAGTAAAAAGAGGGTACAGAAGGTTTGTGCTATCTAGATTCACCTATCCCATGTTCATCAAAAGGAATCCATTAACAAGGTTGATCAGGTCTTGTTAATAAACTCTTTCCGAGTAACATGAAATCGGAGAATTTTCGAATAACACTAGGTTACCTCAATGGGGATATGTCGGGCCCAAGATGCGATTCTATCCCGATCACGTGAATCATATGTGATTGGGGCACAACCACATCTCAGGCGCTTAGCAAGATGGATATCATTACATCATACCATTACATAAATACATGGGGATACACCAATTCATACAAGTCACATGAATACAACAACATCAATACAAGGAATCCGACTACGGATGCAAACATGAAAAGCACAACGACATCCATCTGCTATCCCAGGCTGCCGACCCGGAACCTAACCCAAGACTGACGAAGAAGAAGAAGAAAGAACTCCAACACAAAGGACATCGCTCCCGCGCCAAGTCATCGGAAACCTGCACCTGCAACTGTTGTTGTTGTAGTAACTGTGAGCCACGAGGACTCAGCAATCCCATAACCATGGGTAACAATACTAGCAAAGCTTAATGGGTATGGAAAAGGATAGTGGTGAGGTTGCAGCGGCGGCTAAGCAATATATGGTGGCTAACTTATGAGTACAAGAATAAGATGAGAATCTACGCAAATGGTCGCAAACTAGTAGTGATCGCTAAAGATCCTGAACTACCTACGAGTCAAACATAACCCCACCATGTTCTCTTCTCAAAGTGAAGAGAGACAGTCACGGTTACTCACACAGTTGTGTGTTTTACTCCGGATCCTCTGTCAAGTTTTCTACAACCGGACATTAACAAATTCCAATCTGCCACATAACCGCGGGCACGGCTTTCGAAAGATCATAACCCTGCAGGGGTGTCCCAACTTAGCCCATCACAAGCTCTCACGATCATCAGAGATAATAATAATATTACCCCTTATCTTAGGCAAGGCCCGATCAGACTCGGAATTCCCGGTGCACAAGACATTTTGACAATGGTAAAACAAGTCCAGCAAGACCTCCCGGCGTGCCGACACCCTGATAGTAGCCGCGCGTATCTCGTCTCAGGCCACGTCCGGATGGGACAAGCTACGGGAGCCAGCACACGAGATTCCCCGTGGTAGCCCCGCAGGTTGCCCATTTGGGACCAACACCATCAGCACTGGCGCCCCTGCTATGTAGAAAAGAATCCTCGAGGGCGCGACCCCCTATGCAATTTAATTAATTAATTAAGTTATTATTATTTTGCAAATTAAAACCAATGTTGGGCCTTGCTGGAGGAGTTTTATTCAAAGACGAACTGTCAAGGGGTCCCCATATACCCAACCGTGTAAGGAACGCAAAATCAAGGAACATAACACTGGTTTATCGGCTCCTAAGGTGGCATGAGTTGAACAAAACACCGAGCAAAAGGCCAAGCCTTCCACCCATTGCCGAGTATATAGATGAGTTAATATATATAAGATATATTGTGATATTCCAACAACAAGTTCCAACATGGAACGAATCTTCATCTTCACCTGCAACTAACAACACTATAAGAGGGGCTGAGCAAGCGGGTAACATAGCCAATCAACGGTTTGCTTGGATGGTGTCAAAGGTTAGAGGTTTCATGGCAACAAGGAGAGGGGCTGACAATAAAATTGGGTAGCGCGACATATAACGATAGCATCGAGACATCTAGCATAGCAATGATAGTAGGTATCAAAGGTGATGGTCATCTTGCCTGAGATCCCGCAAGGAAGAAGAACGAATCCATGAAGAAGATGAAGAAGAAGCCTCTAAGACGAACCACGTGAAGTCGAACGAATCCTCACGATCGCAATGGAACAAGCACTAACGAGAAGAAGCAAGCAACACGGTAAACACACCACTCAAGAGCATGACAAGATGCTCAACCAAGTATGATGCAAGAAAAGTCTATATGATGCAATATATGGCCAGGGATGATTCACTCAAGAACAACACAAACCAACAAGTTTAAATGAGGCCGGAATCAACATATAACATTTCCGGTAAGTCCTCATATGCACATTTTGAATTTGGCCCAGATCTGAACAAACCTTAAGTTAAAGTTGTTAAACAGCAATTTAACATGCACCATGGTGATCGACATGAAATTCTAGTCAAGTTTCATATAAAGTTTGTTTAATTCGGAGCTATGGCCTAGAATATATGAGCAAAACAAGACAAGCATGGAAATTATGCAAAATGCATCCATACATCAAGCCAACACACTCCAAACATGAAAACAACATGATATTATGCTTCTACATGCAAAATCACACAAGTTTCATATAGGACACGCTCAAAACGGAGCAACGGTTCAACACATACACATGAAACAAGATTAACAACAAGCTGTCCAAAATAAACAACATAGCAACCTTGGAGCAAGGTAAATATATGCTACAACACCCAAACATGATAACAAGAGGCATGGATGTGAAATAGACATGATACTTAACAAGCATGAACTTAGAACACCCCCAAAAACTTACTGGAACACAATTAAACAAGCATGGTAAGTTGCAATAAATTTATCCAGACTTAGTCAAAATCTGGGAAGGCAAAAACATCATCACAATGCTGCCTTCGAAGGCACAAAACAACAAGCATATCAACTCTACTAAGTATATAAAGGTCATGGACATGTAATAGTCATAGCATACATCAAACAACTCCATTGGAGCAACTCCATAGGAGGCATGGATCAATAACAACAAGCTTCACCAAATTGATCATGCTGATAACATGCTGATAGGTAAATTTATAGCAACTTGAGAGCAAGATATAAATAAGCTACAGCAGGCCATATGTGCAAATGAGGGCATGGATGGATATAGCATAACATGCACAACAAGACATGATCATTTGCCATACTAAAACATGCATGGATTTGAGTGGGGCATCAAGCAAACATGGCATCAGGTTTAACAGATTCCAGACTTAGCAGTTTTTCACTAAGTATAAAACAGCAACATTGGCATGTCATGTTTACAAGCTTGTTTAAGTCACCTCAAGGCATATAATGGAAAGTGGATTGCACCACAGCAAAGACCATAATTGTGCTTCCAAAACATATAGACATGTGACATGAAGACAAACACATCAATAGCTATCAACAAGACAAATCAGCATCTCACAACAAGTTTCAGCTCTTAATAGCCACATGCACTTTTGCAACAAAGATTAACATGGCAAGATGGCATCTAACATGAATTCTACAGCAACCAACATGTAGAGCACTTCACAATGAACATTTTGACATATCATATGCTTCATTTGGATCAACATGCACAAAGTTATCACATCTCAAACATGCTAACAAAATTACAGTTATCAACAGTTTTAAACATGTAGCACTCTTGCAACGAGGATTAGGGAATCAAGATGAACTCAAACAAGCATGCCACAGTGGAACAAAATGAAGAGCATATCACAACGGTCATTTTGACATATTATATGCTCAAATTGGACCACCACACAAAAAGTTATCGGCAGTCAAACATGCACACAAATTTACACTAAACAGGGACTTAGCAGATTTTAGACTTAGGGAAAAAACACAAACGACGCATGATTGTTAAAACACGCATGGGCGGGGCTTACCACTGGGCCTTGGCCCAGCTGGAGGAGAGGCAGGCGGGTCGGCACGGGGAGGTGGGCCGGCGAAGGCGGAGACGGGCCGGCTCGGCTGGGCCTCGTTGGCCCGGTTAGCCCATGCGAGCAGGCAGGCCCGAGCGGGGGCCTCGTCCTCCTCCCGATCCCGCCAGGATCGGGGAGGCAGGCAATGGCGGCGGCTACGGCGAGGTCCGGCGAGGCCAGGGCGGCGGGGAGCCAGCCGGACGTGGCGGATCCGGCCGGAGGGGGACTGACGGCGGCGGTGCGGAGAGGCCTGGGCTCCGGGCGGCGGAGATCGAGCAGCAGGGGGCGGCGGAGGAAGGCGGCGGTGCTCGCCGACTGCGGGGCAGCGGCATCTGCTCGCCGGCGGCGAGAACTGTAGAGGCCGGCGGCGTGGCAGCGAGGAGGCAGAGGAGGCGCGGGGCGCTCGGGCGCGGGAGGCACGCGGCGACGGCTACGGGCTCGCGCGGGCCCCGCCTGGGCCCGGTGGGCCGGAGCGGCGAAGTGGGCGCGGTGCCACGTGGCACTCTCTGGTTGGCTCGGGACGGCGGCGCGGACGTGTCCGGTGACGGGCGGACATGTCCCGCGGGCGAGAGAGAGGAATTTTAGGGTTTGGACCATGATTTGGAAGGGATGCACATATATATAGGTAGAGGGAGCTAGGAGTGTCCAAATGAGGAGCGGTTTTCGGCCACGCGATCATGATCTAACGACCGAGAGCATGGAGGTGGTTGGGATGGGCTTGTGGGCTGTTGGAGAGGGGGTGCTGGGCCAAAAGGAAGGGGCTCCGGTGGTTAACGCGGTTAACCATTGGGCTATCAAACGGACTCCGAGCGCGACGAAACTTGACAGGCGGTCTACCTATGCTATAATAAGAGCACACACCAAGTTTCATCCCATTCCGAGAATATTTTCCGGCCACTCATAAAATAAATATTCGGAGGCGTCGCGGGCGTGCAAGTATGTCTGGACTCAGAACGGACAATGGAAAGGACAGGCGGACTCGGACGGATGCAAGTTTTGAAAACATGCTGATGCAATGCACACGAAGACATGGCAAGAAGCAACACGCAAGCAGATGATAAGGCAATGACGACGAATAACTGGCTGACACCTGGCGCATCGGTCTCGGGGTGTCACAACACTCCCCTACTAACAAGAGATCTCCTCCCGAGATCTTAGGAAAGAGACAGAAGAGGAAAAAAGGACAAAGGTGAAATCAAAGAACTTGAAAGGTTGAGCCACCTGAAAGGAAGAATGCAACGGAGATGAACGAAGTTGCAAAGACTTCGTTAAACAAGAGGAATAAGGAATATGATGAGAATCAAGGAGGTTGAAAGGCACGAAACAATAGATGAAGGAACAAGAATGAATTCGAAACCACTCCGGTTAATAAGAGATAGAAAGGAATTTCCATGAAGAAATTCGGGCAGCACTCTGGCCGAAACTGAAAGAAATAGCACACCGGTTGAACATGAATGGAATGGAAGAAGAACTTGAAAAGATGAAATGATACTTGACGAGAGCAACAATACAATGCCTCCGGAAGTATGGAAAGAATGCAATGAAAATAACGGAGAAGAAGATGACAACTTACACCATGAATGAATTTAAAAGAGCACCCTCAAAGAAAGACTTGAACGGAGTTGTTGAGATGATCAACAACAAAAGAATAAGCTTGTTGTGAGCTTATTTAAACAACTCAAAACTTGAGGTGAATTTGTGCCACTATCAAAAGATTGAATACCCGAGGATGAATAACTGCAAAACTCCATTTCAAAAGAATACAGAGAGTTATTTGCACTCGAGAGGCAAAAGAATAAGAATGCTTGAGATGCTCCAGAAGAATTAGATGAACGTTTGAAGAATGAATATCTCATGAAGAACCACCATGAGGAACCCCGGTAACAAAAGGATGATGATATAGAAGTGAAGGATTCAAGAATAAGAATAAAGCCTTGCGATGAATTAGATGGGGTTTCCGACGAGATAGCCAAGAAACTTGAACTCCGGAAAAGAAAGAATAAAACATCTGAAACTAGAATTTATTCGTCAAGAATAAACTCCGAAGGAAGGAATAAATCAGCTTGACGAGAATGAATAAGAATTATGGTATGCTCATCCTTCATCTATTAAATTGATGAAAGTAATGGATTCGCATACTACTTATTCTCGTTGAAAAGATTAAAGAGGGATATATCGCGAACTTGCGAAAATCTTCATGGAACACTGCTAGGATTGGAATAAAATGAATGGATTTATATGATAACACTAGAAAAGAACTCTTGAGCGAACCACCATAAGAACTGAAACCGAGTGAATACAAGAGAATGAATCGCTGGAAAGAATAAAGAACTTGGGAAAATTTAGATACAAGAGAACGAAGAGATCACGAACTGATTAGAGAATGCTTGAACGAAGCACCGGAAGAATGTGAGACGAACGTAGAGGCATCAATGAAGAATATTAGAAGGACGAAGTTGAAAGCTGAGAACAAAGAAATCTTCTGAAATGATGGCCTTCGTAGGAACACAAAGATAAGAATTCATGACATACTCCGGAAGAATGAAAGAAGTAAGGTTGAACCAATGATGAAAAGAATTTAAAAGAGATGTTGGATAAGGCATATGACTGATTAAATTCATTCTTACGTCACACTTGAAAAGAATATAGGAATACTTCGGGAAATTAGAAGAGTCAGGTAAGATGCTGGAAAAAGACGTGTGGGTTATGAGCCCACCGAAGAGAAAACACCGTTGAAAGGATTGAAAAGGAGGTAATGCACCGGAATGATTAAAAGACTCGAAGGAGGTGACAACCTCGAATTAATTGGAAGACAGATGGATATCCTGAGATTTCTTCGGAACTCCGGAACAATTAAATGGCGAGAGGCGAACGAGCAAGAGGCAACAATTGAGACGAGGAAAAAGAATATGATGAACCCGAATACTTGAATTGAATCCGCCAGAAAGAAAAGAGATGAAGAATGATGAACTAGAAGAGAAATCACCGGTTGAAATAACAGAGGGAGAATGCATAGGATCACACGAGTAGGATGGATACTCGATTGAGGACTCCGGCTCCGAGAAGAAAAAGGGTGGGCGGGTGGGAAAAAGAAAGGCAACTTCGGACAGGGAAAACAACACCGGTTGGTTGAAAAGAACTGAGGGTTGAACTTGCAAAGAAGAAGAGGGTCAAATCCACTTGACGAGAGATGCACCAGATGAAAAGAGGAGACAACGCAACAAACGAAAACTAACCGCGTGATCCTAAACAAAATTTGAAGGGGAAGAGGGGTAATTCAAAACACCTACGTCAAGATTCCTCACCAGAGCGACGAAGGGGCAGGGGAGTAAAAAGAATTCCTACTCTCCAATATAACTAGACTCCGAAAACAGTTTTTGTAAGATTCGACAACGGTCATTCTACGATCAATCAAGGGGGCTCCTATGGTCGGTAGAGGCTCTGATACCAACTTGTAAGGCCCAAGATGCGATTCTATCCCGATCACGTGACTCATACGTGATTGGGGCACAACCGCATCTCAGGCGCTTAGCAAGATGGATATCATTACATCGTACCATTACATAAATACATGGGGATACAAAAATTCATACAAATCACATGAATACAACAACATCAATACAAGGCATCCGGCTACGGATGCAAACATGAAAAGCACAACGACATCCATATGCTATCCCAGGCTGCCGACCCGGAACCTAACCCAAGACTGACGAAGAAGAAGAAAGAACTCCAACACAAAGGACATCGCTCTCGCGTCAAGTCATCGGAAACCTGCACCTGCAACTATTGTTGTAGTAACTGTGAGCCACAGGACTCAGCAATCTCATAACCATGGGTAACAATACTAGCAAAGCTTAATGGGTATGGAAAAGGATAGTGGTGAGGTTGCAGCGGCGGCTAAGCAATATATGGTGGCTAACTTATGAGTACAAGAATAAGATGAGCATCTACGCAAAGGGTCGCAAACTAGTAGTGATCGCTAAAGATCCTGAACTACCTACGAGTCAAACATAACCCCACCGTGTCCTCTTCTCAAAGTGAAAAGAGACAGTCACGGTTACTCACATAGTTGTGTGTTTTACTCCGGATCCTCTGTCAAGTTTTCTACAACCGGACATTAACAAATTCCAATCTGCCACATAACCGCGGGCACGGCTTTCGAAAGATCATAACCCTGCAGGGGTGTCCCAACTTAGCCCATCACAAGCTCTCACGATCAGCAGAGATAATAATAATATTACCCCTTATCTTAGGGAAGGCCCGATCAGACTCGGAATTCTCGGTGCACAAGACATTTCGACAATGGTAAAACAAGTCCAGCAAGACCTCCCGGCGTGCCGACACCCTGATAGTAGCCGCGCATATCTCATCTCAGGCTACGTCCGGATGGGACAAGCTACGGGAGCCAGCCTACAAGTTTCCCCGTGGTAGCCCCGCAGGTTGCCCGTTTGGGACCAACACCATCAGCACTGGCCCCCCTGCTATGTAGAAAAGAATCCTCGAGGGTGCGACCCCCTATGCAATTTAATTAATTAATTAAGTTATTATTATGTTGCAAATTAAAACCAATGTTGGGCCTTGATGGAGGAGTTTTATTCAAAGACGAACTGTCAAGGGGTCCCCATATACCCAACCATGTAAGGAAGCAAAATCAAGGAACATAACGCCGGTTTATCGGCTCCTAAGGCGGCATGAGTGGAACAAAACACCGAGCAAAAGGCCAAGCCTTCCACCCATTGCCAAGTATATAGGTGTGTTAATATATATAAGATATATTGTGATATTCCAACAACAAGTTCCAACATGGAACGAATCTTCATCTTCACCTGCAACTAACAACGCTATAAGAGGGGCTGAGCAAGCGGGTAACATAGCCAATCAACGGTTTGCTGGGATGGTGTCAAAGGTTAGAGGTTTCATGTCAACAAGGAGAGGGGCTGACAATAAAGATGGGTAGCACGACATATAACGATAGCATCGAGACATCTAGCATAGCAATGATAGTAAAGGTATCCAAGGTGATGGTCATCTTGCCTGAGTTCCCGCAAGGAAGAAGAACGAATCCATGAAGAAGACAAAGAAGAAGCCTCGAAGACGAACCACGTGAAGTCAAACGAATCCTCACGATCACAACGGAACAAGCACTAACGAGAAGAAGCAAGCAACACGGTAAACACACCACTCAAGAACATGACAAGATGCTCAACCAAGTACTCCCTCTGTTCCTAAATATAAGGTGTATTAATTTTTCGAAAAGTCAACTGTTGTCTGTGTTTGACCAACTTTGCAGCAAAATATATAAAGATTTATAATAATAATTATATAAAATGTAAAAATATATTTCATGATGAATCTAGTGATACTGATTTGGTATTCTAGATATTGATATTTTTGCCTATAAATTTGGTCAAACTTACAGAAGTTTGACTTTTGAAAATACAATACACCTTATATTAAGGAACGGAGGGAGTATGATGCAAGACAAGTCTATATGATGCAATATATGGCAAGGGATGATGCACTCAAGAACAACACAAACCAACAAGTTTAAATGAGGCCGGAATCAACATATAACATTTCCGGTAAGTCCTCATATGCACATTTTGAATTTGGTCCAGATCTGAACAAACCTTAAGTTAAAGTTGTTAAACAGCAAGTTAACATGCACCATGATTATCAACATGAAATTCTAGTCAACTTTCATATAAAGTTTGTTTAATTCGGAGCTACGGCCTAGAAGATATGAGCAAAACAAGACAAGCATGGCAATTATGCAAAATGCATCCATACATCAAGCCAACACACTCCAAACATGAAAACAACATGATATTATGCTTCTACATGCAAAATCACACAAGTTTCATATAGGACACGCTCAAAACGGAGCAACGGTTCAACACATACACATGAAACAAGATTAAAAACAAGCTGTCCAAAATCAGCAACATAGCAACTTTGGAGCAAGGTAAATATATGCTACAACACCCAAACATGATAACAAGAGGCATGGATGTGAAATAGACATGATACTTAACAAGCATGAACTTAGAACACCCCCAAAAACTTGTTGGAACACAATTAAACAAGCATGGCAAGTTGCAATAAATTTATCCAGACTTAGTCAAAATCTGGGAAGGCAAAAACATCATCACGATGCTGCCTTCGGAGGCACAAAACAACAAGCATATCAAGTCTACTAAGTATATAAAATCATGGACATGTAATAGTCATAGCATACATCAAACAACTCCATTGGAGCAACTCCATAGGAGGCATGTATCAATAACAACAAGCTTCACCAAATTGATCATGTTGATAACATGCTGACAGGTAAATTTATAGCAACTTAAGAGCAAGATATAAATAATCTACAGGAGGCCATATGTGCAAATGAGGGCATGGATGGATAGAGCATAACATGCACAACAAGACATGATCATTTGCCATACTAAAACATGCATGGATTTGAGTGGGGCATCAAGCAAACATGGCATCAGGTTTAACAGATTCCAGACTTAGCAGTTTTTCACTAAGTATAAACAGCAACATTGGCATGACATGTTTACAAGCTTGTTTAAGTCACCTCAAGGCATATCATGGAAAGTGGATTGCACCACAGCAAAGACCATATGATTGTGCTTCCAAAACATATAGACATGTGACATGAAGACAAACACATCAATAGCTATCAACAAGACAAATCAGCATCTCACAATAAGTTTCAGCACTTAACAGCCACATGCACTTTTGCAACAAAGATTAGCATGGCAAGATGGCACCTAACATGAATGCTACAGCAACCAACATGTAGAGCACTTCACAATGAACATTTTGACATATCATATGCTTCATTTGGACCAACATGCACAAAGTTATCACATCTCAAACATGCTAACAAAATTACAGTTATCAGTAGTTTTAAACATGTATCACTCTTGCAACGAGGATTAGGGCATCAAGATGAACTCAAACAAGCATGCCATAGTGGAACAAAATGAAGAGCATATCACAACGGTCATTTTGACATATTATATGCTCAAATCAGACCACCACACAAAAAGTTATCATCAGTCAAACATGCACACAAATTTAGATTAAACAGGGACTTAGCAGATTTTAGACTTAGGGGAAAAACACAAACGGCGCATGATTGTTAAAACACGCACGAGTGGGGCTTACCACTGGGCCTTGGCCCAGCTGGAGGAGAGGCGGGCGGGCCGGCACGGGGAGGTGGGCCGGCGAAGGCGGAGACGGGCCGGCTCGGCTGGGCCTCGTTGGCCCGGCCGGCCCATGCGAGCAGGCAGGCCCGAGCGGGGGGCTCGTCCTCCTCTCGATCCCGCCTAGATCGGTGAGGCAGGCAACTGCGACGGCTACGGCGAGGTCCGGCGAGGCCAGGGCGGCGGGGAGGCAGCCGGACTGGGCGGATCCGACCGGCAACTCGCCGGATCCGGCCGGAGGGGAGCTGACGGCGGCGGTGCGGAGAGGCCTGGGCTCGGGGCGGCGGAGATCGAGCACCAGGGGGCGGCGGAGGAAGGCGGCGGTGCTCTTCGGATGCGGGGCAGCGGCGTCTGCTCACCGGCGGTGAGAACTGCAGAGGCCGGCGGCGTGGCGGCGAGGAGGCAGAGGAGGCGCGGGGCGCTCCGGCACTGGAGAAAAGCGGCGACGGCTACGGGCTCGCGCAGGCCCCTCATGGGCCCGGTGGGCCGGAGCGGCGAAGTGGGCGCGATGCCACGTGGCACTCTCTGGTTGGCTCGGGGCGGCGGCGCGGACGTGTCCGGCGGCGGGCGGACATATTCGGCGGGCGAGAGAGAGGAATTTTAGGGTTTGGACCGTGATTTGGAAGGGGAGGCACATATATATAGGTAGATGGAGGTAGGAGTGTCCAAATGAGGAGCGGTTTTCGGCCACGCGATCACGATCTAACGACCGAGAGCATGGAGGTGGTTGGGATGGGCTTGTGGGCTGTTGGAGAGGGGGTGTTGGGCCAAAAGAGAAGGGGCTCCGACGGTTAACGCGGTTAACCGTTGGGCTATCAAACGGTCTCCGAACGCGACGAAACTTGACAGGCGGTCTACCTATGCTATAATAAGACCACACGCCAAGTTTCATCCCATTCCAAGAACGTTTTCCGGCCACTCATAAAATAAATATTAGGAGGCGCCGCGGGCGCGTGCAAGTGTGTCTGGGCTCATAATGGACAACGGAAAGGACGGGCGGACTCGGACGGATGCAAGTTTTGAAAATATGCTGATGCAATGCACACGAAGACATGGCAAGAAGCAACACGCAAGCAGATGACAAGGCAACGACGACGAATAACTGGCTGCCACCTGGCGCATCGGTCTCGGGGTGTCACAGGATATGTATGTCCCCAAGAATAAGGATGTCATATTCCTTCGTGATAGTAGGAATATGAAACTCAAAACCTCCAATAGTAATAGTTGAAGTTTTTCCAATATAATTGATACTATGGACCTGAGGTTGTTTCCTCGGAAAGTGTACCGTATGCTCATTACCATTGACATGAAAAGTGACATTGCCTTTGTTGCAATCAATAACAGCCCCTGCAGTATTCAAAAAAGGTCTTCCAAGAATAATAGACATACTATCATCCTCGGGAATATCAAGTATAACAAAGTCCGTTAGAATAGTAACATTTGCAACTACAACAGGCACATCCTCACAAATACCGACAGGTATAGCAGTCGATTTATCAGCCATTTGCAAAGATATTTCAGTAGGTGTCAACTTACTCAAGTATAAAGAGAGAGGCATAACACTAACACCAGCTCCTAGATCAGACAAAGCAGTTTCAACATAGTTTCTCTTAATGGAGCATGGTATAGTAGGTACTCCTGGATCTCCTAATTTCTTTGGCATTCCAGCCTCAAAAGTGTAATTGGCAAGCATGGTGGAGATTTCTACTTCAGGTATCTTTCTCTTGTTGGTAATAATGTCTTTCATATACTTGGCATAAGGATTTGTTTTAAGCACATCAGTCAAACGCATACGCAAAAAGATAGGTCTAATCATTTCAGCGAAGCACTTAAAATCCTCATCATCCTTTTTCTTGGATGGTTTTGGAGGGAAAGGCATGGGTCTCTGAACCCATGGTTCTCTTTCCCTACCGTACTTCCTAGCAACAAAGTCTCTCTTATCATAACGTTGATTCTTTGATTGTGGGTTATCAAGATCAACAACAGGTTCAATTTCTACACCATTATCATTACTAGGTTGAGCATCAACATGAACATCATCATTAATATTATCACTAGGTTCATGTTCATTACCAGATAGTGTCTTAGCATCAGAAACATATATATCATTGGGATTCTCAGGTGGGTGAGCTACAGGTTCACTAGGAGCATGCCAAGTCTTATCATTTTTCTTTTTCTTCTTCTTAGAAGAACTAGGTGCATCTAAATTATCTCTCTGATAATCTTGCTCAATTCTCTTAGGGTGGCCTTCAGGATATAGAGGTTCCTAAGTCATTTTACCACCTCTAGTTGCAACTCTAACAACATAGTCATTATTCTTACTATTCAACTCATTGAGCAAATCATTCCGAGCCTTAAGTATCTGTTCTACTTGAGTGGTGACCATAGAAGCATGTTTACTAATAAGTTTCAGTTTACTTTAGCACTAGACAGATAATCATTCAAGCGTTCAATCATATAAGCATTGTGTTGTAATTGTCTACCAACATAAGCATTGAAGTTTTCTTGTTTCACAAAGAAATTGTCAAACTCATCTAAGCATTGGCTAGCAGACTTATAATGAGGAATATCACCTTCATCAGATCTATAAAGAGAATTTACCTTTACTACCTGTGTCGGGTTATCAAGACCATGTATTTCTTCAATAGGCGGTAAATTCTTAACATCTTCAGCTTTAATACCCTTTTCTTTCATAGATTTCTTTGCTTCTTGCATATCTTCAGGACTGAGAAATAGAACACCTCTTTTCTTCGGAGTTGGCTTAGTGGCTGGTTCAGGAAGTATCCAATTATTTTCATTGGGCAGCATATTGTTCAATAGTAGTTAAGCTTGTTCAACTGTTCTTTCCCTGAAAACACAACCAGCACAACTATCTAGGTGGTCTCTGGAAGCATCGGTTAGTCTATTATAAAAGACATCAAGTATATCATGCATCTCAAGAGGATGATCAGGCAAAGCATTAAGTAACTGGAGAAGCCTCCCCCAAGCTTGTGGGAGACTCTCTTCTTCAGTTTGAGCAAAGTTATATATTTCCCGTAAGGCAAGTTGTTTCTTATGAGCGGGAAAATATTTAGCAGAGAAGTAATACATCATATCCTGAGGACTACGCACACAACCAGGATCAAGAGAATTAAACCAAGCCTTAGCATCACCCTTTAATGAGAAAGGAAACAACTTAAGGATATAGTAGTAACAAATCTTTTCATCGTTGGTAAAAAGGGTGGCTATATCATTCAACTTAGTAAGATGCGCCACAACAGTTTCAAACTCATAGCCATGGAAAGGATCATATTCAACCAAAGTAATTAACTCAGGATCAACAGAGAATTCATAATCCTTATCAGTAACACATATAGGTGAAGTGGCAAAAGCAGGGTCATGTTTCATTCTAGCATTCAAGGACTTTTCTTTCAGCTTAGCTAATAATTTCTTAAGATCATATATATCATTGCAAGCAAGAAAGTCTCTAGCAGCTTCTTCATCCTTAACATAACCCTCAGGCACAACAGGCAATTCATATCTATTGGGAGTAGCATCATCATCACTTTCATAAATATCATCAGTTTCTATATTGGCACTCTCCCTAACCTTAGCAATTTGTTCATCTAGAAATTCACCTAGTGGCACAGTATCAGGCATGGAGATAGTTTCATCATACATAGCAGAAGTAGCATCATCAAGAACATACGACATATCAGATTCAATAGCAGGAGTAGGTGTCGCAAGTTTACTCATAACAGAAGGAGAATCAAGTGAAGAGCTAGATGGCAGTTCCTTACCTCCCCTCGTAGTTGAGGGTAAGATCTTGGTTTTTGAATCCTTCAAATTCTTCATAGTGATAAACAGATATAAATCACAAGTGACTTAAAGAATAGAGCTATGGTCCCCGACAACGACGCCTGAAAATAGTCTTGATAACCCACAAGTGTAGGGGATCGCAACAGTTTTCGAGGGTAAAGTATTCAACCCAAATTTATTGATTCGACACAAGGGGAGCCAAAGAATACTCTTAAGTATTAGCAGCTGAGTTGTCAATTCAACCACACTTGGAAACTTAGTATCTGCAGCAAGATAGTTTAGTAGCAAAGTAATATGATAGTGGCAGTAGTAGCAATAAAAGTAACGATAGTGTTTTTGTAGTTTTTGTGATAATAGCAACGGGAAAGTAAATAAGCAACTGGCAATATAGGTAAAGCTCGTAGGCATTGGATCGGTGATGGGAAATTATGTCGGATGCAATTCATCATGTAGAAGTTATAACCTAGGGTGACACAGAACTAGCTCCAGTTCATCAATGCAATGTAGGCATGTATTCCGAATATAGTCATACGTGCTTATGGAAAAGAACTTGCATGACATCTTTTGTCCTACCCTCCCGTGGCAACGGGGTCCTATTGGAAACTAAGGGATATTAAGGCCTCCTTTTAATAGAGTACCGGACCAAAGCATTAACACATAGTGAATACATGAACTCCTCAAACTACAGTCATCACCGAGAGTGGTCTCAATTATTGTCACTTCGGGGTTTGCCGGATCATAACACATAGTAGGTGACTATAGACTTGCAAGATAGGATGAAGAACACACATATATTCATGAAAACATAATAGGTTCATATCTGAAATCATGGCACTCGGGCCCTAGTGACAAGCATTAAGCATATCAAAGTCATAGCAACATCAATCTCAGAACATAGTGGATACTAGGGATCAAACCCTAACAAAACTAACTCGATTACATGATAGATCCCATCCAACCCATCACCGTCCAGCAAGCCTACGATGGAATTACTCACACACGGCGGTGAGCATCATGGAATTGGTGATGGAGGAAGGTTGATGATGATGATGGCGATGATCTCCACTCTCCGGAGCCTCAAACGGACTCCAGATCAGACCTCCAGAGAGAGATTAGGGCTTGGCGGCGGCTCCGTCTCGTGAAACGCGATAATTCTTTCTCTCTGATTTTTTCTCCCCGAAACGGAAGATATAGGAGCTGGGGGTACATCGGTGGAGCATCGGAGGGCCCACGAGGCAGGGGGCATGCCCTGGGCAGGGGGCGCGCCCCCCACCCTCGTGGACAGGGTGTGGGCCCCCCGATGAGGATCTTTTTGCAGATATTTTTTATATTTTCTGAAATAATTCTCCGTTGATTTTCAGGCGATTCCGAGAACTTTTTATTCTGCACAAAAACAACATCATGGCAGTTCTGCTGAAAACAGCGTCAGTCCGGGTTAGTTCCATTCAAATCATGCAAGTTAGAGTCCAAAACAAGGGCAAAAGGGTTTGGAAAAGTAGATACGTTGGAGACGTATCAGGGGGCGCGCCCAGGGAAGGGGCGCACCCTCCACCCTCATGGACGGCTCGTGTCTCTTCCGGACTGCTACTTATTCTTCTATTTTTCTAAATATTCCAAAACGGAGAAAATTTGCCTTTAGAGCTGTTTTGGAGTCGGTTTACTTACCGCACCACATACCTCTTCCTTTTCGGAGGCTGGATCGTTCTGGAAAGTGTCCCTTATGTATTCCTCCGGGGTTACGGTTTCAATAACATTGGTTTCAACATTTATAGGATTACCTGAGATATAATGTTTGATCCTTTGACCGTTCACCACCTTCGGATTTGTGCCTTCGAAGTTGTTGATTTTTATGGCACCGAAACGATAGACCTCCTCGATAACGTAAGGTCCTTCCCACTTAGAGAGATGTTTTCCAGCAAAAAATCTTAAACGACAGTTGTATAGCAAGACATAATCACCTACGTTAAACGCACGCTTTTGTATCCTTTTGTCATGCCATCTTTTAACTTTTTCTTTAAACAGCTTGCATTCTCATAAGCCTGGGTTCTCCATTCATCGAGGGAGCTAATGTCAAATAACCTCTTCTCACCAGCAAGTTTAAAATCATAATTGAGCTCTTTAATAGCCCAATATGCCTTATGTTCTAGCTCAAGAGGTAAGTGACAAGCTTTTCCATAGACCATCTTATATGGAGACATACCCAAAGGATTTTTGTATGCAGTTCTATAGGCCCATAATGCATCATCAAGTTTCTTGGACCAATTCTTCCTAGACCTATTAACTGTCTTTTGCAAAATTAATTTCAACTCTCGATTACTTAATTCTACTTGACCACTAGTCTGTGGGTGATAAGGGGATGCAATTCTATGATTCACATCATATTTTGCAAGCATTTTACGGAAAGCACCATGAATAAAGTGTGAACCCCCATCAGTCATTAGATATCTAGGGACTCCAAACTTCGGAAAAATAACTTCTTTAAGCATCTTAATAGAGGTGTTATGATCAGCACTACTAGTTGGAATAGATTCCACCCACTTAGTAACGTAATCAACAGCAACTAAAATATGTGTGTATCCATTAGAGGTAGGAAACGGTCCCATATAATCAAAGCCCCAAACACCAAATGGTTCAATAACAAGTGAATAATTCATAGGAATTTCTTGACGTCTACTGATATTACCAATTCTTTGACATTCATCACAAGATAAGACAAACTTACGGGCATCCTTGAAGAGAGTAGGCCAATAAAAACCGGATTGCAATACCTTGTGTGCAGTTCTATCTCCCGCATGGTGTCCTCCATAAGCTTCGTAGTGGCACTTGCGTAGGATCTGTTCCTGTTCATGCTCAGGTACACAACGTCTAATAATACCATCTACTCCTTCTTTATAAAGATGTGGGTCATCCCAGAAATAATGTCTCAAGTCATAGAAGAACTTTTTTTTTGCTGGTATGTGAAGCTAGGTGGTATAAACTTAGCAACAATATAATTAGCATAATCGGCATACCATGGAGCAGTACGAGAACTATTTATGACAGCTAATTGTTCATCAGGAAAGCTATCATCAATAGGTTGTGGGTCATCAAGTATATTCTCTAACCTAGACAAGTTATCTGCAATGGGGTTCTCAGCTCCCTTTCTATCAACAATATGCAAGCCAAACTCTTGCAGCAAGAGAACCCATCGAATAAGTCTAGGTTTAGCATCTTTCTTTTCCATAAGGTATTTGGTAGCAGCATGATCAGTGTGAATAGTTACTTTAGAATCATAAATATAAGGTCTAAACTTATCACAAGCAAATACAACTGCTAAAAATTCTTTCTTAGTAGTAGCATAATTTCTCTGGGCACTATCTAGAGTTTTACTAGCATACTGAATAACATTCAATTTCTTATCAACTCTTTGTCCTAGAACAGCACCTATAGCATAATCGCTAGCATCACACATAATCTCAAAAGGTAAATTCCAGTCAGGAGGCTGGACAATAGGTGCAGAGATCAATGATTTCTTAAGTATTTCAAATGCTTCTAGACAATCATCATCAAAGACAAAAGGAATATCTTTTTGTAAGAGATTAGTCAGAGGCATGGAGATTTTGGAGAAGTCCTTAATGAACCTCCTATAAACCAGGCATGGCTAAGGAAACTTCGTATACCTTTGATGTCCTTAGGGCATGGCATCTTTTCAATAGCATCAACTTTAGCTTTGTCAACTTCAATACCTCTTTTAGAAATTTTATGTCCCAAGACAATGCTTTCATTAACCATAAAGTGGCATTTCTCCCAATTCAAAACAAGATTAGTGTCTTCACATCTCTGCAAAACTTGATCAAGGTTGCTTAAGAAATCATCAAAAGAAGTTCCGTAAATGGAGAAATCATCCATGAATACCTCAACAATCTTTTCACAAAAATCAGAGAATATAGCCATCATGCATCTTTGAAAGGTAGCAGGTGCATTACATAAACCAAAAGGCATACGTCTATAAGAAAAGGTACCGAAAGGACAAGTAAAAGTGGTCTTTTCTTGATCCCCTTTTGACACAGGTATTTGAGAGAAACCAGAATAACCATCTAGAAAGCAAAAGTGAGTATGTTTGGATAACCTTTCTAGCATTTGATCAATAAATGGCAAGGGGTAATGATCTTTCTTAGTAGCTTTATTTAACTTACGGAAATCAATTACCATCCTAACCTGTAACTATTCTTTGCGGGATCAATTCATCTTTATCATTAGGAACGACAGTCATACCTCCTTTTAAAGGTACACAATGGACATGACTTACCCACTGGCTATCAGCAACTAGATAGATAATACATGCCTCTAGAAACTTTAGTATTTCCTTCCTTACCACTTCTTTCATCTTAGGATTTAACCATCGTTGATGATCAATAACCGGTTTAGCATTTTCTTCCAATTTTATCTTGTGTTGGCATAAAGTGGGACTAATGCCCTTAAGATCATCCAGAATATATCCAATAGCAGCACGGTGCTTCTTCAGAGTTTTCAATAGTTTTTCTTCTTCCTGCTCTGAAAGGTTAGCACTAATAATAACATGATATATCTTCTTTTCATCAAGATAAACATACTTAAGATTATCAGGTAAAGGTTTAAGTTCAAACACGGGATCACCCTTGGGTGGAGGAGGATCCCCTAGAATCTCAACATGCAAGTTGTTTTTCAATAAGGGTCCCTGATTAAAGAATATTTCATCTATTTCCCTTCTCTCATTCATATGCATACCATTTTCATGATCTAGCAAGTATTGTTCTAACGGATCATTAGGAGGCACAGCAATAGAAGCAAGACCAATAATTTCATCCTTACTAGGTAGTTCTTTATCAAGGGGTTGTCTACAAAATTTAGCAAAGTTAAAATCATGAGACATATCCCCTAATCCAACAGTAACAATATCTTTCACGCAGTCTATCTTAGCATTAACAGTGTTCAAGAAGGGTCTACCAAATATAATGGGACTAAATTCATCTTGTGTGGAACTAAGAACAAGAAAATCAGCAGGGTATTTAACCTTCCCACACAAAACTTCAACATCTCTAACAATCCCAACTGGTGAAATAGTGTCTCTATTAGCTAGCTTAATAGTAACATCAATCCCTTCTAACTCAACAGGTGCAATGTCATGCATAATTTCTTGATATAAGGTATGAGGGATAATACTCGCACTAGCGCCTACGTCACGTAAACCATGATAGCAATGATCTCCTATCTTAACAGAGATAACAGGGAAGCCTACGATAGGTCTATGTTTATTCCTAGCATTGGGTTTGGCTATTATAGCAGACTCTTCTTGGAGGTAAATAACATGTCCATCTAAATCTTCTACCAAGATATCTTTAACCATAGAAACACTAGGTTCAACTTTAATTTGCTCAGAGGGTGTAGGTGTTCTAGTATTACAATTATGAACTACAATTGAAGCTTTAGCATGATCCTTTATCCTAACTGGGAAAGGTGGTTTCTCAATATAAGCAGTAGGAATAATAGGATCAACATTATAAGTGATAGTCTTTTCTTCAACTTTAACAGATTCAACTACTTTAACTTCAATAGGGGGATGGTATTTAAACCACTTCTCCTTGGGGATATCAACATGAGTAGCAAATGATACACAGAAAGAAGCTACTATCTCAGAGTCAAGTCCATATTTAGTGCTAAACTCACGAAAAACATCGGTATCCATAAAAGCTTTAACACAATCAAACTTAGGGGTCATACCTGACTCCTTACCTTCGTTGAGATCCCAATCTTCAGAGTTGCGTTTAATTCTTTCCAATAAATCCCATTTGAATTCAATAGTCTTCATCATATAAGAGCCAAAACAAGAAGTATCGAGCATGGAGCGATTATTGAGAGAAAGCCGAGCATAAATTTTTTGAATAATCATTTCTCTTGAGAGCTCATGATTGGGGCATGAATATAACATTGACTTAAGCCTCCCCCAAGCTTGAGCGATGCTTTCTCCTTCGCGAGGCCAAAAGTTATAAATATAATTACGATCACGATGAACCTGGTGCATAGGGTAAAACTTCTGATGAAATTCCAACTTCAGACGATTATAGTTCCATGATCCAATATCATCACATAGCCTAAACCATGTCAATGCATCTCCCTTCAAAGATAAAGGGAAGACCTTCTTCTTGATAACATCCTCGGGCATACCTGCAAGCTTAAATAATCCACAAACTTCATCCACATAGATTAGGTGTAAATCAGGATGCAGTGTTCCGTCTCCTGTAAAAGGATTTTCAAGTAGTTTCTCTATCATACCTGAAGGTATCTCAAAGCAAACATTTTCAGTAGGTGCAATAGGTTGAGGAGCAACTCTTTGCTCTTCTGGTCGGGGTGAAGATACCCCGAACAAGCCCATCAAAGGATTATGAGCCATAGTAACAAGTGACAATAAATTTCAGCACACTATATACATTTTTCCTTACCAAAGGCGCTTCACTCCCCGGCAACGGCACCAGAAAAGAGTCTTGATGACCCACAAGTGTAGGGGGTCTATCGTAGTCCTTTCGATAAGTAAGAGTGTCGAACCCAACGAGGAGCAGAAGGAAATGATAGGCAGTTTAAAGTAAGGTATTTTCTGCAAGCGCTGAAATAATAGGTAACAGATAGTTTTGTGATAAGGTAATTGGTAGCAAGTGACAAAAGGTAAAAGTAAATAAGGTGCAGCAAGGTGGCCCAATCCTTTTTGTAGCAAAGTACAAGCCTGGACAAACTCTTATATAAAGGAAAGCGCTTCCGAGGACACATGGGAATTATCGTCAAGCTAGTTTTCATCACGATCATCTGATTCGCGTTCGGTACTTTGATAATCTGGTATGTGGGTGGACCGGTGCTTGGGTGCTGTCCTTACTTGGACAAACCTCCCACTTAAGATTAACCTCTAATGCAAGCATCCGCAACTACAAAATAAGTATTAAGGTAAGCCTAACCATAGCATGAAACATATGGATCCAAATCAACCCCTTACGAAGCAACACTTAAACTAGGGTTTAAGCTTCTGTCACTCTAGCAACCCATTGTCTACTTATTACTTCCCAATGCCTTCCTCTAGGCCCAAATAATGGTGAAGTGTCATGTAGTCGACGTTCACATGACACCACTAGAGGAGAGACAACATACATCTCATCAAAATATCAAACGAAGACCAAATTCACATGACTACTTATAGCAAGACTTCTCCCATGTCCTCGGGAACAAAAGTAACTACTCATAAGACATAATATTGATCATGATCAGAGGGGTATTAATATGCATAATGGATCTGAACATATGATCTTCCACCAAATAAACCAACTAGCATCAACTACAAGGAGTAATCAACACTACTAGCAACCCACAGGTACCAATCTGAGGTTTGGGTACAAAGATTGGATACCAGAGATGAAGTAGGGTTTGAGAGGAGATGGTGATGGTGAAGATGTTGATGAAGATAGCCCTCCCCAAGATGGGAGAGTTGTTAGTGATGACGGCGGTGACGATTTCCCCCTCCCGAAGGGAAGTATCCCCGGCAGAATAGCTCCGTCGGAGCCCTAGATTGGTTTCCGCCTCGAGACAGCGGCGTCTGGTCTCGAAAGCCTCCTTATGATTTTTTCCAGGTCAAAACACCTCATATAGGAAAGATGGGCATCGGGGAGCCTTCGGGGGGCCCATGAGACAGGGGGCGCGCTCGTGGACAGCCGGTGGCCCCCCTCGTGAACTTCTTTCGCCAGATATTTTTTATATTGTCTGAAACGGAGTTCTGGAAGTTTCGGGGCTTTTGGAGTTTTGCAGAATAGATTTCCAGAGTTTGCTCCTTTCCCAGCCCAGAATTCCAGCTGCCGGCTTTCTCCCTCTTCATGTAAACCTTGTAAAATAAGAGAGAAAAGGCATAAGTATTGTGACATAACATGTAATAACAGCCCCTAATGCAACAAATATCAACATATAAGCATGATGCAAAATGGACGTATCAGACCTCCTCGATAACGTAAGGACCTTCCCATTTAGAGAGAAGTTTTCCTGCAAAAAATCTTAAATGAGAGTTGTATAGCAAGACATAACCACCTACGTTAAACTCACGCTTTTTTATCCTTTTGTCATGCCATCTTTTAACCTTTTCTTTGAACAGCTTGGCATTCTCATAAGCTTGGGTTCTCCATTCATCAAGCGAGCTAATGTCAAATAACCTCTTCTCATTGGCAAATTTGAAATCATAATTGAGTTCTTTTGTAACACCCCAAGTGTAATACTTCCTTATATGGCAATACAAGCATTTACCTTTTGATCCTTGTCCTTTCCTTGGGGGTTCTTTTCAGTTATGCATGTTCTTTATATTGTCATTTTTTCCTTTTCTTTCTGCATTCACGCAGTACTTCATCATCATCATTGCATCATGGTCAGCATGTGGCATTTCATTTGTCATTGTGTTTTACTCATCCCTAGTATGTCAAGTGTGTTCCTCTTGATCTTGCTAGAGTGTTTTGGTGCAAGATCATGTTTTTTCTTTAAACCCTTTCAACTTGCACCACTTCACCTCCTTTCTTTCCCCTTCTTTAAATTTTGCAAGTGGCTTTTACCTCTTCTTTTAATGTCCATCTCCTCACAACTTCTTTGGTACCTTGTCCTAAGCCACTGTGCAAAACCTGACCTTATTTTGAAATGTTTTGGTGAGGTTCAAAAATGACAGAAGTTTGAACCATATTCAAACTTGTTTTATTTTTCTACCTCTAAAAATGCCCAAGTCATTTTTATAAAATAGGGCATAATTCCAGGAGCTAGGGAATATTCTTATTTCCTCCTAATTCCTTTTCTTTTGACCTTGGCTTTTCCCTTTTGTTTTCTGCTTGGAGAAAATGGAAAAAGGAAAACAACAGCACCAGCAGTGCAGCCCAGGCGCAGCCAGCACCACATGGGCCTCAGCTAACCAGGCCGGTCCAGCTAACCAGCCGCAGCAGCCCAGCTAGCTCAGCCCGCAACGTCCCTCACGCCCTTTCTCACCCACGCACACACTCGCTCCCTCTGCTGCGTCTCCACGTGGACGAGACGTGCCCGTATGTCAGCGACCGTGCACAGCCCCGCACCCACCTTTTCTTCCTCCTCGCGTTCACACCATGGGGACCTTGTGCCGAGCACGACGTCGTTCGCCATTGTCATTCTGGCCCCTTTTAACCCCTCTCTCCTTGCCCTTTAGACACCTAGGGTTGCCCTCTTCCTCCTCCCGCCGCCAGGTGAGCTGAGAGCCACGAGATCCGTTGTTCCACCACCGTCTCAAGCGCATATGAGCGCACGGGTTCATCGCCGGCGTGCTCCCCGACCTCCTCTGGCTCGCCAGCGGTGCCCCTCTTCTTCCTTGACGTCGACTACGTCCTCTACGCCTGCTACACGAAGCTGAAGGCCACGGCTGCTTCTTCTTCTTCCTCTTCTTCGACTCCGGCCACCGCACGTGTTCGATCGACCTCGCTGTCGACTCCCTCCTCCTCCCAGCAATCCAAGCACACCACCGTGTTCGTGGTGAGCCTCTGCTCCTCCCCATGCAGTTTTCCCCTTCATTTGCGCACTCTAGCTGGTAGTTCCCCGTGCGCCCGAACCCATCGCCGTCGGACCTCGTCGCCGACCCCCTTAGCACCGTGGTTTGTGCCCATCGTCTTTGCCTCGCCGCGTAGGCCCTGCTAGATGCCTCCGCCGCTCCGTTAGGCTCTGCTTAGGCCTCGCCGCAGCTCGTCGCCGCCGTTTTGTTTGCTGCTCGCCGGCGTCGCTGTAGTGCTCATTAGGTGCAGCTAGCGCATGTCGCGGGTGCGAGATTCCTCAGCGAATCCATCGAGTGCATCCGCTGCTCCATTTGGTCGCCGGAGCCGTCCCAACGCCCTCGCCGTCGCCTCTGTCTCGCCGGTGTCGATTGGCCCTATTAGCTGCTGTTCTCTGTATTTCAGTATATGCACCTCCCCTCTGTCATTCACACGCACCGTAGCCCAGTGGCTTGAGCCTCTCCCTTGCACCCCACAGACACGGGTTCGAATCCCCGCCAGGCAGTGGAATTACGCCCATATTTTTGCTTGTGTCCCGCTGACCGATGGGTCCCACTTGCCATACTCTGCGCACGCACATACCCACTCCCGCACCCACTCTGCCACCTCAGCCCCCCTGGACCCACTAGTCAGTGGCCGTGGCTAGTCCAGGCTGGGTCTGCATAGTTTTCTATTCTTTTCTGTTTTTGTTTTAAATTCAGGTTTTCTTTTTCTTTTGCATTATTTCATATCTTTTGATATATGCATCTGTTCAAAATACTTTATATATGAAAACTGCTTAGTTTTTAGTGTAGATTATTTATATGCAGTTTATTACCATGTTAACAACATTTAAAATGTTGTTTGAATTTATTTGTGTTTAAATTTGCTCAAACTTGTTAAATTCATAACTAAATAACCACAACTCCAAATTTGACAAACTTTATATGTATTTGGGGTGGAAAAATGTGTAGATTAAGATGGTGCTGTTACTTTGCATGTTTAACAACTCTAAAACATGGTTGCTACAGATCTGTCCAATATTTGTCTTTATGCACATGGGAGCTTCCAGAAATTGTTGTTTGTTCTTTTCGACCCATTTAAAATGCTTGCATGATGTTGTTGTTCTTAGCTGCACCCATTGCCATGTTAAACAACTCTTATAACTTGTTGGGTGCTTGGATAGTTCAACTACATAACCACTTGTGACTATGCTTGTTCTTGCTTTCTTGTGCATGATGTGTCCCCTACATGTTGTGTTCTTGCTTATTGTCTTGTCACATGTGCACTCATCATGCCCCTTGGAGTTGCATCACCTCCTGCCCATATGCATAAATGCATCATGTTTGCATCATGTGTTTGAGCATTGCATGGTGATTGATTGTTGTTCCAGTGTTTGTATTGTTGTGTTGGTTAGAGCCTGGTGATGATTCGGAGTTCGAGGTTCCTATCAAGACTGAGTTTGAGGAGCAAGGTTACGATCCCTCTGTGGACTTAACAGGCAAGATGACCATTCCCTGATATCACCTCTATCTTTGCCTATGATAGTTGTCTTGCTCTTTAGATATGCCTCGATGCTTATTCCTGTTTGTCAGCCTCCTATTGTTGCCATGAAACACTCTAACCGCCTTCCTAGCAAACCGTTGATTGGCTAAGTACGTTTTTGCTCAGCCCCTCTTATAGCGTTGTTAGTTGCAGGTGAAGTTTTGAAGATTGCACCACGTTCGGACTTGTTTATTGGGATAACACAATATATCTCTTAAGTAAATTAATGCACCTATATATTGGTAATGGGTGGAAGGCTTGTCCTTCTGCTTGGTGTTTTGTTCCACTCATGCCACCTTAGGACCCGATAAACCGGTGTTATGTTCATTGATTTTGCGTTCCTAACACAGTTGGGGTTTATGGCCCCCCTTGATAATTCACACTGCTTAAAGCTTTTCCAGCAAGGCCCAACTTTGGTTTTACATTTGCCTAACAACTAAAAACTTGCATAGGGTGTTGCAAACCCGAGTTCTTAATCAACAACCCAGGCCAGTGCTCCTCATGAGTGTTGGTCGAAACTGGGGGTCCTGTAGGGCCACCTTGGGGAAACCTGTCGGTGTACTAAGATAGGGGTACCTTAGTACCCCAACTTGTGCACGGGCAGTAGCAGCTTCCCGCGGCAGGGTTTACCACGTGCTCGCCGGAGACCTTTCTGGTCCCCATAAAGCCATTCAAAAACAAAGTATACAAGTCAGAAGATCAAGACCCCGGCAAGTGGAGCTTGCCGGGAAGGCCGCACCAGGCTCAAGATTATCGCATTAACACAAGACCCTGGCAAGAGGAGCTTGCCAGGAAGACCAGAAGGCTGCATCTCAGAAGACATGCCTCGACGCACCCTGCGCCCAGGCAGGGCCCGGGGAGCGACAAGCTTCCGGGCCCGGCAAGATCAAGACCCCGGCAAGGTGCTTGCCGGGGGAAGCCTGCGCTGTGTGCCCGCGCTCCAGCTCATCGGCCCACGCGTCGCCCTGGGGCCCTTCCAGGGACGCGTGGCGGATGGCTGTGCAGCCTGGGGGACACGGTGGCACTCCACGGTGACGTGGCTATCGCCGTGGCGAACGGAGGCGCATGGACGGGTGCTTTTGGGGTCGACGGTGATGGGCATTTAAGGCCCTTGTCCCCCACTGTCAAAGTTAGGTGAAGACCACTGTTCACCCACTGTTCATGCACTGTTCCCGCACTGTTACAACTACCACCAAAGTTACATTTTTACCCTCCTCTACGTTGACACCTGTCGGTGACCCCTTGAGCTATAAAAGGAGGCCCATGCACAACGTAGAAAGGGTTCGGAACCTAGACAGCTCTCTTGCTCGGTGTAGCTAGTTCTTCAAGCTCCCGAGCCCAAGAACTCAATACAATCCAAGCAGGAGTAGGGTTTTACGCGTCCGCGCGGCCCGAACCTGGGTAAACCGCCCGCGTGTGTTCCTCGATCCGCTCTTCGTGCTCCCTCCGCTCCCTTACCGCAACGTAGAAGGGGCTCCGGTCCCATAGGTGTTCGTGGCAGACAGTTTCCCCCGACATCTTTGGCGCGCCAGGTGGGGGCGTCGAGGTTGTGCGAACCTGATCCGGTGCTCACGCGGGCGCATTCTTCATCAACCTCTCCAGCTTCATCAACTTCATCAGCAACAGCAACATGGCCCCGAAGAAGAAGGCTTCGGAGGTCGGAGGCCCGTCTGCGTCGATTCCACCGCCACCAGAACCAACGGTGGGTGGAGGAGACGCCGGCGGAAGGGTGGTCGCCGGCGAGGAAACTCACGGCACCGCCAAGTCTAAAGACAGGACGGACGACCGGGCAAATTCCAAAGCCTCGGTCTCCGTAGACGCACCACGTCCTTCTCAGCAGACGACAGGCCAGCAACGCCGTGGTACAGGAGCTACCATTCGCTTGCTGGGGCAAGGACAAGCCGGAGGATCGCGGGACGCTCAAGGCCATCGTCCTGGCACGAGCAAGGCGCGGTCGCCGGGGCGAGAGACTGCTCCTTCTAACCCTGTTAGAAGTCCGAGCATATCTCGCTCCTCTCACCGCTCGCCGCCGCTCCCCTCCTCTCCAGCAGAAGCTCTCGCAAGAGCGCAACTGCTCCTCGATTTCCCTCCAGCGGCAGACAAGGCTGAAGACTGGAGGGCGACAATCCAAAGCCTCATCGCCTTCGCCAACAACGACACGCCACAGCAGCCGGCGACCTCGCGGCCACGGCAAGTCGACCAGACGAAGGCCGATGGCGACAAGACCGCCGGGGGTGCAGGCACCGTGCACTCCCCGCCGCGGAAGCAGAAGATGCCTCCCCGCCGGATTAACGTCGACGACGACTCCACGGCGTCGTCGGATCCGCGGGCTCGTCGGGACCAGCGCCAAGTCCTCGACGATCGGCGGCAAGAAGATGCTCGGACGACAATCGAGGGCCGGCGAGAAGCCCGGCGACAATCAGATCAGCGCGCTGGGACCGCTGTCGACACGCACGCGCCCGGTGAGCCAGGCGACTTGCCGTATGCGGCAGGTTGTCCTGCGTTTACCCGTGAGCTGCGGCGCGTCCAGTGGCCCAGCATGAAAAACTTCAAGCCCGACGTACCCGAGAAGTACGACGGCAAGACGCACCCCTCGGAGTTCCTCAGCATCTACACCATCGCGGTGCAGGCTGCCGGGGGACGCGACGAGAAGATATTGGCCAACTACTTCCCGCTGGTGCTTAAGCCAAATGTCCGTTCTTGGCTTATGCACTTGCCGGAAGGCTCCATTTCTTCGTGGGCAGATTTGTGCCACCAGTTTGTTGGCGCCTTCACGGGCGGCCACAAACCCCACGGCCAGGAGAGTGATCTCCACATCTTGACCCAGAAGGAAGGAGAACCCCTGTGCAAGTACATTCAACGATTCAGCCGCGTGCAGCACAACATTCCCGACGTCCACCCCGCCGCGGTTATCAGCGCGTTCCACCAGAACGTGCGTAACCGCCGCATGCGGGAAGAGATAGCCATGACCAAGATACGGGATGTCAGCGAGCTCTACGCTCTGGCTGACAAGTGCGCGCGCGCCGAGGAGGGGAGGAGACTCCCCGGAGAGGATGCTGGCACAGGGGGAAGCGACAGTGAGGACGCCGCCCCGGCAAAGAAGAGCCGGCGGCGAAACAACAGAAAGAAGAAGAGCAAGGAGGTGCTGGTCGTCGAGAAGTCCAGCAAGGAGGCTCCCGCCAAGATAGCACAGGCTGGCAGTTCCGGCAAAGAACCTGCCCCTGTAGCGGCAGCCAACAAGCAGGACGGCTCCGACAAGCAATATTGCAAGATCCACCGCACCAAGGGCCACGACCTTTCGAACTGCAAGCGAGTCGAGTACCTCGTAGAACAGCAGAAAGCTGAATACGAGCACCGCGACAAGGAGAAGGCCCAAGGTGGCGGAGGAGAGCCTAGCAAGAAATGGCCATTCAACAGCCGGGGAGGACGCCGCGGCAAGGCCAAGCAGCGGCAAGGTGATCGACCTCCCCGGGGCCGCGACAAGGACGAGGAAGAAGACGACGACGACATGGAGGAAGGTGATAACAGCGAGCAGGAGTTCCAGAAGGCCACGGAAGTTCTGTGTGTCGACAGAGGCGCCTCTCTGCACACTTCCCACCGCCAACTCAAGCAGTGGGTGCGGGAAGTAAACGCAGCAGAGCCGCCCGTTGAGTCACGCAGGCTGCTGAAGTGGTCCAGCACGCCCATCATTTTCGATCTTGAGGATCACCCTGACCGCACAACTGCGGTCGGGTGCTTGCCGATGTTGGTCTCACCCACCATTCGCAACCTCAAGGTCACCAAAATGTTGGTTGACGGCGGGGCCGGCCTGAACTTGACCTTCTCGGCTGTGATCAAGAAATTCCAGATCCCAGACGGCGAGCTCGAAGAAACTGGTTCGTTCCAAGGAATAAACCCGGGGAGGAGCAAGCCGAAGGGGAAGATTACTCTGCCAGTGACCTTTGGCGGGGAACTCAACTTCAGGACGGAGAGGATAACCTTTGACGTGGCCGATATCCCATTGCCATACAATGGGATACTTGGACGTCCTGCCCTCGCCAAGTTCATGGCAGCTTCCCACTACGCCTACAATGTACTCAAGATGCCGGGGCCGATAAGCGTCATCTCTGTCCCTGGCGACAAGAAGGACGCGCTTATCTGCGCCGACAAGATATACCGGGATGCAGCAGTCGCAGCAGAGAGCAACACACTTGCCGCTGAAGCTCCCGGGGGGAAGACCAAGACCAAGTCCGGCAAGAGCTCTGGGGCCCACTCCGGCAAACGCACCTCTTCGGAGTGCTGCGCTGCCGTCGAGGATGTTCCATCGAGCTCCACCGGCAAGTGCAAGAAAGGGATGGCCGCTCCACCGGCAACCAAGAAGGTGTCCGCCAAGGAGGACGGCACTGGTGGTACCTTCACCATCAGTGCTACACTTGATAACAAATAGGAAAGCGCGCTCGTTGCCTTCCTGCGGGCGAATGTCGATGTGTTTGCGTGGCAACCATCTGACATCCCCGGCGTTCCCAGGAAGGTAATTGAGCACAAGCTTGCTGTTTGTCCTCATGCGCGGCCCGTCAAGCAGAAGGTCAGGAAGCAAGCCGTGGAGCGCCAAGAATTCATTGCCGAAGAGATCAAGAAGCGAGAAGCAGCGGGCCTGGTTAGAGGCGTGATCCATCCGACGTGGTTAGCAAATCCAGTTGTCATGCGTAAGGCCAACGGGAAGTGGAGACTGTGTATAGACTTCACTGATGTGAATAAAGCATGTCCCAAGGATCCATTTCCCTTGCCGCGCATTGACCAGATTGTTGACTCCACTGCTGGATGTGAGCTGCTCTCCTTCCTTGATGCATACTCAGGCTACCACCAGATTTTTATGGCCAAGGAAGATGAAGAGAAGACTGCATTCATTACTCCATGTGGCACATATTGCTTCATATGCATGCCCTTTGGATTGAAGAATGCAGGCTCAACATTTGCAAGGGTGGTGCACACTGCTTTTGAGCCACAGATCCACAGAAATGTAGAAGCTTACATGGATGACATAGTGGTCAAGAGCAAGAGCAAAGATACCCTGATCCAAGACTTAGAAGAAACATTTGCAAATCTGCGCAAGATCCAGCTCAAGTTGAACCCCGAGAAGTGCGTCTTCGGAGTCCCCTCCGGCAAGCTTCTCGGGTTCTTCGTGTCCCAGAGGGGGATTGAAGCCAATCCCGACAAGATAAAAGCCATCGAGCAGATTGAAGCCCCGAAGCGCGTCAAGGACGTAAGGAGACTTGCAGGTTGTGTGGCTGCCCTCAGTAGGTTCATTTCAAAGTCCGCAGAACGCGCCCTTCCTTTCTTCAAAATCTTGAAGAAGGCAGGTCCTATGAAATGGACTCCGGAAGCGGAGGCAGCGCTGCAAGACTTGAAAGGATACCTATCCTCCACTCCAATACTTGTCGCACCTAGGCCACAAGAGAAGTTGCTGCTATATTTAGCGGCAACCAATCAAGTGGTTAGTGCTGCGTTAGTAGCGGAGAGGGAGGCCGATGAGGAGTCTACACCACCGGCAAGCGAATCCAACGACAAGCAGGGGGCTCCACCAGCAAGCTCTGGCCCCGACAAAGACAACTCTGCGCAGGAGCAAGGAGAAGTGCGAAGAAAGATGGTGCAGCTCCCAGTGTATTTTGTAAGTTCCCTCTTGCAGGGGGCTAGATCAAGATACTCTGGAGTGCAGAAGTTGCTTTTCGGCCTTCTCATGGCCTCGAGAAAGCTGCGCCATTACTTCCAAGCACACGAGATAACGGTGGTCACTCGCTTTCCGTTGAAGAGGATACTGCAAAATCCAGAAGCAACAGGCAGGATCGTCGAGTGGGCACTGGAACTGTCGAGCTTTGGTCTCAAGTTTGAAAGTACTTCAACCATACAGAGCAGAGCTTTGGCAGAATTCATAGCTGAATGGACTCCAACGCCCGATGAAGAAGTTCCAGAGACAAGCGTCCCCGTACAAGAAGCGACAAGCGAATGGATGATGTACTTTGATGGTGCTTTCTCGCTGCAAGGCGCCGGTGCCGGCGTAGTACTCATAGCGCCCACCGGAGAGCACCTCAAGTATGTTATCCAGATGCACTTTCCCAAGGAACAAGCGACAAACAATACTGCTGAGTATGAAGGTCTGCTTGCCGGCCTCAGAATTGCAGCCGAGCTTGGGATCAAGAAATTGATTGTGCGGGGAGATTCACAGTTGGTGGTCCGACAAGTGAATAAGAATTACCAGAGCCCTTTGATGGAAGCTTATGTAGATGAAGTGAGGAAGCTTGAAGAGCACTTTGAAGGTCTGCAAATGGAGCACGTCCCGAGAGCTCAGAATGATATTGCAGATGGCCATTCAAAGTGTGCTGCAATGAAGTTACCTGTGGAACCAGGGACCTTCCTGCTCAAGTTGACTCAGCCATCCGTTACACCATCAATTGGGCAGCACAAGAAGAGAAAGTTGGTCTCCGGCGACTACTTGCCGGCGGATCTCCCCGAGGCCGCCGCCAAGGTCCCCAAGATCAACAATCAGAACGCTGAGGAACAGTTTGCTCCTGCAGATCTAAGGGTCTGTACAGTTGAAGCAAGCGTTCCCGACAAGCCTTGCCCCGGCAGGCTTGCCGGGGGACCATCAGCTCCGGCAGAACCAGAGGTTCTTGCCGTAGAAGCTGGGGTTCCCGCAGCGGCCCTCATGCCTTTAGTCCTTGCCGTTGAGCCTCAGGCTCCGGCATGGGCACAGCAGATCGTCCGTTTTCTGCAAACTGGAGAACTTCCCGACGACCCAGCAGAGATAGAGAAAATAACCAGGCAGTCAAGTATGTACCAGTTCGTGGACAATGAACTGTACAGAAGAAGGCTCAATGGTATCAGGTTGAAGTGCATTTCCAGAGAAGATGGACAGAAGCTGTTGGCAGAAATACATGGAGGCATATGTGGCCACCACATTGGCGCAAGGGCACTTGCCGGGAAGGCGTTCCGGCAAGGGTTCTTTTGGCAAGAAGCCCTCCAAGATGCGACTGCACAAGTAACCAAGTGTGAAGCGTGCCAGTTCCATGCCAAACAAATTCACCAGCCAGCTCAAGCTCTCCAGACGATCCCTTTGTCTTGGCCCTTCTCGGTCTGGGGGCTCGATATCCTCGGCCCCTTCCCCCATGCTATCGGGGGCTTTGAGTACTTGTACGTTGCGATCGACAAGTTCACAAAGTGGCCAGAAGTGGAACCAGTGAGAAAGGTGACAGCACAGTCAGCAGTCAGGTTCTTCAGGTCAATTGTTTGCCGTTTCGGAATCCCTAACAGGATCATCACCGACAACGGCACGCAGTTTACTAGTCACACCTTCATGCAGTACGTCCAAGACCTTGGCGCCAAGGTCTGCTTCGCTTCCGTTGCTCACCCGAGGAGCAATGGTCAAGCGGAGAGGGCCAATGCTGAAGTGCTGCGCGGGCTCAAGACAAGAACCTTCGACAGGCTGCGCAAGTGCGGAAGAAACTGGATAGAGGAGTTGCCGGCGGCTCTTTGGTCAATCAGAACGACACCAAGTCGAGCCACCGGACAGACACCCTTCGCTCTTGTCTATGGAGCGGAGGCAGTTCTCCCCACGGAACTCGTATACGGATCTCCTCGAGTGCTCGCTTATGATGAGCTCGAGCAAGAGCAACTGCGACAAGATGATGCATTGCTCCTCGAGGAGGAACGTCTCCAGGCTGCTGTACGAGCTGCTCGATACCAGCAAGCCTTGCGCCGCTACCATAGCCGCAAGGTTAAGGCCAGGAGTCTCGAGGAAGGCGACCTTGTTCTTCGGCGTGTTCAGTCCGCCAAGAATTCCAACAAGTTGACGCCGAAGTGGGAAGGCCCTTATCGGGTGAGACAAGTCACAAGGCCCGGCGCTGTCCGCCTTGAGACCGAAGAAGGCTTACCGGTGAGCAATTCCTGGAACATAGAGCATCTTCGCAAGTTTCACCCATAAGGCGCGGTTGCCGTGATCCGCTCCGGCAACCACCTTTTGTACGAGTTTTGCCGCTGTCGCATGTAAACCTTTGTACAAAGCCGGGCGCAGATCCCGTGCATCAGTAAAGCTTTTGTGTTTCGCACTATTTGCCATTTTCCATGCTTTTCTTTGTTATTTGCATGCATTATTTGGAATCTTGTGCAACGCGCATCTCCGGTAAGCATTAATGGGCCGAGAAGCCCTATACTTGTTTTCTCTTCTCCTTTTCTTTCCCTCTTAAGCAGAAGGAACATTCCTCGCGCACAAGTTTGCCGGGGGGGAAGGAGGTGGAGGACGAACCAAGTGCTGTTCAAGAAAGAGAAGCTTGCCGGAGAACGAACAGATTATGAAAGCTAAGTTACCAGAATTTGAGCAGTCCAATTTTTTTTAAATTTTAGTTATCTTCCTTGAACAACCACACTTTGTATGGTAAACCTGTGCGCGGAGGAACCTACCCGTGGCTAGCCGCACCCTTACTTTGTTTTCGAGTACGCTCAACGGCTTAAGTGAGCTGCGACAAGTGTCGCGCCCTTACTTCGTTTTCGAGCTCGCTCAGCAAGCTAAGTGCGTTGCGACTAGCTGCGGCAAGGTTACTTGCCGGTAAGGCCTTTGCCAGCAGGCTGCTCAGAGTCCAGCACTCAGCGCTCGCGGCAAGGGCCCCTTGCCGGCAAGTTCCCTAAAAGCGTAGGGAAAGAGGCATACAAAGTAAAGGACCAAAAACAAGGGAGATAACAATGCGTCAATTGCTCGAAAATAAGATAATATATTACAGAGATAACTTGTCGCAATAACTAATTGATCCATGTTCATAACACACTTTGCAGCAGCAAAGGAAACAGAAAGAAAGAGGCCTAGTCTACGCGGTCGCCTTCACGCCTTGAGATCTTGTTCACCTTGGCGATGATGTGGGCGACCTGCGCCTTCAACGCCTCCTGATCTGCATCGGCCGGCAAGCTGCGGAGGACGTTGACGAGATTGATGCCAGGGTTGCGGTAGACTATCTTCGTCAAGACGCGCTCCAAGGTACCCGCGCAGAGCTGACGCGACTCCTCGGCCAGCTGCGCGGGGAGCTTCTCCTGCAGCCGTGCAAGCGCCGGCGCGATTCCCCTGAAGAAAAGACTTAATTTGGCGCTGTGGGGGAGATTCTGGTCCGGAGAGTACACGAGGTGCTCCACCCTCAGCGCCATCAGCTCCTTGTCGATGTTGGCAGCAGAAGCGACCAGATCGTCAGTCCATTGCTCCACCGCCCGGCTGAAGTTGTTCGCTGAGGTGGCGGCGCTCTCCACCAGGCCTCGTTCCTTGCGGAGCTCGTCCTTCAGCTTCGTTTCGCGATCCCGGGCGGCGTCCAGCGAGTCAGTCAACGTGGAGACCTTCAACTCCAAATCAGCAATTGAATCCTTGGCGGCTTTAAGCTCGTCGCCCTTCTTGGAGAGGCGTACCTGCAGATCAGAATTGGTGTGGGCGTCCTTTTCCCGCTCCACATTGAGTGCGGTGATCCTGTCCGCGCTCGCCTTCAGGTACTGCTCCAGCTGCGCCACCTTGGCCTCAAGATCCTTCTTGGCAATTTTCGCGGTGGCGGCGGCAGCTTTCGCCTCCTTTAGGGCCCCGCCAAGGGCCTGCTCCCGGGCGGTGAGGTCGTCCTCGTGGGCATCGAGGTTGACCTTCCGCTGGTTGAGAGCTCCTTCTCGCCGGGACAGCTCTTCACCAACCAGTCGCTGCTGCTCCTCGGCCTCAGCCTTCTCCAGGAGGAACTCTTGCTGCTCTCCGGCAAGCCTTTCACGCTCCTCCGCCAAGTCGCGGAGGGCCGACTGGTTGGCGGCGCGGAGCTCCGCGGAGCGCTTCTCCAAGTTTGCTCCAGCCTTGGCGGTGAGGGCTTCCCGGGACTCCAGTTTCGCCTGCCTGGCCCGGTAAAGGGCCAGGAGCTGGCGAAGAAGCTTCTCCTCTTCGGGCTCGTCACTCCCGCCAAGCGCTTCAACAACCTTCAACCCCGCGGAGGCGAGGACCTCTCCGTCGTAGGTCTCTCCCTCCTCGGGGGCTCGCGACGAAGATGCCCACAGAACTTGTATGAAGATTCCGTTGGGCGCTTCAAGATAGACGCCCGACCGCTCCGTGGACGCGGAGGGGTCGGCGGCCGGCGCAGCGCTTGACGCTCCTGCTGCCTCCGGGCCAGCAGTGCGGTCGCCGGTCCCTTCCTCGCCCGCGGCGTCTGCGTTCGGCGCGGTCTCCTCAGCGGCAGGCTCGTCGGCTCCAGCCATGCCCTCAGTGGCAGTGGCGTTGCCGCCGTCGCCTTGCGCGACCTCCTCGCCGGCGGTATCAGTCTCCATCCGCTCCGGCGCAGGAGGATCTAGCGGAAGAAAAAGGAAAGAAAAGTTCAAGCAAATATCCAAAAAGACAAGTCCAAGAAGATAAAGCTACAAGACTCACCTTCGCGGACTTCTTCGACGACAGGCTCCCTCGCCGGGGAGTCCTCCCTTGGCGGTGGAGCGGTGGCCCCTGCTGGCGGAGGGCCGCTCGCGCCCTCCCTTGGCGGGGTGGCCACCCTCGTCGGGCTGCTCGCCCTTGGCGGGGTACTCGCCCTTGGCGGAGTACCCATCCTTGGCGGAGCGCTCTCCCTAGCCGGGGAGCTCGCCCTTGGCGGGGAGGGTGGAACCTGTGGCTTGTCGGGGGTAGTCTCCGGGCGCTCCTGCGGTTGCGGCTCCACTTCTGCACAAGACAAACAAGACAAACAAGACAAACAAGGCAACAAGATGTTAGTACAAGCAAAAACCTCAAGCGCGCCCGACGAACGGAAAGCTCAAGACCAGACTTACGCTGGGGGCTGCTCCTCGGAGCAGCGGGTTGATCCGCAAGTTCGTCGCCGGTGCGTCCCCTGTCGCCGCGACGGGCGAGTCGTCTTCGACCTCGACCACGGGGATCTTGGCCCTCTTCGCCATCCGCTGGGCCAGGGTCCTGAAAGCAAAGCAAGAACAAGATCAGAATCATCAAAGAGAGAATCAAGGCAGAATCGAAGAAGTTACAAATTATAAATGCTTACTCCTCTTCCTCGTCGTTGTCGGAGCTGAGGGCGGAGAAATCGAACTCCACCTGAGTTGCTCCCGCACGAGGAGCAGGAGGAGAAGGCTCCCTCGGGCGCTTGGTGGTCTCCGGGGCTGGGGGCTGCGAAGACCCAGCCTCCGTTGACGCCGAGGCCCGAGGAGCAGGCGGAGCGGCCGCTTCGCTCCGGGAGGATCCCCCTCCGCTTGGCGCTGGTGCGCGGGGCGCCTCCGGCGCGGTTTGACTCGTCCTGGTGGCGCGCGTCGCCCGTCGAGTAGGCTGCTGTCGAGGCGCTCGCGTCCTCGTCGCCGTAGCCGCCTTGCGGAGGCGCTTCCTCGGTGTTTGCTTAGGACTTGCCGGAGGCGGGGAGTTCTCTGAGGACGAGGAGGCGTCGTCATCAAGTCCCAGAGATCCGCCGGTGTCTTCATCGGCCCCGGCGTCCTCCTCCTCCTCCCCGGCAGGCCCGCTGGGTCCAGCATCATGCCCTGCGGCCTCGCTCCCTCCGGCGCCTCCGCTCCCTCCGGCACCTCTGTTCCCTCCGGCAACCTCGCTTCCCGCGGCGGCCTCACTCACAACCCCGGGAATCCCGGCATGCCTCAGGGAAGGAACCCTGGCGAGCTCGTCGGGTGGAAGCTTAAGCAGCCTGCGGATTTCTGCCTCCTCTGCTTGGCACGACACGTCCGCAGCCTCTGCTTCGTCGACGGTGAATCCGAAATCTCCCGCCGCTGCAGCTGCGGTGGCCTCTTCCATCCGGGAAGCAATATAGGCTATATCCCGCTCCGTGGTGGCCCGGGTGAGACCCTTGTTCTCCTCGGTGTTCTTGGGCACCTCGACCAGGTTGTCAAAGAAACTCAGAATCGCGTCCGGCGGAGGCTCTATCCAGGTGGGGTCGACGCCGTGGGAATCGCACGCGGGCATCATCGCGCGCAAGGAATCCCGGGCAGTGCTGTTGCACAGCGGCACCACTCCCCGGGGAGATCTAAACCACTCTGGATGGGCCGGGTCATGCTTGAAGAGTTCCCGGACCATCCCCTTCAGCTCCAAAGCAGTGAAGTTGAAGTTCAATCCCGGGCGCAGCCTCATAATATCCGCCGCATTGCCAAATTCCCATGCTGGCCTTTTCCTTTCTTGTAAAGGGGCAATGCGGCGGCGGAGGAAATCTGCCCCTACCTCTCCGATGGTCAGTTTGGCTACCCGGAGACGAAGTATCCTGATGAGGGCGATATTGAGCTTGCCGTCCTCCGGGGCCAATTCGCTCCAGTCTCTGCCGCGCACTATGGCTGTTGTGCGCGGCGCAGTGAAGGGCTCCGACCTATCCTCCACTACCCAGCACCAATCCGCGCGCCATTCTTCCCACTTGTCGCGGAGTTCTCCCTTCAGGTATGAGTCCTTCTTGTTCAACCGGAAGATCCAGGAGATGCCGCCGGAAAGGGGAGCGCCAGCCTCTACTCTAGGCATAAAGAAATGGCGAAAGAGTGCTACGTTTGGATGGATCCCCACATAGTTTTCGCACAGATGTGCGAAAACGGCCATCGTAAGGATGGCGTTGGGGGTGAAGTCTAGGAGGTGGAGGCCGTATGTGTTCATAATGTCACAGAAAAACTCCGAGTACGGAGGGCACAACCCACAATGGAAGAAGACAGCGAAGAAGAAATACCCGCCGGGATACAGATCTCTGGCGACGGCGGGGAAGACTCTGGTGCGGGGATGAGCCTTGGTCTCCCCGGACCAGAAGAGGTAGTACTTGTTCCACAGCTCCCTCGCGCTGAGCCTCGGCGCGAAGACCACGTTCCTCTTCCGCAGGGCGGCAAGCTTCGCCGCCTGCTCGGACTTCTCCTTCTTGGTCTTCTCCGCTTTCGCCTTCTCGCTCTTCGGAGCCATGGCGGAGGAGGCGAGGGAAGGGGCGAGGAGCTCGACGGCGCCGCGGATGCGGAAGGCGGCGGAGGAGGGGTGGAGGCAAAGAGCAGCGGAGGTTTTCTGGAGGATGAAGGCGCAATGAAGACGAAGGAGGGAAACTGCCCCTGCTTCCTCTGCTTTTAAGGGGGGAGTGGGGGACGCTCCGCATTTCCCATTAAAGAACGAGGCCACGATCTCTCCCACGACGCCGCAATCGACGCGTGCCGTTAGGGAGGGGCGCGGCGGATGCGGAAGGGGATTCGGCGTGCCGTGGGCCGCGCGTGCCCGTGCACTGTTTTGGGCCTGGCCCAACAGCGCTCGGCACCGTGTGTGGCCCAGGCCCGGGGGCTCCTGTCGGTGTACTAAGATAGGGGTACCTTAGTACCCCAACTTGTGCACGGGCAGTAACAGCTTCCCGCGGCAGGGTTTACCACGTGCTCGCCGGAGACCTTTCTGGTCCCCATAAAGCCATTCAAAAACAAAGTATACAAGTCAGAAGATCAAGACCCCGGCAAGTGGAGCTTGCCGGGAAGGCCGCACCAGGCTCAAGATTATCGCATTAACACAAGACCCTGGCAAGAGGAGCTTGCCAGGAAGACCAGAAGGCTGCATCTCAGAAGACATGCCTCGGCGCACCCTGCGCCCAGGCAGGGCCCGGGGAGCGACAAGCTTCCGGGCCCGGCAAGATCAAGACCCCGGCAAGGTGCTTGTCGGGGGAAGCCTGCGCTGTGTGCCCGTGCTCCAGCTCATCGGCCCACGCGTCGCCCTGGGGCCCTTCCAGGGACGCATGGCGGATGGCTGTGCAGCCTGGGGGACACGGTGGCACTCCACGGTGACGAGGCTATCGCCGTGGCGAACGGAGGCGCATGGACGGGTGCTTTTGGGGTCGACGGTGACGGGCATTTAAGGCCCTTGTCCCCCACTGTCAAAGTTAGGTGAAGACCACTGTTCACCCACTGTTCATGCACTGTTTCCGCACTATTACAACTACCACCAAAGTTACATTTTTACCCTCCTCTACATTGACACCTGTCGGTGACCCCTTGAGCTATAAAAGGAGGCCCATGCACAACGTAGAAAGGGTTCGGAACCTAGACAGCTCTCTTGCTCGGTGTAGCTAGTTCTTCAAGCTCCCGAGCCCAAGAACTCAATACAATCCAAGCAGGAGTAGGGTTTTACGCGTCCGCGCGGCCCGAACCTGGGTAAACCGCCCGCGTGTGTTCCTCGATCCGCTCTTCGTGCTCCCTCCGCTCCCTTACCGCAACGTAGAAGGGGCTCCGGTCCCATAGGTGTTCGTGGCGGACAGTTTCCCCCGACAAAACCCGAGGTCTGGTATATACCTGTAGCATCACCCATCCGGTCATGGCCTGAGACGAGATACGCGCGGCTACTATCAGGGTGTTGGCACGCTGAGAGGTCTTGCTGGATTAGTTTTACCTTTGTCGAAATATCTTGAGCACGGGATTTCGAGAATACTCGGGTCTTCCCACCTTGGAGTTGCGACTCCACGGATCGTGAGCTTGTGATGGGCTAAGTTGGGACACCCCTGCAGGGTTTTTGATCTTTCGAAAGTCATGCCCGCGGTTATGTGGCAGATAGGAATTTGTTAATATCCGGTTGTAGATAACTTGACACCATATCCATAAGAATACACTACCTGTGTGAGTAACCGTGATGGTATCTTTCCGAAGGGCTTCGGGAAGTGAACACGGTGGGGTTATGTTTGACTGTGAGTAGCTAGGATCACTTCTAGATCAACTTGGCGACCGTTGGCACATATTCTCCTCTCGCTCTGAACTCGTAAGCTAGTTGCTTAGTGCTTGCTGCAAACACTTTAATAACCTTTCCACACCTAAAGGATTTGTTAGTTTTGATACCCGGGAATGGGATTGCTGAGTCCTTGTGGCTCACAGATTACAACACACACCAGATGCAGGTACCGCTGAAAACAATTCAGGAGATGGATCAGAACTTCACTGGTAGTTCGATGAAGAGCGTGGTCGTTACTATGTATCCTATCCCGATGATCAGTAGTGGTTCTTACTAGGAGTGATCCGGGCTTGTGTTGTGGTATCTTTTCTCCTTTGGATTTTGTCCGTAGTCGGACCCTGTGTTATTTGGATGAATGTATGTTATTGTATTCATTGTGTGACGTGGCGAGTGTAAGCCAACTATCGTTTACACTTTCATCCCCGAACTTTTACATGAGTTGTGCAAAGATACCACGCTTGCGATCATTCCAGAATGCGCTTATGTCTCTAAGTCATGCCTCGACACGTGGGATACATATTCTCATCCTGGGCATTACAAGTTGGTATCAGAGCCTTCTCCAACCTAGGAGCCCCCTGATTGATCGAACCGCTGACGGTTGAGTCTAGGCACACACAAAAATGTTTTGAGTCCTATATATATATATCAAAGAGTAGGATTTCTTTTTACTCCTCATCCCCTTCATCGCTTTGGTGAGGACTCCTGACGTTGTTCTATCTTCACTACTCTCAAAATTTCACCAAATTGTTTTTAGGATCACGCGAGTATTGTTTGGATTGTTCCGATATCTTTGTGACGAGATCATTGTTCTCGATGCCTCCTGTCATTTAGGGGTTGTGGCAGTGTCCCGGGGAGTTAAGCTCCGATGTGTTGCGTCACAAATGTATCGTGGCAGTTCTAGAATACCGGAGGCGACCGACATCGAAAACTCTTCTATGCATGTCTGGTGGTGAGATAACCCCGACGTCACCCAGTACAGGGGAGATAGTTCGGGAGTATTGCCACAACTAGTATAGCGGATGCGTTTCGAAGGTCCGAGGTAAATAGTTTCCGAAGATGACTGGTTATGTGTTGACGGATGGATACAGCTTCCCCTGTATCCCCAACACCAGATTGCATAACCGGAAAGCTTCAGGAATTAATAGGAGGGTTTCAAGTAGCCTGTAGGTAATCTTCCAACGGGTGCATGGTATGAGGTTTGGGGTTCAACATCTAGTGAAGAGGTTTCATGGGTGATGTTCCAATTGGGAGTTGCATGTTAAAGGATCCTTGGCTATGCTGATCCGGGGATTGCAAGACCCTTTATAACACGTGCCATGGGGCATTCAGCATGAACATGTGGGACGAAACCTCTATTATGTATTTGTTCCATCTATACCTTGTTGTTATATTCTATCATTTTGTTCTCCCAAGTGGCTTCTCGACAAGTTGTTGTACCATTAAGCTATGGAATTCATTCGTTCAATTTTGTTCAGATGTTCATTGTGAAGACTATATGTTGCATATATCTAGTCGTTGATTCAGCTTATCTATTATTTGCTTCAATGGCTAATAGTTGTCATTATCTTCAGGATGGCTCCTAAGAAAGTTCCCAACCCAAACAAGGAGGGTGAAGAAGAGCGTCCTCCTTCCCCTCCTCCTTCTTCTGAGGCATGGAGAGCGATTTATGCAGGCAACCAACTAAAACACCCATATGCTCACGCAGATGATGCAGAATTTCCAAGCCAATCAAGCAAATCAAGGCAATCAAGGGAACCAAGGCCAAGGAAATCTGTTCAATCAACCTCACTTTGCGACTCTGAACCAATTCTTGGCAAACCAACCAAAGTCTTTCAGTTTTCACGTTGATCCACTCGATGCGGAAGATTGGATCACAGACATCAAGAAACACTTTGAATGCAGTAACGTCAGAACTGAAGATTATGTCAAGTTTGCCGCCTTCCAACTCAAAGACCAAGCTGCAGATTGGTGGCAACGGTACAAAGACTCCAGAGGTGGTCGTGAGATCTCGTGGACTGATTTCTGCCGTGATTTCCGTTCTCATCACATTCCAACAAGTGTCATTGAAGGCATGCGTGAGCAATTCCGCAACCTGAAGCAAGGCACCATGTCCGTCTATCAATACAATGTCAAGTTCCAGAATCTTGCCCATTATGCGAAGCAAGACATCCCCGATGCCAAGAGCAAAATCTACCAGTTCCGAGGTGGTCTGAAAGATGAAATCCAACTTGCACTCACCTTGTTTGAGCCGGATGAATTTGACCAATTCTACAACATGGCTCTCAAGCAAGAGGCAGCTCGGCTCAGATGTGAAGCTTCCAAAAGGAGGATAAGAGATGTTGTTCACTCCTCCTCTTCCTCTCAAGTGGTTGCCAAGCAGCAGAGGTTCTGGCTACCGCCTCCTCCAGTGCTCCATCCTCCAAGCAAAAACAAGCACTCAGGTGGTCGTGGATTTTCCCACCCACCCAACCCAAGAAAATAGTCAAAGCCTTAGTTCCAAGCTCCAAGACCAAGCGGTCCTTATCATTGGCCACTTTTAGAAGTTACTTGCAACAAGTGTTCTCAGAAGGGTCACTATGCCAACAAGTGTCCCAACCCAAGGCGCCTTCCGCCTCCTCCACCTGTCAGCAATGCTATTGTCAAGCACAATCCCAAGCATGCAAGAGTGAACCTGATGAATGCAACTCAAGCAGAGGATTCTTCTGATGTGATAATTGGTAATCTTCCGGTTAACTCAATTCCTGCTAAAGTCTTGTTTGATTCTGGTGCATCGTTGTCCTTCATTTCACAACCTTTTGCATCGAAGCAAAATTTTGACATCAAAAGTTTACCAAGGGAGTTATCAATTATTTCTCTGGGAAAACGAATGCATTCTAGCGTGTTTGCTCCAGACATATCTATTCATATGGGTGATTACAATTTTCTGGTTTCCCCGGTTGTTCTCGGTAACTCGGACATTGATCTTATTCTTGGGATGGATTGGCTCTCGAAGCATGATGCTCTTATTGATTGTGCAAACAAGGAGGTCAATCTAACTCATCCTTCCGAAGACGTGATTATATTCGCTTCTCAAAATAACACAATCAAGATATTCTCTCTTAATGATAAGGGCGAGATTAATGCCATTTCTCATATTCTGGTGGTTTGTGAATATGAGGATGTATTTCCTGAAGAGCTTCCAGGCATGCCTCCCAACCGTCCAGTTTAATTCGTCAGTGAACTTGAACCCGGTACCGAGCCAGCCTATCGGCGTCCGTACTTTCTCCTAAAGAGTTGAAGGAGCTGAAGAAACAACTCGATGAGCAAGAACGTATGGGTCTAATCAGACCAAGTATTTCTCCTTGGGGCTGTGGTGTTCTTTTTGTCAAGAAGAAGGATGGTACGGAACGATTGTGCGTTGATTACCAGCCATTGAACAAGAAGACAATAAAGAATAAGTACCCGCTCCCCAGTATCAATGAATTGTTCGAGCATCTCAAAGGAGCCAAGGTTTTCTCGAAGCATGATCTCCGGATGGGTTACCATCAGATTCGTATCCGTGAAGAGGATATTCCCAAGACCGCATTCAGAATGAGTTATGGCTCTTATGAATACACGGTCATGTCTTTTGGCCTTGCAAATGCTCCACCCACTTTCTTTCGGATGATGCACTTCATATTCAACCCCTACACCAATGAATTCGTGCTCGTCTACCTCGATGATATCTTGGTATTCTCCAAGAATAAAGAAGACCATGCCAAGCACCTCCGTTTGGTCCTTGACAGGCTCCGTGAGCACCAGTTCTATGCGAAGTTCTCCAAATGTGAATTCTGGCTTGATAAAGTCCTCTATCTTGGCCATATTATCTCTGCCGAGGGCATTTCTGTTAACCCCGAGAAGGTTGAAGCTATTGTAAATTGGGAATCTCCTCAGAATGTTAAACAACTCGGAAGTTTCCTCGGTCTCGCAAGCTATTGCAGAAGGTTCGTTGAGAACTTCTCCAAGATTGCCAAGCCTCTTTCCAACCTGTTGCATAAGAATGTCAAGTACTCATGGACTACTGATTGTGATGTGGCATTCAAGACACTCAAAGAGAAGCTCATTTCTGCTCTGGTTCTTACTCCTCCGGATGAGTCCAAGCCTTATGAAGTCTTTTGTGATGCTTCATTGCAAGGTCTTGGTGGTGTTCTCATGCAAGACAAGAAGATCGTTGCATACACTTCACGTCAGCTTAAACCAAATGAGAAGAATTACCCCATGCATGATCTTGAGCTAGCAGCAGTTGTTCATGCCTTGATCATGTGGAGACACCTTCTGTTGGGCAGAAAAGTGGACATCTTCACCGATCACAAGAGCCTGAAGTACATCTTCACCCAACCAAACCTTAACCTTCGCCAGACTCGTTGGGTTGAAATGATTCAAGAGTACGATCCAAGCATTTAGTATACTCCTGGCAAGGCCAGTGTCATTGCAGATGCCTTGAGCAGAAAGGCTTATTGCAACAGTCTCCTTATCGAACCATTCCAACCTGAACTTTGTGACTTTCAGGAAGCTCAACCTCCAAGTGGTTCCACAAGGATTTCTTGCCAACCTTCAAGTTGCTCCTACCTTGGAAGATCAAATCCGTGAGGCCCAACTCAGCGATGCTATGGTGCAGAAAGTGAAACATGGTATTGCAAAGGGTACTCCTAAGTACAAGTGCTATCGCATTGATGACAGGGACACTTTGTTCTTTGAGGACAGACTTGTGGTTCCCAAAGGTGATCTCAGAAAGCTCATAATGAACGAAGCACATGACTCACTTCTCTCGATACATCCAGGAAGCTCCAAGATGTACCATGACCTCAAGTAATCCTATTGGTGAACTCACATGCAAAGAGAAATTGCTCAATTCGTGAATGAGTGTGATGTCTGCAGAAGAGTGAAGGCACAACATCAACGTCCAGCCGGACTCCTTCAACCTCTACCTATTCCCGAGTGGAAATTTGATCACATTGAGATGGATTTCGTCACCGGTTTTCCCAAGTCCAAGCGAGGAAATGTTGCTATCTTTGTGGTGATTGACATGCTAACTAAAGTGGCTCATTTTCTTCCACTCAAAGAATCCATCAATGCAGCTCAACTGGCAGAGCTGTACACCTCCATAATTGTCTCTTTGCATGGCATCCCTCAAGTAATCTCCTCAGATCATGGAAGTTTGTTCACTTCCAAGTTCTGGGATTTCTTTTAGTCAGCTATGGGTACCAAGATTCGCTTCAGCACAGCTTTTCACCCTCAGACTAGTGGTCAAGTCGAAAGAGTGAACCAACTTCTTGAAGATATGCTCAGAGCTTGTGTCATCTCCTTCGGTATGAAATGGGAAGATTGCCTTCCATTTGCCGAATTCTCCTACAACAACAGCTTCCAAGCAAGTGCAGGCAAAGCACCGTTTGAAATTCTCTATGGCAGAAAGTGTCGTACCCCTCTCAACTGGTCCGAGACTGGTGAACGTCAACTCCTTGGCAATGATTTGATCTCAGAGGCCGAAGAAATGTGCAAAGTCATACATGAGAATCTCAAGGCCGCGCAATCGCGCCGAAAGAGCTACTATGACCGCAAGCATCGTGACTTGGCTTTCGACATTGAAGATCATGTCTATCTCCGTGTTTCTCCCATGAAGGGCACTCAGAGGTTTGGTATCAAGGGCAAGCTTGCTCCAAGTACGTGGGCCCTTTCAAGATTCTTGACAAGAGAGGCGATCTAGCCTACCAACTCGAGCTTCCCTCCAACTTTGCAAATGTGCACGATGTGTTTCACGTGTCACAACTCCGCAAGTGCTTAAAGACGCCTGAACGCACCATTCCTTTCGAAGAGATTGATCTTCAGCAAGACTTGTCTTATCGTGAGCACCCCGTTGCTATCCTTGAAGAAACTGAGCGCAATACCCGCAACAAGTCCATCAAATTCTTGAAAGTGAAGTGCTCACACCATACCGACTGTCGTGGTTTTGTCACGGCAGATGTCCTAGCAAAAGGACTTAGTCGTGAGGCGATCGCTACGGGTTAGCTTAAAGGGGTTAAAGCGGACAAGGACACATGGATTTTATACTAGTTCAGCCCCTTCGATGAAGGTAAAAGCCTACGTCTAGTTTGGTGTAATATTGCTAGGGTTTCGATGACCAGGGAGCGGATCCGCTTTGCCTGTGTCTCGAGCTGTTGTTCTCTGCCCTGAACCGTTGCCGGGTCGTCCCTTTATATAAGAGGTGACGCCCGGTCCGGTTTACAGAGTCCCAAGGCCGGCTTATAAACGTATCCGGCTCGGTCTCTATTCTTCCTATCTTACATCACAAGTTTTACACATCATATGGCGGTTTACACATCATGGGCCCTAACGCCTCTTGGGCTTTAAGCTTCTTGGACTAAAGCGCCTTGCTCCATGTTCGGCCGGGCTTCAGTAGTAATGATCTCTATAGGCATAAACTGGCCCCTCCTGGGCAGTTTACACCTAATAGTAATATCCCTGACATTAGGCCCCAGATTGATTTGAACATGTTCATGTCAATCTTCAATGTTCTGCATAGATTTCCCTCCTCGCAGCTTCAAATGCTTCATAAACCGGTGTGACGTCATCTTCTCAGATCGCTCTGAACCACCATGACGTCATCTGCACATTTAATACTTGTACCTGTTTTATTTATCTTTTATTCATTAAAGCTCCGAAGATCGAGGCGACGGTATCGTTCATATCCACTTTTCGGCTCCTCGATTCCCACGCCTGCCGTTTTATCCTTTCGGCTTATAAATAGGGCAGAGGGGCATCTCTTTTTCCCCCTTGCCTCTTCTTCTTCCTCCGTCCATCCGCGCTTGAGCTCCGCCGTCGTTCGTCAAGCTCTGCATCCTCGTCAAGTCCGGCCGCTGCGTCAACCTGATTGTTCCAGAGACTCGCTGGCACTTCTCCGCACCTGACGCCTCGGGTACGTCTTCTCCTTACCCCGTTTCTAGATCTTGTTTTAGGGTTTCCTCATATGAGCTTACGGATAGGCATTGTTCTTTGCAGTTCTTCACCATAGCCCAGTAGTTTCGCCGTAGATCTAAATCTCCTAGTTGATAACCGTAAGAGTAACTCCGCTCCTTCGCCGTGGCTTTAACTTTCCAATATGACTAGTTAGATTGCATCTGCTAAGACCTTCATCGCGTTTGCAGAATATAACCTTGAATATCTCTGAATTTTCAACATGATGTAGATCCGTATTTCCCCGCTGTCTGTGCGAAAACTGTTTCTTCATAGTTTTAGATCTACATCCTGTTTACCTTTGTTGGCGGTTTAGCTTTTTCAGCCTCTATAGTCCGGTAGATGTCACTGTTATAGTTGTTACAGATACTTTAATCCGGTAGATTCCATTAGGCCCCTGCCTAAACCACCGTTTAGGTCAATACCTGTATAGAGCATGCCGATTTAAACTTGCTTAGATTGTAAACCAGCTCTTCACTGTATTTTCAGACTTTCCTTCCGAAACAATGACCACTCAAGCCAAGCAGTTTGTCTCCTGCAACTGGGTTCCATCCCGGATTACTGAGGAGGATTTGGAGAAAATGGCCTCAATTGGCGGTTTAAGCCCAAAGAATGTCCTTCACTGGAGGGTTCCCGGATCAGAATGTCCTCGAAAGCCCAAAGAGGGAGAGGTTGTTGTCTTCTTTCACCACTTGGCCCGGGGATTCAACCCTCCCGGGTCAAAGTTCTTCCGTGATGTGTTAGCAAATTTCCAGCTTCACCCGCAAGATATTGGTCCCAACTCTGTGTCAAACATTTGCAACTTCCAAGTCTTTTGTGAAGTTTATCTGCAAGAGGAGCCGTCAGTGGAGCTATTCCGGGATTTCTTTCACCTAAACCGTCGTACGGAATTTCACGACGGTCCAAACACTGAACTCGGCGGGATGTCTATTCAGAAAAGGAAGGATGTTAGCTTTCCTCACGCCAGTCTCCACAGCCATCCAAAGGATTGGAACCAGACTTGGTTCTACTGCGTAGATACTTCCCCGGAAGGTGAAAATCCATTGCCGGGTTATCGCTCCCACCGTCTTCCAGAAAACCACCCTTTTCCACAGCGGCTAAGTGCCCAGGAGCGAGCTCAGTATGCCCCACAGCTTTCAAAGCTCAGGTCCTTTGTGGCCAATGGTCAGACAGGGGTTGACTTCGTCCGTTGCTGGCTTTCCTGGAGTGTTCTCCCGCTAAGCCGGCGTTCCAGCTTAATGTGTGAGTATACTGGGAATCCCAAAGACCCTTTGTGCCACACAGAGGCAGTGCTATCAGAAAACGAGGTCAATGAATCCGTCAAGAAGCTGCTGAACTTACCTATAGAAGCTTGCAGTCAGACCGGCTTGGCACCCTTCTGTGTGACCAGCAAACCACCATCGGTAAAAAACTCTTCCCTATTGTTTTGCTTTGTTTTAAGGGACATTTACATTTATGCCCCTAATTTGCGCCCACTCTCAGATTTACCCCTAAAAAAATCGTGTGCTCAAATTTGCCCCTCTTCCGTTAAGTGCGCTTACAGAAATGCCCTTCCGTACATTTTCTGTCCAGTCAAAGGCCTTTGACCGTTAAGTGCGCGTATAGAAAAATCTAACGGTCAAAGGCCTTTGACTAGATGGAAAATGTACGGAAGGGCATTTCTATAACCACACTTAACGGAAGAGGGGCAAATTTGAGCACATGATTTTATTAGGGGTAAATGTGAGTGGGTGGTTCGAGTTAGGGGCTGAAATGCAAATGGCCCAGTTTTAATCCGTCTGCAGCACTTGTCTTGAAATGTCTTTATTTCTTTCAACAGGACAATGACCCTTTCTGGAAAAGGAAAACCCAGGATAAACCGGCGAAAGCAACTCGCCAAAAGACCCAGGCTGTCAAGAAAAACAAGAAAAAGAATACTGTCGCGTCGGGATCCAATGCGGAAGAAGATGAACCGGCCTCCAAGGTACCACCTAATTCTTTTGTCTTCCTTGTTCTTTTCTTTATCTGTATTTTTATTAACAATGTCTGCTCCCAGGGACACGCTGAAGGCATTAAAGCGGACAATGTTGAGGTAATCACACTTTCTTCCGATTCAGAACCTTTGCCAACATCCAAAGTTCATCGAGCAACCCAGAAAGTACAATTTTCTCATCCTTTTGCTTACTTGGACCCAAACTTTCTTTTGAAGAAGCAGCAACATGAAGCTCGCTGCACCACTCATCATAGTGGTCATGCTATTGAATCCACCGGATTAACGCACACTCCAGCTCGGAGGCGTCGTTCCGAGGTTTTACTTACTCCAAATGCTCTTTACCCCAAAGCAGGTCTTATTCGACAACCCCTTAATCCGTCTGACTCGAATTATCAGGAAACACCTCATTCATCCTCTGGCGAATCAACAGCCACTCAAATTCCTCCCCTCAAGACTGTTCCTGGGTAAGCTGTTTTTTGCTTGTCCCGGTTTAACATTTGTTTTTGACTCTTCTGATTTTCATTATCTTTTAACTTTCACAGTAAACCCAAGCCTAGTAAAAAGGCCAAACTGAGTAAACCGGCAGTCGACAATACCACTCCTGAACTGGCAGACAATCCTGAACTTGCTGAACCTTCCGAAGATAATGCTGAGATTCCGCATGATGATCCTCCTCCTATGGATCATGACGTTTTGTTGATCAGGGGAGCGATCCAATGGATCGTGACCTTGAACCGGCCAGCCCTGCCCGGGCTAGTCCTGCTCCTGCTAGTCCCCCTAAGCAAGCGGCCGCTTCACCTGGCGATGTTGAAATCACTGGGACTGGTTTTACTACTCCGGGGGAGCCTGTCGCTTTGACCAAGCATACTGCCAAGGAAGACAATCTCAACAAGGACAAGGGCAAGTGGAGTACTGATTTGTCCAGCTACGCTCAGCTCAGCGCGCAGGAACTCCATTCCGGATATTTAAACCGGCTTTTCACCAGCCGTGACCATGAAGCTGGATTGGTAAACTTAATGAAGGAGCGTTACGAGGTAACCTCTCTACTTTTGACTTGTCCTCTATTTCTGCTTGCATCTTGTAACTTTATCCTTCTGCCATCGTAGCCCCCAAGTGTCGGTTTAGCCGTTTAGGGTGAACCGGGACTTCAGTAGACCCAGTAGACAGTTTTGTTTTGCACATGTGTATCCCCCAAGGGCCGGTTTACTTCCTTTAGGATGAACCGGGACTTCTACTTGAACTCAGAACAATGTCACATTAGCCCCCAAGTGCCAAGTATATAACTTGATATGTGCTTGGGACTTTGACTGAAATGCTTCATGAATATATAATGTACTTTCATTTTGGCAGACTGATTTAAACCAGAAGACCTCTGAAGTGACCAAGCTCCGGGATAACTTGAAGTTCCAGGAGACTGCTGCTGTCAAAGTCAAGGACGAGCTTACACTTGCTTTAGCAAGTATAGAGAAGCTGAAGAAAGACTTTGAAAAAAAGCGGTCAGACTGGGACGCTGAAAAGGCTGCCTTGGAGAAGAGACCAATGATGCAGAGGCTGCTCTTAATCCCGTGACAGAGGAACTGTCCGGATTGAAGCAGCAGATCAATGACATGACGTCTGCCATCTTTGGTAAATACTTGTTAACACAACCCTGGACCTTGCAATCCTGTACCGTTCCGGTTTGATTCATAATTTTAATGCAAGGAGGCGTATCACTCATCTTGGTGATGATGTGCGAAAGAAATTGAAAGCTGCATATACTCTGGTGAAGCAGCTATATTCCGGCGCTCAAAGAGCTATCAGTGCTATCTCGCATAACAAACCGGCTCCTAATACCATCAAGGGTACTTTGGAAAAGCTATGGATTCTGCCTACCCGCCTCATAGAGGTGAAGAAGTCGTGTGCAAGGGCAGGTGCTGTGATGGCGTTGACTCGAGCGAAAGCTTGGGTTCCTGATTTTGATCCGGCGGAGGCGATGAATGGCTACCCAAGTATGAAGGAAGATGGATCAGCCTTTTCCAGCGACGACTTACGTGCATTAACCAAGGATATGCGGCCTCTGGCTAGCAAACTTGCTGACGAGGCTGATCTGTCTAGATATCATCCAGGATACGATGCGGAGAACGTGCGGGCGGAGCGTCCGGCTTATGAGATTGAAAATCTTATTCCGCCCGTTCGTAAGCACACTTTTGCTCCTAACATTGATCCATCAGACCTCGTGAATGACGAAGTTTATTTCCGGGCGCTGACCAAGATTGACTGGACCACTACTGATTTCCAGCAGCTGGAAGAGACCGCCGAAGAACCGGAGCAAGCTGTTCCTCAATCTTCACGACGAGCTGACGCAGAATCTTAAACCAGTGCTGGTTTAAAGTTTATGTTCCAGTGCTTAAGAAAAACTAATATTCTTTTGGGCTCTCCAGCGCCTTGTAATAGGATAGCTAAGATACTTTCTGTTCGTCACACACTATCTTCTGTGAGATTGCTTCAGTTGGCAACTTCTTAAATATGTCTTGCTTTCAATGCCTTTGACGGTTTATTTTACCTGCTTCTGCATAAAACAATGTTCAAAGTGTCCTGGCTGTTTATCGCCGGACGGGTCATAATGCCCAAACACAGGTCTAAGTTTATAACTTGAACTGTGTATAAAGTATAAAGTATGTATCATACCTGTGATTAAGTGTATCACGATAAACCTTAATCCGACAGGAAGAAATAATGATCCAAGGTGCAAGTACCGGTGACTCCCTTGATTATTTGTCGGTTCATCGTGAAAACCGAACCAGGTTATGATGAACTCCGGTTTAGCTGTAGTTAGTACTGGTGTTTGTAACCCAGACAGTAACTCTGTAAATGCAGGTGTAGTGGCTACTTATAGTCATCCACTCCCTGAATCAATGGACTTGGATAAAAACCAATGACCTGGAAGATAAAGATTTTATAAAACATAAAAAATTAAAAATAAACTTTTGGGCAAATAAGACCATGTAGCCGAGGCTTTTTACGAGCTGCTAGGCTCCAAATTCGAGGCTTTTTATGAGCTACCAGGCTACTGTCATTAACCATTTTGCAAAGCCTGTTAAGATGGTCCTCAATCCTTAACCAAATCATCAATGTTTAATGCTACCAAGTTCAAAAATCTGTAAAGATTGACTTGTGTAATCACTTGCTGATCGTCAATTTAACGTTACCAAGTTCAGGGTCTGTAATGATTGACTTGTGTATACGTTCGACGGGTCGTACCAGGTTTACCTGGACGGAGTGACTTACTTAATGCAGGCAGGCTAATCCGGGGTTTTAGGTGTATACACCAGGCTTCCAAGCCGTGTTACTACAAGGGTTGTCAACTCGTTGATGCTTTGCATCAGGAGCCCCCATGTAGCATTTGAGGTATGCTCGTCGGGGCCTATTTTTGAGTTGTGCTAGGCATCAAAACTCTCTTTTTTCCCTCATCATCATGTGTGAATTGCTGAAGCAACCAGAGCTATGCTCTTATGATGGCCTTGATGTGGTCGCCGGTTTAAGAGGCCATAGGAAATCCCTTGCACACAGAAGCCCCCATGTGACAAACTCTTATGAAAAAGGCGGCTGATACCCCGCTTTATCGGGGGCGCCGGTTTATTATATTGATCATAATATATACATTGTAAAGATATGTACATAAAGCGGAGCCTATGGCTCAGGTGTATTAAGGTCGAAGAAGAGCGATGTTCCACAGCCGTCTAGTCTCCTCCTCCGCCATACGTGAGTCCTTATGCTCTCGAACGTCGACGAGGTAGTATGATCCGTTGTGCAGGTTCTTGCTGACCACAAAGGGTCCTTCCCAAGGTGGGGATAACTTGTGCACGTCTGTCTGGTCTTGGATGAGCCAGAGCACCAGATCTCCTTCTTGAAACGTCCTGGTTTTAACCCGGCGACTGTGGTACCGGTGCAGATCTTGCTGATAAATCGCTGATCGAGCTATTGCCGTGTCCCGTTCTTCATCAAGCAGGTCTAATGCATCTTGTCTTGCTTTTTCGTTATCAGCTTCGACGTAAGCCGCCACCCGCGGCGAGTCATGATGGATATCAGTAGGTAGGACTGCTTCAGCTCCATATACCATGAAGAAAGGCGTGTACCCTGTGGATCTGTTAGGTGTAGTGTTGATGCTCCATAGCACTGATGGTAACTCCTCCACCCAACAACCCGATGTCCTCTGCAAAGGAACCATAAGCCAGGGTTTGATGCCTCTCAAGATCTCTTGATTGGCTCTTTCAGCTTGGCCATTAGACTAAGGGTGAGCTACTGATGATACATCAAGGCGGATGTGCTCTCGTTGACAGAACTCCTCCATAGCCCCCTTGGATAGATTGGTACCATTATCAGTTATAATGCTGTGTGGAAAGCCAAACTGGAAAATCACTTTTTTGATGAACTGAACCGCCGTTGCTGCATCACACTTACTGACTGGTTCCGCTTCAACCCATTTGGTAAACTTGTCCACCGCCACCAAAAGGTGGGTCTTCTTATCTTGGGATCTCTTGAAGGGTCCAACCATATCAAGCCCCCAAGTCGCAAACGGCCATGTAATTGGAATCATCCTCAATTCCTGCGCCGGTATATGAGCACGCCGTGAGAACTTCTGACAAGCATCACATTTTCTGACCAATTCCTCTGCGTCGGCATGAGCCGTCAACCAGTAGAACCCATGACGAAACACTTTAGCCACCAAAGATTTTGAACCGGCATGATGACCACAATCTCCTTCATGGATCCCTCTAAGAATATCACAGCCTCCCTCTGGCGACACACACCGCTGAAACGCCCAGAAATACTGCGATGATGAAGTTCTCCATTGACAATAGTCATTGACTTGGATCGCCGGACTATCTGTCTGGCCAAGACTTCATCCTCTGGTAACTCACCTCGGTTCATGTATGCCAGGTAGGGAAGCATCCAATCTGGAATAACATGAAGTGCCGCGACCAATTGTGCCTCCGGATCAGGAACAGCCAAGTCCTCTTCTGAAGGTAAATGTACCGATGGATTGTGTAATACATCCAAGAAGGTATTAGGTGGGACCGGCTTACGTTGAGAACCCAGCTGGCTTAACGCATCAGCCGCCTCATTCTTGCGCCGGTCTATATGATCCACTTGATAACCCTTTAAGTGTCCAACAACAGCATCTACCTCTCGTCGATATGCTGCCATAAGTGGATCTTTGGAATCCCACTTGCCAGACACTTGCTACGCCACCAGGTATGAATCATCGAAGCATTTAACCCGGCTTAAATTCATCCTTGGCCATCCGTAGACCATGGAGGAGAGCTTCATACTCGGCTGCATTGTTAGTACAAGGGAACATTAAACATAGGACATAACAGAACTTATCACCTCGTGGGGAAGTTAATACGACTCCAGCCCCCGAGCCCTCCAATTGCCTGGATCCATCAAAGTGAATAGTCCAATATGTGTGATACGGTTTTTCCTCAGGTGCTTGCAAATCTGTCCAATCGTTAATAAAATCCACCAATGCTTGGGATTTTATCGCAGTACGGGGCACGTACTTCAAATCGTGCTGGCTAAGCTCAATGGCCCACTTTGCAACCCGACCCGTAGCCTCGCTGTTCTGGATTATATCCCCCAACGGAGCTGAACTGACTACAGTGATTGGATGGCCTTGAAAATAGTGCTTTAACTTCCAGTTTGCCATGAAGACTCCATACACCAATTTCTGCCAATGCGGATATCTCTGTTTTCATTCAATGAGCACCTCACTGATGTAGTAAACCGGCCACTGAACCGGATATTACTTGCCTGCCTCCTTACGCTCTACCACAATGGCAACGCTTACTGCACGGGCATTAGCTGCCACATATAACAACAACGACTCATTGTCAACTGGGGCAGCAAGGACCGGTGGCTCTACCAATTGCTTCTTCAAATCTTCAAACATAGCATCAGCAGCATCACTCGAGACAAAGTGATCTGTCTTTTTCATCATCTGGTAAAGCGGGATAGCCTTCTCCTCCAAATGGCTGATAAACCGGCTGAGCGCCGCAATACGGCCTGCCACGCGTTGGACATCGTTGATGCACGCCAGTTTAGCCAAGGATGTAACCGCCTTGATCCTCTTTGGATTAGCTTCAATCCCCCTGTTTGATACTAAGAACCCCAGGAGCTTGCCTGCCGGAACACCAAAAACACACTTATCCGGATTAAGCATCATTTTGTAAATCCGGAGATTATCGAAGGTTTCTTCCAAGTCTGTTATTAATGTCTCCTCCTTCCTGGATTTCACCACAATGTCATCCACATATGCATGAACATTCCGCCCAATCTGTCCATGAAGGCAGTTCTGCACACAACGCTCATAGGTCGCCTGGGCACTCTTAAGCCCAAATGGCATAGACACATAGGAGAAGGATCCAAAGGGAGTTATAAAGGCCGTCTTCTCCTGGTCCCTAACTGCCATCTTGATCTGATGATAACCTGAATATGCCTCCAAAAAACTTAGCCGCTCACAACCTGCCGTAGCATCAATGATCTGATCAATACGGGGGAGGGCAAAGGGATCAGTTGGGCAAGCTTTGTTCAGATCTGTGTAATCAACACACATTCGCCAGGTGCCATTTTTCTTAAGTACTAGCACCGGATTAGCCAACCACGCTGGATGAAACACTTCAATTATAAAGCCAACTGCTAAGAGCCAAGCCACTTCTTCACTAATAGCCTGGCGCAGAAATTGCTTAACCGATTTAAACTTAGGATCAATGTTGAGAGTGTGCTCAGCGAGATCCCTCGGTACACCTGGCATGTCAGAAGGTTTCCATGCAAAAATGTCCCGATTCTCATGGATGAACTCGATGAGCGCGCTTTCCTATTTTGGATCTAGGTTAGCACTAATGGTGAATTGCTTGGATGAATCGCCAGGAACAAAGTCAACCTGTTTGGTTTCTTCAGCTGATTTGAACTTCAAAGCCGGATCATGCTCTGTAGTTGGCTTTTTCAACGGAGACATATCCGCCGGATCAACATTATCTTTATAAAACTTCAGCTCTTCAGTTGCACAAACCGCCTCAGCATAAGTTGCATCACCTTCCTCGCACTCCAATGCAATCTTGCGACTCCCATGGACCGTAATAGTTCCCTTGTGACCCGGCATCTTGAGCTGTAGGTAAACATAACACGGCCTTGCCATGAACTTAGCGTAAACTGGCCGCCCGAACATGGCGTGATACGGGCTCTTGATCTTTACCACTTCAAAGGTCAAAGTCTCCGACCTGGAATCATGCTCATCTCCAAAGGTGACCTCTAAATCCATCTTGCCAACTGGATACGCTGATTTACCGGGCACCACCCCATGAAAAACTGTGTTGGACTACCGAAGCTTCTTATCTGTCAGCCCCATGCGCCGGAAAGTCTCATAGTATAGAATGTTGATGCTGCTGCCTCCGTCCATAAGCACCTTGGTAAAGTTGTAGCCACCCACCTGAGGTGCCACAACTAGAGCTAGTTGACCCGGATTATCAACCCAGGGTGGATGATCCTCTCGGCTCCACACAATGGGCTGTTCTGACCAACGCAGGTAACGCGGCACCGCCGGTTCAACAGAATGCACCGCCCTCTTGTAAACCTTCTGATCACGTTTACATAGGCTCGTGGTGAAGACATGATACTGCCCACTGCTCAGCTCCTTCAGATTATTCTGATATCCGGATTGCTGCTGCTGTTGGCGCTGTTGATTTCCCTGATTGTTATAACCGCCCTAGCCGTGCTGTTGGTTATGCTGATTGTGCTCGTTGTGGTTGCTGTTATTGCCTTGGTACCCTGAACCGGAACCACCACCTTGATAACCCGGCCCGTGAAAACCAGGACCTGATCCGCCGGATGATCCATGATCGTATCGAGACTAGTTCATGATTTCCTGCATAATAAAACAGTCCTTCGAGAGGTGTGTAGCTGGATTTTCTGCTGTACCGTGCCTCGGGCAAGGTATGTTCATCTGGCGTTCTAGATTAATAGACGGCCTCCCATTTTGTGGGGGCGGTCTACCCTTCTGGCGCTGTCCGTCCTCCTGAGCATTGGTGTTGGCCACAAAATCTGAGTTGCAATCCGCTTTACGCTTGCCGTTGTATCCTTGATTCGCCAGGTTGGGCTATGGTGCCTTACCATTCTTGTTTACCTTTCCTGACTTGTCATTATCGGAGTCTGGGTATTTGGTATTATCTGAGTCCGCATATTTCACTAAAGCGCCCATGAGTGTCCCCATGTCATCACAATTATGCTTAAGCCATCCCAACTTCAATTTCAAAGGTTCAAACCGGCAATTGCCTTCCAAGGTTACCACTGCTATGCTTGGTGTAATGCCCCAAATGTAACACTTTCCTATAATGGCAATAAAGCTTACTCTTTGATCCTTGTCATTATCCTTGTGGGTTCTTGTCATTTATTTTATTTGCATTGCCATACTTTTTATTATTTTTGCATCCTTCCATTGCTCATCATCATATCATCATGGCATCATAGTTTATTTTAGTTTGTGCATACATGAGACCATTGTGATGTTGTTGTGTGTGGGTTAAGCTAAGCCTAGCTAAAACCCTACCCCTCTTCTCCCTTCTTCTTATTATTATTCTTCTTCTTATTCTTCTCCTTCTTTTTCTTTCTGGCCTCTTCTTTGCCCTACTGTGCAAGCCACCTAGCTAGTGCCATTGTGGTTCTTTCTCCTCCTTTAAATCTTGCACCATGTGAGCAACCTCTCTACCAAATATCACCTCATTTGAATATGATTTGGTTGGGTTATAAAATATCAAGAGTTTGATCCATATTTAAACTCCTTTTATTTTTTTGCCTCTAAAAATGTCCAACTCATTTTATTTAAATAGGGCATAATTCACTGAGCATGGGGATATTTTTCTTTTCCTCTAATTCTTCTTCTTTATTTCTGTGCCTTCTTTTCTTTTCTGCCTGAAGAAATAAAAGAAAAAGAAGCAGAGCAGAAGCCTGCAGCACAACCTGGGCCTCCTCCTCCCTCTCTCTCTCTCCGAGGCCCATCTCCTTCTCCACCCGCAGCGCGGCGCCGCCCAACTCCACAGCCACAGTTGCGCAGTCGCGCCGTAGCCACTCCGAGCGCGTGGCCCCACCGGTCGGTGACCCAGTGCAGCGCCTCCGTCTTCCTCCGTCAGAAAAGCAGAGCCGCACCGCGCTCACCATCGCGCCGTCAGCTCACGGACGTCGATGCCGTGCGCCGAGCCCCTCTTTTAAACCCAAATCGTGTCCTCCACTCCTCTCTAGGTCTCCCATTTCCCCTCTCGCTGTCTGGAGAGCTGGGATCCTCCAGATCCGCCGCCCCCATCGACGCCCGAGCGCATCTGAGAGCAGCCTCTCGTCGCCGGCAAGCTCCGCGTCGTCCTCGGCCTCGCCAAAGTTGTGCACCTGCTTCCTCGATGTCGTCTTCTTCCTCTACGTCAACCACGGGGACCCGAGCGCCTCTCCGTCGAGCTCTTCTTCCTCTTCTTCCTCTACGGTGGCCGTAGGTGTTCGAGGCATGCCGTCGTCGACTCCGTCCACGCCAGGGCCAGCCGAGCACCCCGTCGTGTTTGTGGTGAGATCCTCTCTCTCCCCAAGCCCTTTTCCCCTTTCTGCGCATGCTCTAGGCCCTAGTTCCTCGTGTGCCCGATCGCGTCGCCGTCGGACCTCGTCGCCGGCGAGTGTTCCGACCTCTTTAGCTCATGCCGTGCTGCCCGTTCACTCCGCCTAGATGCGTAGGACCTCTCTGTGCTGTCGCCGTGCCGCCTAGGGCCTTGCTTCGCCTCGCCGTCGTTCTTTTGCCGCCGTGCTGTAGTTGCTCGTCGCTGGCGATGCAGTGCCCCTTAGGTGCAGCTAGTAGGTTCGTTGGATGCGGGACTCTTCAAGGAGTCTCTCGCACCCCTCCGCCATGCTAATTGGTCGCCGGAGCGGCTCCGACGAGCAGCTCCGACGAGGGCCAGTGCTCCCCTGTTCTGCCTGTTGAGGTATATGCTTCAGACATAGCGTCTTCTATCTGTCGAGATCGATGCAGTGGCGTAGTGGTTTGTCTCCGTCAGTTTCGTCAGTAGGGCGTGGGTTCGATCCCCCGCGGGCGCTATGGTAATTTGCCCCTTTTTCATTTTTATGTGAGGCTGACAGCAGGGTCCCACCTGCCAGTCTCTCATCTCCAGTCCCAGCCCCCGCGCGCACCCGCTTCGCCAACTCAGCTCCGCCGGGCCCCTCTGTCAGTGGGCGTAGCTAGCTGAGCCTAGGTCACTTTAGACCCTAGCGCCTTTTCTGTTTTATTTCTTTTTCTGTTTTTCTTTTTCTTTTCTGTTTTTCTTATTTAATTAATATCTGCATATTTATGCTTCATATGAATTTGAGCCCTATATGATAAGTTCTTAGAATTTTGTGTAGATTATGAATATGTCACTTGCTGCCATGTTTAAAAACATTTAAAATGCTGTTTGAATTTAAACTTGTTTTAAATATGCTTAAACTTGCAAAATTCATAACTAAATATCTACAACTCCAAATTTAACAAACTTTATATGCTTTTGGGGTAGAAAAATGTGTAGAATATTTTGGTGCTGTTGTTTAGCATGTTTGACAACTCTTTCACAGAAGTTTTTCAAATCTGTCCCAAATGCAAATAAATGAATATGGGAGTTTCTGGATATTGTTGTATTTATTTTCCAGCCCATTTAAATGTGATATCATGTTGCTATTATGTTAGTTGCACCCTTGCCATGTTAACCAACCTCTTTAAAACATGTTGGTTGCTTGTTTGAAATACTACATAAACTTGTTAAGTTGTTCCTTTACTTGTTTCAAGTTTGTGGTTGATCTTGTTTGGTTGTGATGATATTGCATTCTTGTGACCCTAGGCCATGCATCATGTTTTTCCTTGTTCACATGCTTCATGTTCATGCATCATGTGATTGAGCACTGCATGTTGATTGATTTTGTTCCGTTGTTGCATTGTTGTGTTTGGTTAGAGCCTGGTGACGATACGGAGTACGAGGTTTCTACCGAGGTTGAGTGTGAGGAGCAAGGTTACGTTCCCTCCGAGGATTCAACAGGCAAGATGACCTGACCCAGATATCATTACTATCTTTGCCTATGCTAGATGTCTCGCTCTTTAGCTTATTGCCTCGATGCCTATGTCTGTTTGTCAGCCTCCTATTTGTTGCCATGAACCTCTCTAACCACCCAACCTAGCAAACCTTTGATTGGCTACGTAAGCTTCGCTTAGCCCCTCTTATAGCATTGTTAGTTGCAGGAGAAGATACAAAGATTCTTGCTTCATGATGAAGTTATTCTTGGGATATCACACTATATAATCTGTTGAACTAAATCATCTATATACTTGGCAATGGGTGGAAGGCTAAGCCTTTGCTTGGTGTTTCGTTCCACTCATGCCTCCCTAGGAACCATTTAAACCGGTGTTGTGTTCCTTGATTTCGTGTCCCTAACATGGTTGGGATTTATGGGCCCCCCTCGATAACCCGCTTAGCGCTAAAGCTTTTCCAGCAAGGCCCGACATTGGTTTTACATTTGCCTAATAACTAAAACTTGCATAGGGAGTTATAAACCCTTTTCTTAATCAACAACCCGGGCCAGTGCTCCACATGAGTGTTGGTCCAAACTGGGGAGTCTGTGGGGCCACCTCGAGGAAACTCAAGGGCTGGTAAAAACCTGTAGAATCGCCCATCCGGTCGTGGCCTAAGACTAGATACACGCGGCTACTATCAGGGTGTCGACACGCCGGGAGGTCTTGCTGGATTAGTTTTACCTTAGTCAGGATATCTTGAGCACGGGATTTCGAGAACACTCGGGTCTTCCCACCTTGGAGTTGCGACTCCGCAGATCGTGAGCTTGTGATGGGCTAAGTTGGGACACCCATGCAGGGTTTTGATCTTTCGAAAGCCGTGCCCGCGGTTATGTGGCAGATGGGAATTTGTTAATATCCGGTTGTAGAAAACTTGATCATAATACACTACCAGCGTGAGTAACCGTGACAGTCGCTTCCGAAGGGGTTCGGGAAGTGAACACGGTGGGGTTATGTTTGACGTGCTTAGATAGGATCACTTCGTGATCACTTGTCGATCATTGGCACTTCTCTTCTCGCTCTAAACACGTAAGCTAGTGCTAGTGCAGCTGCAACCTTGTTCTTCAGCCTTGTTCCACACCCAGGGCTTTGATAGTTTTGCTACCCGGGAACGGGATTGCTGAGTCCTCCGTGGCTCACAGATTCTATATAACATCAGATGCAGGTACCATTGAGAACTACACAGCTGGTGGTTCAGAGTTGTACTGGGAGTTCGACGAAGAACGTGGGCGATACTACGTGTCTTATCCAGAGGATCAGTAGGTTTCTTACTAGGATGATCGGGACCTTGTGTTATTTATTTATGGTATCTTTCATTTGGATCTTCGTCCGTAGTCAGACTCTGATGTTATTTGGATGATGAGTGTTTATGTAATGCATTGTGTGACGTGGCGAGTGTAAGCCAACTACTCTTTTGCAATTTCATCCCTCTTTTACATGAGTTGTGCAAAGATACCATTCTTGAGATCATTCTAGTATGATATTATGCCTATAAGTCGTGCCTCGACACGTGGGAGGTATAATCTCATATTGGTCAATACACTTGGGTTGATGCTATTGGAGGAATGCAGGATCTCTGACACTCGACGCACCCAACTACTTGTTGACTCATGCTCTCCTTGAACGCAGGTAGCTAAATCGACGACAGACATTGGCTGCTTGCACGTGTCCTTGAAGTCATTGATAAACCGGCGGCGCAATTCGGCCCATGATCCGACGGAACTGGGTGGCAAACCCTTCAGCCAAGTACGAGCTGTGCCCTCTAGCATCATTGTGAAATACTTAGCGCATGCTGCATCATCCACATCCAACATCTCCATTGCCATCTCATAACTTTCAACCCATGCCTCCGGGGATAGATCCGCCGTGTAATTGGGCACCTTGTGCGGTCCTTTGAAATCCTTGGGCAGTTTCACATTGCGCAAAGCGGGAGTAAGACAAGGCACTCCCAGGGAGCTAGACATAACCCCCGATTCAACTGAGGTAGAAGGACGAACCGGCGTTGCCTGACGGGCTTCATGTTGTGCTGCCAACTCAGCCTCTCGGCGCTGCCTTCCCTGATCCACCACGTTCTGAGCGTTCATGTCTCCTCCTGCCGGATCATCCCACCGCGGCGGATTACGTCTCCGTGCGCTGCTTGATACGGCCGATTCATCCAGACGCCTAGTGTAACTCCGGCTTGGGCGAGGGGTTGAATAAATCCTCTCACGTCTGTGAGAATACGCTTGCTGCTGGGTTAGTGCTGTTTCCAAAAACTCCTTGGCCCGTCGTGCCTCCACCACTACAGGGGATGTTCCTTCAATGGGAAGGGTGGCCAGCCATGAAGCGGCGGCGACTATGTTATCCAACGGATTAGAGTAATGACCAGGAGGGGTGGGCACATGCTGTGATGGTACAACCTGGCGGGTTGGCTCCGTGGCCGGCGGTTGGACTGACGCTCCTGTGCCCGGCGCTCCTCCCCGGTTTATGTTGGGCTGATTACTGATCCCTGCTTCTGGCGTGCTAAAGATGTTCCTTGCCTCATAAACTGGTGGCAGGTGAGATCGTTACCTTCTCATCATCACCTTGTGTGAAGCGGTCTGATCCAACATGAGGCAGATGGTAATTTGTTAATATCCGGTTGTAGAAAACTTGACACTATGATCATAATAGACTACCAGCATGAGTAACCGTGACGGTCGCTTTCTGAAGGGGTTCGGGAAGTGAACACGGTGGGGTTATGTTTGACGTGCTTAGATAGGATCACTTCATGATCACTTGCCGATCGTTGGCACTTCTCTTCTCGCTCTAAACACGTAAGCTAGTGCTAGTGCAGCTGCAACCTTGTTCTTCAGCCTTGTTCCACACCCAGGGCTTTGATAGTTTTGCTACCCGGGAACGGGATTGCTGAGTCCTCCGTGGCTCACAGATTCTATACAACATCAGATGCAGGTACCATTGAGAACTACACAGCTAGTGGTTCAGAGTTGTATTGGGAGTTCGACGAAGAACGTGGGCGATACTACGTGTCTTATCCAGAGGATCAGTAGGGCTCTTACTAGGATGATCGGGACCTTGTGTTATTTATTTATGGTATCTTTCATTTGGATCTTCGTCCGTAGTCGGACTCTGATGTTATTTGGATGATGAGTGTTTATGTAATGCATTGTGTGACGTGGCGAGTGTAAGCGAACTACTCTTTTGCAATTTCATCCCTCTTTAACATGAGTTGTGCAAAGATACCATTCTTGAGATCATTCTAGTATGATATTATGCCTTTAAGTCGTGCCTCGACACGTGGGAGTTATAATCTCATACTGGGCATTACAAGTTGGTAATCAGAGCCTTCTCCGACCTAGGAGCCCCCACTGATTGATCGAATCGTTGACGGTTGAGTCTAGGCACACAGTTGAAAATGTTTGGAGTCCTATATATATATATATATATCGGAGAGTAGGATTTCTTTTACTCCTCAACCCTTATCACTCTGGTGAGGACTCCTGACGATTACTTATCTCTTCTACTCTCAAAAATTCACAAAACTTTTTTTAGGATCACGCGAGTATTGTTTGGATTGTTCCGATGTCTTTGTGACGAGAACATTGTTCTCGATGCCTCCTGTCATTTAGGGGTTGTGGCAGTGTCCCGGGGAGTTGAGCTCCGAGGTGTTGTCATCACAAATCTATCGCATCAGTTCTGGAATACTTAAGACGGCCGACATCGAAAACTCTTCTATGCAATTGGTGGCAAGATAACCCCGACATCACCCAGTACTGGGGAGGTAGTTCGGGAGTATTGCCATAGCTTGTATAGCAGATGTGTTTCAAAGGTCTGAGGTAAACGGTTTTTGGTAATAACTGGTTATGTGTTGAAGGGTGGATACAACTGGATGTAGGATTAGAGTTGAGTGCGCGGTGCTTCCTCCGTATCCCCAACACCTAATTGCATAACTGGAAACCTTCGGAAATTAATAGGTGGGTTCATCTAGTAGCTCGTAGGCATTCTTCCAATGAATGCATGATATGGAGTTCGGGGTTCTACATTGAGTGAAGTGGTTTTATGTGCGTTTGTTCCGATCGGGAGTTGCATCTTAAAGGGTCCTTGGCTATGCTGATCCGGGGATTGCAAAACCCTTTTGTAACATGTTTCATGAGCTTTCAGCACGAACATGTGGGACGAAGCTTCTATCTTGTATTTGTTCTTTCTGATCCTTGTTATTTTATTTACCTTTTGTTCTCCCAAGTGGCTTCTTGAGAAGATTGTTGTACCATTGAACTGTGGATTACATTCGTTCATTTTGTTCGGATGTTCTTGTGAAGACTTATGTTGCAATTCTAGCCGTTGATCCAACTTATATTCAATCAATGGCTAATAGTTGTCATCTCATTCAGGATGGCTCCTAAGAAGGTTCCCAATGCTAACCCAGAGGGTGAAGAAGTTCTTGATCGTCCTCCTTCCCCTCCTCCTCCGTCTGAGGCCTGGAGAGCAATTATGCAAGCGACAAACCAGAACACCCAGATGCTTTTGCAAATGATGCAGAACATTCAAGCCAACCAAGAAAATCAAGGTAGTCATGGGAACCAAGGCCAAGGCAATCTGTTCAATCAACCTCAGTTTGCTACTCTCAACCAATTCCTGGCAAACCAACCGAAGGCGTTTAGTTACTGTGTGGATCTACTAGATGCTGAAGACTGGATAACAGACATCAAGAAACACTTTGAATCCAGTAACGTGAGACCTGAGGATTATGTCAAGTTTGCCGCCTTCCAACTCAAGGATCAAGCTGCTGATTGGTGGCAACAGTACAAAGATTCCAGAGAAGGACGTGAAATCTCGTGAACTGACTTCTGCAAGGATTTTCACTCTCACCACATTCCAACTAGTGTCACCGAAGGCATGCGTGAGCAATTCCGCAACCTGAAGCAAGGCACCATGTCTGTTTATCAATACAATGTCAAGTTGCAGAACCTCGTCCGGTATGCCAAGCAAGACATCCCAGATTCCAAGAGCAAGATTTATCAGTTCCGTGGTGGTGTGAAGGATGAACTCCAACTAGCTCTCACCTTGTTTGAGCCGGATGAATTTGATCAATTCTTTAACATGGCCCTTAAGCAAGAAGCAGCCCAGCTCAAGGTTGAAGCTTCCAAAAAGAGGATCAGATATGTTGTCAACTCCTCCTCTTCTTCCCAAGTGGTCGCAAAGCAGTAGAAGTTTTGGCTTCCACCTCCTCCAGTGCTCTGCCCTCCCAACAACAACAACAACAACAACAAGCACTCTGGTGGCCGTGGTTTCTCCCACCCACCCAACCCAAGCAATCAGTCCAAGAATCACTTTCAAGCTTCAAAATCAAGTGGTCCTTATCACCGTCCTCTCTCAGAAGTGGTTTGCAACAAGTGCGCTTAGAAGGGTCACTATGCTAACAAGTGTCCCAACCCAAGGCGCCTTCCGCCTCCTCCACCTGTCAGCACTACTATTGTCAAGCACAATCCCAAGCAAGCAAGAGTGAATCTGATGAATGCAGCTCAAGCAGAGAATTCTTCAGATGTGATACTTGGTAACCTTCCAGTCAATCTCAAGCCTGCTAAAGTTTTGTTTGATTCGGGTGCATCATGTTCTTTCATGTCATATCCATTTGCATCCAAGCACAATGTTACCACCAAAAATCTACCCAAAAAGTTGCAAGTTACTTCTCCGGAGAAGCTAATGACTTCTAGCGTGTATGCTCCGGATATATCTATTCACATGGGAGATTACAATTTTCTGGTTTCTTCGGTTATTCTCGGTAACTACGACATTGATCTTATTCTTGGGATGGATTGGCTTTCCAAGCATGATGCAAACATTGATTGTGCAAATAAGGAAGTCAAGCTTACTCATCCTGACGAAGACGTGATTATCTTCGCCTCTCGAGATAACACAATCAGGCTATTCCCTCTCAATGACAAGGGGGAGATCAATGCCATCTCTCAGATTCCAGTGGTCAATGAGTATGAAGATGTTTTCCCTGAAGAGCTTCCAGGCATGCCTCCGCATCGTCAGGTTGAATTCATCATCGAACTCGAGTCCAGTACCGAGCCAGCATGTCAGCGTCCGTACAAGCTTTCTCCTGATGAGTTGAAGGAGCCAAAGAGACAACTCGATGTCCAAGAGAGTATGGGTCTAATCAGGCCTAGCACTTCTCCTTGGGGCTGTGGTGTTCTATTTGTCAAGAAGAAGGATGGCACGGTGCGCCTTTGCGTTGATTACCGGCCATTGAACAAGAAGACAATAAAGAATAAGTATCCGCTCCCCAACATCAATGAATTGTTCGAGCAGCTCAAAGGAGCAAAGGTGTTCTCAAAGCTCGATCTCCGGATGGGTTATCACCAGATCCCTCTCTGTGAAGAAGATATTCCCAAGACCACATTCAGAACGAGTTTTGGCTCTTATGAATACACGGTCATGTCTTTTGGCCTCGCTAATGCTCCACCCACTTTCTCGAGGATGATGCACTTCATATTCAACCCCTACACCAATGAATTTGTTCTCGTCTATCTGGTTGACATCTTGGTATTCTCCAAGAATGAATAAGACCATGCCAAGCACCTCCGTTTGGTCCTGGACAGGCTCCGTGAACACAAGTTCTATGCGAAGTTCTCCAAATGTGAATTCTGGCTGGATAAGGTCTTATATCTTGGCCATATCATCTCTGCTGAGGGTATTTCCGTCAACCCCGAGAAAGTTGAAGGTATTGTCAACTGGGAACCCCCGCAGAACGTCTAGCAACTCCGAAGCTTCCTTTATCTCGCTAGATATTGCAGAAGGTTCGTTGAGTACTTCTCCAAGATTGTCAAGCCTCTTTCCAACCTGTTGCAGAAGAATGTCAAGTACAACTGGACTCCTGATTGTGATGTGGCATTCAAAACACTCAAATAGAAGCTCATTTCTGCTCCAGTTCTTACTCCTCCAGATGAGTCCAAGCCCTATGAAGTCTTTTGTGATGCTTCTTTACAAGGACTTGGTGGTGTTCTCATGCAAGACAAGAAGATTGTGGCATACACTTCTCGTCAATTGAAACCAAATGAGAAGAATTAACCCACACATGATCTCGAGCTAGCAACAGTGGTACATGCCTTGATCACATGGAGACACCTTCTGTTGGGCAGAAAAGTGGACATCTTCACCGATCACAAGAGCTTGAAGTACATCTTCACACAGCCTAACCTGAACCTTCACCGGACTCGTTGGGTTGAGATGATCCAAGAGTATGATCCAAGCATTGAATACACACCTGGCAAGGCCAATGTCATTGCAGATGCCTTGATCAGAAAGGCATATTGCAACAGTCTCCTTCTCAAGCCGTTTCAGCCTCAGCTTTGTGAATCATTCAGGAAGCTCAACCTCCAAGTTGTTCCGCAAGGCTTTCTTGCAAACCTTCAAGTTGCTCCTACCTTGGAAGATCAGATCCGTGAGGCCCAACTCAGTGATGCTATGGTGCAGAAAGTGAAACATGGTATTGCTAAGGGTACTCCCAAGTACAAGTGCTATCGTGTTGATGAGAAAGACACCTTATTCTTTGAGGACAAAATTGTGGTTCCCAAGGGTGATCTTAGGAAGCTCATAATGAACGAAGCACATGACTCCCTCCTCTCGATTCATCCCGGAAGTTCTAAGATGTACCAAGACCTCAAGCAATCTTACTGGTGGACTTGCATGAAAAGGGAGATTGCCCAATTCGTGAATGAATGTGATGTCTGCAGAAGAGTGAAGGCAGAGCATCAACGTCTAGCCGGTCTCCTCCAACCTCTACCTATTCCTGAGTGGAAATTCGACCACATTGAAATGGATTTCTTCACTGGGTTTCCTAAGTCCAAGAAGGGGAATGATGTTATCTTTGTAGTCATTGACAAGCTAACCAAAGTAGCGCACTTCCTTCCCGTCAAAGAATCCATCAACGCAGCTCAGTTGGCAGAGTTGTACACTTCCAGAATTGTTTCGTTGCATGGCATTCCTCAAGTTATCTCCTCAGACCATGGAAGTTTGTTCACATCTAAGTTCTGGGACTCGTTTCAGTCAGCCATGGGCACTAAGATTCGTTTCAGCACTGCGTTTCACCCTTAGACTATTGGTTAAGTCGATAGAGTGAACCAGATCCTCGAAGACATGCTCAGAGCTTGTGTCATCTCTTTTGGCATGAAGTGGGAAGATTGTCTCCCGTTTGCCGAGTTCTCTTACAACAACAGTTTCCAAGCAAGTGCCGGCAAAGCTCCTTTTGAAATCCTCTATGGCAGAAATTGCCGTACCCCTCTCAACTGGTCTGAGACTGGTGAACGTCAACCTCTTGGCAATGATTTGATCTCAGAAGCCGAAGAAATGTGCAAAGTCATACGTGAGAATCTCAAAGCCGCTCAATCGCGTCAAAATAGTTACTATGTGTTGGGGAACGTAGTAGAATTCAAAAAAATTCCTACGCTTCACCAAGATCAATCTAAGGAGTCATCTAGCAACGAGCATAAAGGAGTGCATCTACATACCCTTTGTAGATCACGAGCGGAAGCGTTCGAAGGAACGTGGATGATGGAGTCGTACTCGTCGTGATCCTCGTCACCGATGATCCCAGCGCCGAACGGGCGGCACCTCCGTGTTCAACACACATACGGTACAGCGACGTATCCTCCTTCTTGATCCAGCAAGGGGGGAGGAGACGTTGATGGAGATCCAGCAGCACGACGGCGTGGTGGTGGATGCAACGGAAAAAGCTGCAGGGCTTCGCCGAGACCCTGCGGGAGGAGTAGGAGATGTAACGGGGGGGAGAGGCGCCAGGGGCTGAGGTGCGGCTGCCCTCTCTCCCCCCACTATATATAGGGGGCCAGGGGGGCGCCGGCCCTAGGAGATCCAATCTCCTAGGGGGGGGGGCGGCGGCCAAGGGGGTGGCTTGCCCCCAAGCCTAAGGGGGGCGCCCCCACCCCTAGGGTTTCAACCCTAGGCGCATGGGGGGAGGCCTATGAGGGGTGCGCCAGCCCACTAAGGGCTGGTCCCCCTCCCCCTTCGGCCCACGGGGCCCTCCGGGATGGGTGGCCCCACCCGGTGGACCCCCGGGACCCTTCCGGTGGTCCCGGTACACTACCGGTGACCCCCGGAACCTTCCCGATGGCCGAAACTGGACTTCCTATATATCATTCTTTACCTCCGCACCATTCCGGAACTCCTCGTGACGTCCGGGATCTCATCCGGGACTCCGAACAACATTCGGGTTACCGTATGCATATATCTCTACAACCCTAGCGTCACCTAACCTTAAGTGTGTAGACCCTACGGGTTCGGGAGACACACAGACATGACCGAGACAACTCTTCGGTCAATAACCAATAGCGGGATCCGGATACCCATGTTGGTTCCCACGTGTTCCTCAATGATCTCATCGGATGAACCACGATGTCAAGGATTCACTTAATCCCGTATGTAATTCCCTTTGTCTATCGGTACGATACTTGCCCGAGATTCGATCATCGGTATACCGATACCTTGTTCAATATCGTCACGGCAAGTCTCTTTACTCATTCCGTAATCCATCATCCCGTGACTAACTCCTTAGTCACATTGAGCTCATTATGATGATGTCTTACCGAGTGGGCCCAGAGACACCTCTCCGTCATACGGAGTGACAAATCCCAGTCTCGGTTCGTACCAACTTAACAGACACTTTCGGAGATACCCGTTGCGTACCTTTATAGCCACCCAGTTACGTTGTGACGTTTGGCACACCCAAAGTATTCCTACGGTATCCGGGAGTTGCACAACCTCATGGTCTAAGGAACAGATACTTGACACTGGAAAAGCTTAAGCATTACGAACTACACGATCTTGTGCTAGGCTTAGGATTGGGTCTTGTCCATCACATCATTCTCCTAATGATGTGATCCCGTTATCAATGACATCCAATGTCCATGGTCAGGAAACCGTGACCATCTGTTGATCAACGAGCTAGTAACTAGAGGCTTACGAGGGACATGTTGTGGTCTATGTATTCACACATGTATCGCTGTTTCCGTACAATACAATTCAAGCATGAATAACAGACAATTATCATGAACAAGGAAATATAATAATAATCCTTTTATTATTGCCTCTAGGGCATATTTCCAACAGTCTCCCACTTGCACTAGAGCCAATAATCTAGTTACATTGTGATGAATCGAACACCCATAGAGTTCTGGTGTTGATCATGTTTTGCTCATGGAAGAGGTTTAGTCAATGGATCTGCGACATTCAGATCCGTATGCACTTTACAAATATCTATGTCTCCATCTTGAACATAATTCCGGATGGAGTTGAAACCTGGGCTCCTTGGCAATGGCAATAGCTCCAGTGTTGTCACAGAAGAGAGTCATCGGGCTTGACGCGCTTGGAATGACTCCTAGGTCGGTGATGAACTCCTTCATCCAGACTCCTTCTTGCGCTGCTTCACAAGCAGCTATGTACTCCGCTTCACATGTAGAATGCGCCACGACGCTCTGCTTGCAACTGCACCAGCTGACTGCTCCACCATTCAAAATATACACGTATCCGGTTTGTGACTTGGAGTCATCGAGATCTGTGTCGAAGCTCGCATCAACGTAACCCTTTACAACGAGCTCTCCGTCACCTCCATAAACGAGAAAAATATCCTTAGTCCTCTTTAGGTACTTCAGGATGTTCTTGACCACTGTCCAGTGTTCCATACCGGGATCACTTTGGTACCTCCCCACTAAACTTATGGCAAGGTTCACATCAGGTTTGGTACATAGCATGGCATACATAATAGAACCTATGGCTGAGGCATAGGGGATGACACTCATCTTTTCTCTATCTTCTGCCGTGGTCGGGGACTGAGCCGTGCTCAATCTCATACCTTGCAAAACAGGCAAGAACCCCTTCTTGGACTGATCCATATTGAACTTCTTCAATATCTTGTCAAGGTATGTGCTTTGTGAAAGACCAATGAGGCGTCTCGATCTATCTCTATAGATCTTGATGCCTAATATATAAGCAGCTTCTCCAAGGTCCTTCATTGAAAAACTCTTATTCAAGTAGGCCTTTATGCTCTCCAAGAATTCTATATCATTTCCCATCAGCAGTATGTAATCCACATATAATATGAGAAATGCTACAGAGCTCCCACTCACTTTCTTGTAGATACAGGCTTCTCCCCAAGTCTGTATAAAGCCAAACACTTTGATCACATCATTAAAGCGAATATTCCAACTCCGAGATGCTTGCACCAGCCCGTACATCGAGTGCTAGAGCTTGCATACCTTGTTAGCATTCTCTGGGTCGACAAAACCTTCCGGCTGCATCATATACAGTTCTTCCTTGAGGAAGCCATTAAGGAATGTCGTTTTGACGTCCATTTGCCATATCTCATAATCATAGAATGCGGCAATTGCTAACATGATTCGGACGGACTTCAGCATCGCTACGGGAGAGAAAGTCTTGTCGTAGTCAATCCCTTGAACTTGTCGATAACCTTAGCGACAAGCCGAGCCTTATAGATGGTCACATTACCATCCGCGTCTGTCTTCTTCTTAAATATCCATTTATTTTCTATGGCGTGCCGATCATCGAGCAAGTCCACCAAAGTCCATACTTTGTTTTCATACATGGATCCTATCTCGGATTTCATGGCTTCAAGCCATTTATTGGAATTCGGGCCCGCCATCGCTTCTTCATAATTCGAAGGTTCACCGTTGTCTAACAACATGATTTCCATGACAGGGTTGCCGTACCACTCTGGTGCGGAACGTGTCCTTGTGGACCTTTGAAGTTCAGTAGTAACTTGATCCGTATCTTCATGATCATCATCATTAATTTCCTCCCTTGTCGGTGCAGGCACCTCAGGAACAATTTCCTGCACTGAGCTACTTTCCGGCTCGGGAGGGGTGACTGTCACCTCATCAAGTTCTACTTTCCTCCCACTCACTTCTTTCGAGAGAAACTCTTTCTCCAGAAAGGATCCATTCTTGGCAACAAAGACCTTGCCTTCGGATCTGAGGTAGAAGGTGTACCCAATCATTTCCTTTGGGTATCCTATGAAGACGCATTTTTCCGATTTGGGTTCGAGCTTCTCAGGTTGAAGTTTCTTGACATAAGCATCGCAACCCCAAACTTTCAGAATCGACAGCTTAGGTTTCTTGCCAAACCAAAGTTCATACGGTGTCATCTCAACGGATTTCGACGGAGCCCTATTTAAAGTGAATGCGGCATTCTCTAAAGCATAACCCCAAAAAGATAGCGGTAAGTCAGTGAGAGACATCATAGATTGCACCATGTACAATAGAGTATGATTTCGATGTTCGGACACACCATTACGCTAAGGCGGGCGGTGTCAATTGTGAAACAATTCCACAGTTCCTTAGGTGCGTGCCAAATTCATGACTTAAATATTCACCCCCACGATCCGATCGTAAGAACTTTATTTTTCTGCCACGTTGATTCTCAACCTCATTCTGAAATTCCTTGAACTTTTCAAAGGTCTCAGACTTGTGTTTCATTAAGTAGACATACCCATATCTACTCAAGTCATGTGTGAGGGTGAGAACATAATGATAGCCTCCACGAGCTTCAACACTCATTGGACCGCACACATCGGTATGTATGATTTCCAATAAGTTGGTCGCTCGCTCCATTGTTCCGGAGAACGGAGTCTTGGTCATCTTGCCCAAGAGGCATGGTTCGCACGTGTCAAATGATTCATAATCAAGAGACTCTAGAAGTCCATCTGCATGGAGCTTCTTCATACGTTTGACACCAATATGACCAAGGCGGCAATGCCACAAGTATGTGGGACTATCATTGTCAACTTTACATCTTTTGGCATTCACACTATGAATACGTGTATCATCACGTTCGAGATTCATCAAAAATAAACCATTGACCAGAGGGGCATGACCATAAAACATATCTCTCAAATAAATAGAACAACCATTATTCTCGGATGTAAATGAGTAGCCATCTCGCATCAAACGAGATCCAGATACAATGTTCATGCTCAAAGCTGGTACTAAATAACAATTATTAAGGTTTAAAACTAATCCCGAGGGTAGATGTAGAGGTAGCGTGCCGACGGCGATCACATCAACCTTGGAACTATTCCCGACAAGCATCGTCACCTCGTCCTTGGCCAGTCTCCGCTTATTCCGCAGCTCCTGCTTTGAGTTACAAATGTGAGCAACTGCACCGGTATCAAATACCCAGGAGCTACTACGAGCGCTGGTATGGTACACATCAATAACATGTATATCACATATACCTTTGACGTTGTCGGCCTTCTTATCTGCTAAGTATTTGGGGCAGTTCCGCTTCCAGTGACCCGTTCCCTTGCAATAAAAGCACTCAGTCTCAGGCTTGGGTCCATTCTTTGGCTTCTTCCCGGCAACTGGCTTACCGGGCGCGGCAACTCCTTTGCCGTCCTTCTTGAAGTTTTCTTACCCTTGCCCTTCTTGAACTTAGTGGTTTTATTCACCATCAACACTTGATGCTCTTTCTTGATTTCCACCTCCGCTGATTTCAGCATTGAATATACCTCGGGAATGGACTTCTCCATCCCTTGCATATTGAAGTTCAACACGAAGCTCTTGTAGCTAGGTGGGAGCGACTGAAGGATTCTGTCAACGACCGCTTCGTCTGGCAGATTCATCCCCAACTGAGACAAGCGGTTGTGCAACCCAGACAACTTGAGTATGTGCTCGCTGACAGAACTGTTTTCCTCCATCTTACAGCTGTAGAATGCGTTGGAGACGTCATATCTCTCAACTCGGGCATGAGCCTGGAAAACCATTTTCAGCTCTTGGAACATCTCATATGCTCTGTGGTGCTCGAAATGCTTTTGGAGCCCCGATTCTAAGCTATAGAGCATGCCGCACTGAACCAGGGAGTAATCATCACAATGCGACTGCCAAGCGTTCATAACATCTTGGTTTGCCGAGGCGGGAGCGTCACCTAGCGGTGCTTCTAGGACATAAGTTTTCTTGGCAGCTATGAGGATGATCCTCAGGTTACGGACCCAGTCCGTATAGTTGCTACCATCGTCTTTTAGCTTGGATTTCTCTAGGAACGCGCTGAAGTTGAGGGTGACATGAGCGTGGGCCATTTGATCTACAAGACATATTGTAAAGAATTTAGACTAAGTTCATGACAATTAAGTTCATCTAATCAAAATTAATGAACTCCCACTCAGATTGACATCTCTCCAGTCATCTAAGTGATACATGATCCGAATCGACTAGCCCGTGTCCGATCATCACGTGAGACGGACTAGTCATCAACGGTGGAATCTTCATGTTGATCGTATCTTCTATACGACTCATGTTCGACCTTTCGGTCTTCCGTGTTCCGAGGCCATGTCTGTACATGCTAGGCTCGTCAAGTGAACCCTAAGTGTATTGCGTGTGTAAATCTGGCTTACACCCGTTGTATGCGAACGTTAGAGCCTATCACACCCGATCATCACGTGGTGCTTCGGAACAACGATCCTTAGCAACGGTGCATAGTTAGGGGGAACACAATTCTTGAAATTTTCAGTGAGAGATCATCTTATTTACTACCGTCGTTCTAAGTAAACAAGATGCATAAACATGATAAACATCACATGTAATCAAATAAAGTGACATGATATGGCCAATATCATTTTGCTCCTTTGAACTCCATCTTTGGGGCCCCATGATCATCTTTGTCACCGGCATGACACCATGATCTCCATCATCATGATCTCCATCATCGTGTCTTCATGAAGTCGTCTTGCCAAAAATTACTTCTACCGCTATGGCTAACGTTTAGCAATAAAGTAAAGTAATTACATGGCGTTATTCAGTGACACGCAGGTCATACAATAAACAAGACAACTCCAATGGCTCCTGTCGGTTGTCATTTTCATCGACATGCAAGTTGTGATTCCCTATTACAAGAACATGATCAATCTCATACATCACATATATCATTCATCACATCTTCTTGGCCATATGACATCACATAGCACATGTTGCAAGAACAAGTTAGACGTCCTCTAATTGTTGTTGCAAGTTTTTACGTGGCTTCTATAGGTTTCTAGCAAGAACGTTTCTTACCTATGCCAAAACCACAACGTGATATGTCAATTTCTATTTACCCTTCATAAGGACCCTTTTCATCGAATCCGATCCGACTAAAGTGGGAGAGACAGACACCCGCCAGCCACCTTATGCAACTAGTGCATGTCAGTCGGTGGAACCAGTCTCACGTAAGCGTACGTGTAAGGTCGGTCCGGGCCGCTTCATCCCATGATGCCGCCGAATCAAGATTGGACTAGTAACGGCAAGAGAATTGAACAAAATCAACGCCCACAACTTGTTTGTGTTCTACTCGTGCAAGATGCTACGCAAAGACCTAGCTCAGATGCCACTGTTGGGGAACGTAGCAGAATTTAAAAAATTTCCTACGCTTCACCAAGATCAATATAAGGAGTCATCTAGCAACGAGCATAAAGGAGTGCATCTACATACCCTTTGTAGATCGCAAGCGGAAGCTTTCAAAGGAACGTGGATGATGGAGTCGTACTCGTCGTGATCCTCATCACCGATGATCCCAGCGCCGAACGGACGGCACCTCCACGTTCAACACACGTACGGTACAGCGACGTCTCCTCCTTCTTGATCCAGCAAGGGGGGAGGAGAGGTTGATGGAGATCCAGCAGCACGACGGCGTGGTGGTGGATGCAACGGAAAAAGCTGCAGGGCTTCGCCGAGACCCTGCGGGAGGAGTAGGAGATGTAACGGGGGGGGGGAGGCGCCAGGGGCTGAGGTGCGGCTGCCCTCTCTCCCCCCACTATATGTAGGGGGCCAGGGGGGCGCCGGCCCTAAGAGATCCAATCTCCTAGGGGGGGCGGCGGCCAAAGGGGTGGCTTGCCCCCCAAGCCTAAGGGGGGCGCCCCCACCCCTAGGGTTTCAACCCTAGGTGCATGGGGGGAGGCCCATGAGGGGTGCGCCAGCCCACTAAGGGCTGGTCCCCCTCCCCCTTCGGCCCACGGGGCCCTCCGGGATGGGTGGCCCCACCCGGTGGACCCCCGGGACCCTTCCGGTGGTCCCGGTACACTACCGGTGACCCCCGGAACCTTCCCGATGGCCGAAACTGGACTTCCTATATATCATTCTTTACCTCCGGACCATTCCGGAACTCCTCGTGACGTCCGGGATCTCATCCGGGACTCCGAAGAACATCCGGGTTACCGTATGCATATATCTCTACAACCCCAGCGTCACCGAACCTTAAGTATGTAGACCCTACGGGTTCGGGAGACACGCAGACATGACCGAGACGACTCTCCGGTCAATAACCAACAACGGGATCTGGATACCCATGTTGGTTCCCACGTGTTCCTCGATGATCTCATCGAATGAACCACGATGTCAAGGATTCACTTAATCCCGTATGTAATTCCCTTTGTCTATCGGTACGATACTTGCCTGAGATTCGATCGTCGATATACCGATACCTTGTTCAATCTCGTCACGGCAAGTCTCTTTACTCGTTCCGTAATCCATCATCCCGTGACTAACTCCTTAGTCACATTGAGCTCATTATGATGATGTCTTACCGAGTGGGCCCAGAGATACCTCTCCGTCATACGGAGTGACAAATCTCAGTCTCGGTTCGTACCAACTCAACAGACACTTTCGGAGATACCCGTTGCATACCTTTATAGCCACCCAGTTACGTTGTGACGTTTGGCACACCCAAAGTATTCATACAGTATCCGGGAGTTGCACAACCTCATGGTCTAAGGAACAGATACTTGACACTGGAAAAGCTTAAGCATTACAAACTACACGATCTTGTGCTAGGCTTAGGATTGGGTCTTGTCCATCACATCATTCTCCTAATGATGTGATCCCGTTATCAATGACATCCAATGTACATGGTCAGGAAACCGTGACCATCTGTTGATCAACGAGCTAGTAACTAGAGGCTTACGAGGGACACGTTGTGGTCTATGTATTCACACATGTATCGCTGTTTCCGTACAATACAATTCAAGCATGAATAACAGACAATTATCATGAACAAGGAAATATAATAGTAATCCTTTTATTATTGCCTCTAGGGCATATTTCCAACACTAAGACGGCAAGCATTGTGATTTGGCTTTCGACATTGGAGATCATGTCTATCTCCGTGTTTCTCCTATGAAAGGAACCCAAAGATTCGGTATCAAAGGAAAGCTTGCTCCTAGATATGTTGGCCCTTTCAAGATTCTTGGCAAAAGAGGCGATCTAGCCTATCAAATTGAGCTCCCCTCCAACTTTGCAAATGTTCATGATGTGTTTCACGTGTCTCAATTCCGCAAGTGCTTCAAGACACCTGAACGCACCATTCCATTCGAGGAGATTGATCTTCAACAAGACTTATCTTATCGTGAGCACCCCGTTGCTATTCTTGAGGAAACTGAGCACAAAACCCGCAACAAGTCAATCAAGTTCTTGAAAGTTAAGTGGTCACACCATACCGACCGAGAAGCTACGTGGGAACGAGAAGATCACCTTCGTTCCGAGTATGCTTCCTTCTTCCAGTCCTAGATCTCGGGACAAGATCTTTTTGTAGTGTAGGAGAGTTTGTAGTGCCCCAAATATAACACTTTCCTATAATGGAAATAAAGCTTCCTATTTGATCGTTGTCATTATCCTTGGGGGTTCTTATCATTTATTTTATTTGCATTTCCATAAAATTTATTATTTTTGCATCCTTGCATTGCTCATCATCATATCATCATGGCATCATAGTTTATTTTAGGTTATGCATATGTGAGACCCTTGTGATGTTGTTGTGTGTGGGTCAAGCTAAGCCTAGCTAAAACCCTACCCCTCTTCTCCCTTCTTATTCTTCTTCTTCTTCTTCTTCTTCTTCTTCTTCTTCTTCTTCTTCTTCTTCTTCTTCTTCTTCTTCTTCTTCTTATTCTTCTTCTCCTTCTTTTTCTTTCTGGCCTCTTCTTTGCCCTATTGTGCAAGCCGCCTAGCTAGTGCCATTGTGGTTCTTTCTCCTCCTTTAAATCTTGCACCATGTGAGCAACCTCTCCACCAAATATCACCTCATTTGAATATGATTTGGTTGGGTTTTAAAATATCAAGAGTTTGATCCATATTTAAACTCCTTTTATTTTTCTGCCTCTAAAAATGTCCAAGTCATTTTATTTAAATAGGGCATAATTCACTGAGCATGGGGATATTTTTCTTTTCCCCTAATTCTTCTTCTTTATTTATGTGCCTTCTTTTCTTTTCTGCCTGAAGAAATAAAAGAAAAAGAAGCAGAGCAGAAGCCTGTAACACAACCTGGGCCTCCTCCTCCCTCCCTCTCTCTCTCTCTCTCTCTCTCTCTCTCTCTCTCTCTCTCTCTCTCTCCGAGGCCCATCTCCTTCTCCACCCGCAGCGCGGCGCCGCCCAACTCCACAGCCACAGCCGCGCAGTCGCGCCGTAGCCACTACGAGCGCGTGGCCCCACCGGTCGGTGACCCAGTGCAGCGCCTCCGTCTTCCTCCGTCAGAAAAGCAGAGCCGCGCCGCGCTCACCATCGCGCCGTCAGCTCACGGACGTCAATGTCGTGCGCCGAGCCCCTCTTTTAAACCCAAATCGTGTCCTCCACTCCTCTCTAGGTCTCCCCTTTCCCCTCTCGCCGTCTGGAGAGCTGGGATCCTCCAGATCCGCCGCCCCCATTGACGCCCGAGCGCATCTGAGAGCAGCCTGTCGTCGCCGGCGAGCTCCGCGTCGTCCTCGGCCTCGCCAAAGTTGTCCACCTACTTCCTCTACGTCGTCTTCTTCCTCTACGTCAACCACGCGGACCCGAGCGCCTCTCCATCGAGCTCTTCTTCATCTTCTTCCTCTACGGTGACCGTAGGTGTTCGAGGCACGCCGTCGTCAACTCCGTCCACGCCAGGGCCAGCCGAGCACCCCGTCGTGCTCGTGGTGAGCTCCTCTCTCTCCCCAAGCCCTTTACCCCTTTCTGCGCATGCTCTAGGCCCTAGTTCCTCGTGTGCCCGATCGCGTCGCCGTCGGACCTCGTCGCCGGCGAGTGTTCCGACCTCTTTAGCTCATGCCGTGCTGCCCGTTCGCTCCGCCTAGATGCGTAGGACCTCTATGTGCTGTCGCCGTGCCGTCTAGGGCCTTGCTTCGCCTCGCCGTCGTTCCGTCGCCGCCGTGCTGTAGTTGCTCGTCGCCGGCGATGCAGTGCCCCTTAGGTGCAGCTAGTAGGTTGGTTGGATGCAGGACTCTTCAAGGAGTCTCTCGCACCCCTCCGCCGTGCCAATTGGTCGCCGGAGCGGCTCCGACGAGCAGCTCCGACAAGGTCCAGTGCTCCCCTGTTCTGCCTGTTGAGGTATATTCTTCTGACATAGCGCCTTCTATCTGTCGAGATTGATGTAGTGGCGTAGTGGTTTGTCTCCGTCAGTTTCGTCAGTAGGGCGTGGGTTCGATCCCCCGCGGGCGCTATGGTAATTCGCCCCTTTTTCATTTTTATGTGAGGCTGACAGCAGGGTCCCACCTGCCAGTCTCTCATCTCCAGTCCCAGCCCCCGCGCGCACCCGCTTCGCCAACTCAGCTCCGCCGGGCCCCTCTGTCAGTGGGCGTGGCTAGCTGAGCCTGGGTCACTTTAGACCCTGGTGCCTTTTCTGTTTTATTTCTTTTTCTGTTTTTCTTTTTCTTTTCTGTTTTTCTTATTTAATTAATATCTGCATATTTATGCTTCATATGAATTTGAGCCCTATATGATAAGTGCTTAGAATTTTGTGTAGATTATGAATATGTCACTTGCTGCCATGTTTAAAAACATTTAAAATGCTGTTTGAATTTAAACTTGTTTTAAATATGCTTAAACTTGCAAAATTCATAACTGAATATCTACAACTCCAAATTTAACAAACTTTATATGCATTTGGGGTAGAAAAATGTGTAGAATATTTCGGTGCTGTTGTTTAGCATGTTTGACAACTCTTTCACAGAAGTTTTTCAAATCTGTCCCAAATGCAAATAAATGAATATGGGAGTTTCTGGATATTGTTGTATTTATTTTCCAGCCCATTTAAATGTGATAGCATGTTGCTGTTATGTTAGTTGCACCCTTGCCATGTTAACCAACCTATTTAAAACATGTTGGTTGCTTGTTTGAAATACTACATAAATTGTTAAGTTGTTCCTTTACTTGTTTCAAGTTTGTGGTTGATCTTGTTTGGTTGTGATGATATTGCATTCTTGTGACCCTAGGCCATGCATCATGTTTTTCCTTGTTCACATGCTTCATGTTCATGCATCATGTGATTGAGCACTGCATGTTGATTGATTTTGTTCCGTTGTTGCATTGTTGTGTTTGGGTAGAGCCTGGTGACGATACGGAGTATGAGGTTTCTACCGAGGTTGAGTGTGAGGAGCAAGGTTACGTTCCCTCCGAGGATTCAACAGGCAAGATGACCTGACCTAGATATCATTACTATCTTTGCCTATGCTAGATGTCTCGCTCTTTAGCTTATTGCCTCGATGCCTATGTATGTTTGTCAGCCTCCTATTTGTTGCCATGAACCTCTCTAACCACCCGACCTAGCAAACCTTTGATTGGCTACGTAAGCTTCGCTCAGCCCCTCTTATAGCATTGTTAGTTGCAGGAGAAGATACAAAGATTCTTGCTTCATGATGAAGTTATTGTTGGGATATCACACTATATAATCCGTTAAACTAAATCATCTATATACTTGGCAATGGGTAGAAGGCTAAGCCTTTGCTTGTTGTTTTGTTCCACTCATGCCTCCCTAGGAACCGTTTAAACCGGTGTTATGTTCCTTGATTTCGCGTCCCTAACACGGTTGGGGTTTATGGGCCCCCCTCGATAACCCGCTTAGTGCTAAAGCTTTTCCAGCAAGGCCCGACATTGGTTTTACATTTGCCTAATAACTAAAACTTGCATAGAAAGTTATAAACCCTTTTCTTAATCAACAACCCGCGCCAGTGCTCCACATGAGTGTTGGTCCAAACTGGGGAGTCTGCGGGGCCACCTCGAGGAAACTCAAGGGCTGGTAAAAACCTGTAGAATCGCCCATCCGGTCATGGCCTGAGACTAGATACGCGCGGCTACTATCAGGGTGTCGGCACGACGGGAGGTCTTGCTGGATTAGTTTTACCTTAGTCGGGATATCTTGAGCATGGGATTCCGAGAACACTCGGGTCTTCCCACCTTGGAGTTGCGGCTCCGCAGATCGTGAGCTTGTGATGGGCTAAGTTGGGACACCCATGCAGGGTTTTGATCTTTCGAAAGCCGTGCCCGCGGTGATGTTGCAGATGGGAATTTGTTAATATCCGGTTGTAGAAAACTTGACACTATGATCATAATACCAGTGTCTGTAACCGTGATGGTCGCTTTCCGAAGGGGTTCAGGAAGTGAACACGGTGGGGTTATATTTGATGTGCTTAGCTAGGATCACTTCGTGATCACTTGTCGATCGTTGGCACTTCTCTTCTCGCTCTAAACACGTAAGCTAGTGCTAGTGCAGCTGCAACCTTGTTCTTCAGCCTTGTTCCACACCCATGGCTTTGATAGTTTTGCTACCCGGGAACGGAATTGCTGAGTCCTCCGTGGCTCACAGATTATATACAACACCAGATGTAGGTACCATTGAGAACTACACAGCTGGTGGTTCAGAGTTGTACTGGGAGTTCGACGAAGAACGTGGGCGATACTACGTGTCTTATCCAGAGGATCAGTAGGGCTCTTACTAGGATGATCGGGACCTTGTGTTATTTATTTATGGTATCTTTCATTTGGATCTTCGTCCGTAGTCGGACTCTGATGTTATTTGGATGATGAGTGTTTATGTAATGCATTGTGTGACGTGGCGAGTGTAAGCCAACTACTATTTTGCAATTTCATCCCTCTTTTACATGAGTTGTGCAAAGATACCATTCTTGAGATCATTCTAGTATGATATTATGCCTTTAAGTCGTGCCTCGACACGTGGGAGGTATAATCTCATACATGCCATTACACTTGGGTTGATGCTATTGGAGGAATGCAGGATCTCTGACACTCGACGCACCCAACTACTTGTTGACTCATGCTCTCATTGAACGCATGCAGCTAAATCGACGACAGACATTGTCTCCTTGCACGTGTCCTTAAAGTCATTGATAAACTGGCGGTGCAATTCGGCCCATGATCCGATGGAACTGGGTGGCAAACCCTTCAGCCAAGTACGAGCTGTGCCCTCTAGCATCATTGTGAAATACTTAGCGCATGTTGCATCATCCACATCCAACATCTCCATTGCCATCTCATAACTTTCAACCCATGCCTCCGGGGATAGATCCGCCGTGTAATTGGGCACCTTGCGCGGTCCTTTGAAATCCTTGGGCAGTTTCACATTGCGCAAAGCGGGAGTAAGACAAGGCACTCACATGGAGCTAGACATAACCCCTGGTTCAACTGAGGTAGAAGGACGAACCGGCATTGCCTGACGGGCTTCGTGTTGTGCTGCCAACTCAGTCTCTCGGCGTTGCCTGCCCTGATCCACCACGTTCTGAGCATTCGCGTCTCCTCCTGCCGGATCATCCCGCCGCAGCGGATTACGTCTCCGTTAGCTGCTTGATACGACCGGTTCATCCAGACGCCTAGTGTAACTCCGGCTTGGGCGAGGGGTTGAATGAATCCTCTCACGGCTGCGAGAATACGCTTGCTGCTGGGTTAGTGCTATTTCCAAAAACTCCCTGGCCCGTTGTGCCTCCACCGCTACAGGGCATGTTCCTTCAATGGGAAGGGCGGCCAGCCACGAAGCGGCGGCGACTATGTTATCCAACGGATTAGAGTAATGACCAGGAGGGGTGGGCACATGCTGTGATGGTACAACCTGGCGGGTTGGCTCCGCGGCCGGCGGCTGGACTAACGCTCCTGTGCCCGGCGCTCCTCCCCGGTTTATCTTGGGCTGATTACTGATCCCTGCTTCTTGCGTGCTAAAGAGGTTCCTTGCCTCATAAGCCGGTGGCAGGTGAGATCGTTGCCTTCTCATCATCATCTCGTGTGAAGCGGTCTGATCCAACATGAGTCGATAAGCTTGGGCATCAAGCTCAACCTGCTTTGCAGCCATCTTGGTTTTCTCATCTGCTAAGTCCAACTTGGCTTGATCTATCCGTCCTTTCACGTGAGCGACTTCCGCATCATGGTGCTCTTTATTGGCCTGGTCTACCTCTGCTGTTAATAGTGCTGTCAAAGTATCGACCAAGACGGATAAAGTTTCAGCCGGCGATGGGTCCGGAGCTCCAGCCCTAGCTCCCACCGTGTCTGATGTTAACGCCGCTGTAGTTGATGACTGCTGCATAGGTTGTGATCCGGCCATAAAGACGGCAACCCGGTTTGGCGGATCGAGGGGGTCCGGAATACTGGCATCATCGAAACAGCCCTCAGATCGGCCGTCCTGCAACAGATATAAGGATTCTGTCTCTGCGGAAAAAGATTCGTCGCCGGAATAGACAACAGTCTCACCGCCAGAGTCCGATCCATCCTCGGCTTGTACTCCATGCACTACTCCAACGAAGATGTGCTTCATGGCGGGCTGAATTCGGGCAGGTCTCGCACGCTGAGCCGGCTCGACGATGTTGGGGAAGATGTCCGGCTCAGGACCCGGTTCGCCAATCTTGCCTATGAAGACGTGGATGCCGCCGAAGGGGACCCGGTACCCGTATTCGATTGAATCGGCCTCGGGGCCCCAGCCTGCATCATCGATGTAGATCTTGCCGCGATGACTCTTAGTCATCCGGCCCACTGCGTAGCCCTTGATTCCTTCAAAGCTGCCCTTCAAGAACTCGAAACCATCGTGCGATAGCCCCACGGTGGGCGCCAACTATCGTGGTTTTGTCACGGCAGATGTCCTAGTGAAAGGAGTTAGTCGTGAGGCCATCGCTACGGGTTAGCTTAAAGGGGTTAAAGCGGACAAGGACACAGGGATTTTATACTAGTTCGGCCCCTTCGATGAAGGTAAAAGCCAACGTCTAGTTTGGTGCAATATTGCTAGGGTTTCGATGACCAATGAGCGAATCCGCTTTGCCTATGTCTCGAGCTATTGTTCTCTGCCCTGAATCGTCGCCGGGTCGTCCCTTTATATAAGAGGTGATGCCCGGTCCAGTTTACAGTGTCCCGAGGCCGGCTTATAAACGTATCCGGCCCGATCTCTATTCTTCCTATCTTACATCACAAGTTTTACACATCATATGGCGGTGTACACATCATGGGCCCTAACGCCTCTTGGGCTTTAAGCTTCTTGGACTAAAGCGCCTTGCTCCATGTTCGGCCGGGCTTCATTAGTAATGATCTCTATAGGCATAAACTGGCCCCTCCTGGGCGGTTTACACCTAATAGTAATATCCCTGACACCGACCAAGAAGCTACATGGGAACGAGAAGATCATCTTCATTCCGAGTATCCTGCCTTCTTTCATTCCTAGATCTCGGGACGAGATCTTTTCGTAGTGGAGGAGAGTTTATAACACCCCAAGTGTAATACTTCCTTATATGGCAATACAAGCATTTAACTTTTGATCCTTGGGGGTTCTTTTCAGTTATGCCTTGTCTTTGCATTGTCATTTTTTTTCCTTTCTTTATGCATTCATGCATTACTTCATCATCATCATTGCATCATGGTCAGCATGTGGCATTTCATTTGTCATTGTGTTTTACTCATCCCTAGTATGTCAAGTGTGTTCCTCTTGATTTGGCTAGAGTGTTTTGGTGCAAGATCATGCTTTTTATTTAAACCCTTTCAACTTCCACCACTTCCCCTCCTTTCTTTCCCTTTCTTTATATTTTGCAAGTGGCTGTTACCTCTTCTTTTAATGTCCATCTCCTTACAACTTCTTTGGTACCTTGTCCTAAGCCACTGTGCAAAACCTCACCTTATTTTGAAATGTTTTGGTCAGGTTCAAAAATGACAGAAGTTTGAACCATATTCAAACTTGTTTTTTTTCTACCTCTAAAAATGCCCAAGTCATTTTTATAAAATAGGGCGTAATTCCAGGAGCTAGGGAATATTCTTATTTCCTCCTAATTCCTTTTCTTTTGACCTGGGCTTTTCCCTTTTGTTTTATTCCTGAAGAAAATGGAAAAAGGAAAACAGCAGCACCAGCAGTGCAGCCCAGGCGCAGCCAGCACCACCTGGGCCTCAGCTAACCAGGCCGGCCCAGCTAACCAGCTGTAGCAGCCCAGCTAGCTCGGCCCGCAACGTCCCTCACACCCTTTCTCACCCACGCACACACTCGCCACCTCTGCTGCTTCTCCACGTGGACGAGACGGGCCCGTATGTCAGCGACCGTGCACAGCCCCGCACCCACCTTTTCTTCCTCCTCGCGTTCGCGCCATGGGGACCCCAAGTCGAGCACGCCGTCGTGCGCCGTCATCGTTCTGGCCCCTTTTAACCCCTCCCTCCTTACCCTTTAGACACCTAGGTTTCCCCTCTTCCTCCTCCCGCCGCCAGGTGAGCTGAGAGCCACCAGATCCGTCGTTCGACCACCACCCCGAGCGCATCTGAGCGCATGGGCTCGTCGCTGGCGTGCTCCCCGACCTCCTCTCCCTCGCCAGCGGTGCCCCTCTTCTTCCTCGACGTCGACTATGTCCTCTACGCCTACTACACGGAGCTGAAGGCCACGACTGCTTCTTCTTCTTCCTCGTCTTCGACTCCGAACACGCAGGTGTTCGATCGACCTCGCCGTCGACTTCGTCCTCCTCCCGACAGTCCGAGCACACCACCGTGTTCGTGGTGAGGCTCTGCTCCTCCCCGTGCAGTTTTCCCCTTCATTTGCGCACTCTAGCTGGTAGTTCCCCGTGCGCCCGAACCCATCACCTCGTCGCCGACGAGTGCTCCGACCCCCTTAGCACCGTGGTTTGTGCCCATCGTCTTTGCCTTGCCGCGTAGGCCCTGCTAGACACCTCCGCCGCTCCGTTAGGCTCTGCTTAGTCCTCGCCACAGCTCGTCGCCGCCGTTCCGTTTGCTGCTCGCCGGCGTCGCTGTAGTGCTCATTAGGTGTAGCTAGCGCATGTCGTGGGTGCGGGATTCCTCAGAGAATCCATCGAGTGCATCCACCGCTCCATTTGGTCGTCGGAGCTGTCCCAACGCCCTCCCCGTCGCCTCTGTCTCGCCGGCGTCGAGTGGCCCTGTTAGCTGCTGTTCTCTGTATTTCAGTATATGCACCTCCCCCCTGTCAGTCACACGCACCGTAGCCCAGTGGCTTGAGCCTCTCCCTTGCACTCCACAGATGTGGGTTCGAATCCCCGTCGGGCAGTGGAATTACGCCCATATTTTTGCCGCTGTCCCGCTGACAGATGGGTCCCACTTGCCATACTCTGCGCGCGCACATACCCACTCCCGCACCCACTCTGCCACCTCTGCCCCCCTGGACCTACTAGTCAGTGGTCGTGGCTAGTCCAGGCTGGGTCTGCATAGTTTTCTATTCTTTTCTATTTTTGTTTTAAATTTAGTTTTTGTTTTTCGTTTGCATATTTTCATATCTTTTGATATATGCATCTGTTCAAAATACTTTATATATGAAAACTACTTAGTTTTTAGCGTAGATTATATATATATGTTGTTTATTGCCATGTTAACAACATTTAAAATGTTGTTTGAATTTATTTGTGTTTAAATTTGCTCAAACTTGTTAAATTCATAACTAAATAACCACAACTCCAAATTTGACAAACTTTATATGTATTTGGGGTGAAAAAATGTGTAGATTAAGATGGTGCTGTTACTTTGCATGTTTAACAATTCTAAAACATGGTTGCTACAGATCTGTCCAATATTTGTCTTTATGCACATGGGAGCTTCCGGAAATTGTTGTTTGTTCTTTCCGACCCATTTAAAATGGTTGCATGATGTTGTTGTTTTTAGTTGCACCCCTTGCCATGTTAAACAACTCTTATAACTTGTTGGGTGCTTGGATAATTCAACTACATAAACACTTGTGACTATGTTTGTTCTTGCTTTCTTGTGCATGATGTGTCCCCTACATGTTGTGTTCTTGCTTATTGTTTTGTCACATGTGCACTCATCATGCCCCTTGGAGTTGCGTCACCTCCTGCCCATATGCATAAATGCATCATGTTTGCATCATGTGTTTGAGCATTCCATGGTGATTGATTGTTGTTCCGGTGTTTATATTAGTGTGTTGGTTAGAGCCCCGTGACGATTCGGAGTTCGAGGTTCCTATCGAGACTGAGTTTGAGGAGCAAGGTTACGATCCCTCCGTGGACTTAAGAGGCAAGATAACCATTCCCCGATATCACCTCTATCTTTGCCTATGCTAGTTGTCTCGCTCTTTAGATATGCCTCGATGCCTATTCCTATTTGTCAGCCTCCTATTGTTGCCATGAAACACTCTAACCACCTTCCTAGCAAACCGTTGATTGGCTAAGTACGCTTTTGCTCAGCCCCTCTTATAGCGTTGTTAGTTGCAGGTGAAGTTTTGAAGATTGCTCCATGTTCGGACTTGTTTATTGGGATAACACAATATATCTCTTAAGTAAATTAATGCACCTATATATTGGTAATGGGTGGAAGGCTTGTCCTTCTGCTTGGTGTTTTGTTCCACTCATGCCACCTTAGGACCCGATAAACCAGTGTTCTGTTCTTTGATTTTGTGTTCCTAACACGGTGTGGGTTTATGGGCCCCCTTGATAATTCGCACTACTTAAAGCTTTTCCAGCAAGGCCCAACTTTGGTTTTACATTTGCCTAACAACTAAAAACTTGCATAGGGCGTTGCAAACCCGAGTTCTTAATCAATAACCCGGGCTAGTGCTCCTCATGAGTGTTGGTCCAAACTGGGGGTCGTGCAGGGGCACCTTGGGGAAACCCGAGGTCCGGTATATACCTGTAGCATCACCCATTTGGTCGTGGCCTAAGACGAGATACGCACGGCTACTATCAGGGTGTCGGCACGCCAGGAGGTCTTGCTGGATTAGTTTTACCTTTGTCGAAATATCTTGAGCACGGGATTCCGAGAATACTCGGGTCTTCCCACCTTGGAGTTGCGACTCCGCGGATCGTGAGCTTGTGATGGGCTAAGTTGGGACACCCAGGCAGGGTTTTTGATCTTTCGAAAGCCGTGCCCGCGCTTATGTGGAAGATGGGAATTTGTTAATATCCGATTGTAGATAACTTGACACCATATCCATAAGAATACACTACCTTTGTGAGTAACCATGACGGTCTCTTTCCGAAGGGCTTCGGGAAGTGAACACGGTGGGGTTATGTTTGACCGTGAGTAGCTAGGATCACTTCTTGATCAACTTGGCGACCATTGGCACATATTCTCCTCTCGCTCTGAACTCGTAAGCTAGTTGCTTAGTGCTTGCTGCAAACACTTTAATAACCTTTCCACACCTAAAGGCTTTGTTAGTTTTGATACCCGGGAATGGGATTGCTGAGTCCTTGTGGCTCATAGATTACAACACACACGAGATGCAGGTACCGCTGAGAACAATGCAGGAGATGGATCAGAACTTCACTGGGAGTTCGATGAAGAGCATGGTCGTTACTATGTATCCTATCCTGACGATCAGTAGTGGTTCTTACTAGGAGTGATCCGGGCTTGTGTTGTGGTATCTTTTCTCGTTTGGATTTCGTCCATAATCGGACCCTGTGTTATTTGGATGAATGTATATTATTGTATTCATTGTGTGACGTGGCGAGTGTAAGCCAACTATCATTTACACTTTCATCCCTGAACTTTTACATGAGTTGTGCAAAGATACCACGCTTGCGATCATTCCAGAATGCGCTTATGTCTCTAAGTCTTGCCTCGACACGTGGGAGACATAGTCGCATCCTGGGCATTACATCTTTAATAGCCAAATATGCTCAAGAGGTAAGTGACAAGCTTTTCCATACACCATTTTATATGGAGACATGCCCATAGGATTTTTGTATGCAGTTTTGTAGGCCCATAATGCATCATCAAGTTTCTTGGACCAATTCTTTCTAGACCTATTAACTATCTTTTGCAAAATTAATTTCAACTCTCTCTTACTTAGTTCTACTTGACCACTAGACTGTGGGTGATAAGGGGATGCAATTCTATGGTTTACATCATACTTAGCAAGCATTTTACGGAAAGCACCATGAATAAAGTGTGAACCAACATCAGTCATTATGTATCTGGGGACTCCAAACCTCGGAAAAATAACTTCTTTAAGCATATTAATAGAGGTGTTGTGATCAGCACTACTAGTTGGAATAGCTTCTACCCACTTAGTAACGTAATCAACATCAACTAAAATATGTGTATACCCATTAGAGGAAGGAAACGATCCCATATAATCAAAGCTCCAGACATCAAATGGTTTAATAACAAGTGAATAATTCATAGGCATTTCTTGATGTCTACTAATATTACCAATTCTTTGACATTCATCACAAGATAAGACAAACTTATGAGCATCCTTGAAGAGAGTAGGCCAATAAAAACTTGATTGCAATACCTTATGTGCAGTTATATCTACAGCATGGTGTCCTCCATAAGCTTCGGAGTGGCACTTGCGTAGGATCTGTTCCTATTCATGCTCAGGTACTCAACGTCTAATAATACCATCTACTCCTTATTTATAAAGGTGTGGGTCATCCCAGAAGTAATGTCTCAAATCATAGAAGAACTTTTTCTTTTGCTGGTATGTGAAACTAGGTGGTATAAACTTAGCAACAATGTAATTAGCATAATCAGCATACCATGGAGCAGTACAAGAAGTATTTATGACAACTAATTGTTCATCAGGAAAGCTATCATCAATAGGTAGTGGGTCATCAAGAATATTCTCTAGCCTAGACAAGTTGTCTGCAACGGGGTTCTCAGCTCCCTTTCTATCAATAATATGCAAATCAAATTCTTGTAGTAGGAGAACCCACCTAATAAGTCTAGGTTTAGCATCTTTCTTTTCCATAAGGTATTTGATAGCAGCATGATCAGTGTGAATAGTTACTTTAGAATCAATAATATAAGGTTTAAACTTATAACAAGCAAATATGACTGCTAAAAACTCTTTCTTAGTGGTAGCATAATTTCTCTGGGCACTGTCTAGAGTTTTACTAGCATATTGGATAACTTTCAATTTCTTATCAACTCTTTGTCCTAGAACAGCATAATCACTAGCATCGCACATAATCTCAAAGGGTAAATTCTAGTCGGCTGGACAATAGGTGCAGAGATCAATGCTTTCTGAAGTATGTCAAATGCTTCTACACAGTCATCATCAAAGACAAAAGGAACATCTTTTTGTAAGAGATTAGTCAGAGGCCTGGAGATTTTGGAGAAGTCCTTAATGAACCTCCTATAAAACCCGGCATGACCAAGGAAACTTCGTATACCTTTGATGTCCTTGGGACACGACATCTTTTCAATAGCATCAACTTTATCTTTGTCAACTTCCATACATCTTTCATAAATTTTATGTCCCAAGACAATGCCTTCATTTACCATAAAGTGGCACTTTTCCCAATTCAAGACAAGATTAGTTTCTTCACATCTCTGCAAAACTCGATCAAGGTTGCTCAAGCAATCATCAAAAAAAGTTCCGTAAACGAAAAAATCATCCATGAAAACCTCAACAATCTTTTCACAAAAAACAGAGAATACAACCATCATGCATCTTTGAAATGTAGCAGGTGCATTACATAAACCAAAAGGCATATGTCTATAAGCAAAGGTACCGAAAGGACAAGTAAAAGTGGTCTTTTCTTGATCCCCTTTTGACACAGGTATTTGAGAGAAACTAGAATAACCATCTAGAAAGCAAAAATGAGTATGTTTGGATAACCTTTCTAGCATTTGATCAATAAAAGGCAAAGGGTAATGATCTTTCTTAGTAGCTTTATTTAATTTGCGGAAATAAATTACCATCCTATAACCTGTCACAATTCTTTGCGGGATCAATTCATCTTTATCATTAGGAACAACAGTCATACCTCCCTTCTTAGGGACACAATGGACATGACTTACCCACTGGCTATCAGCAATTGGATAGATTATACCTGCCTCTAGAAGCTTTAATATTTCCTTCCTTACCACTTCTTTCATCTTAGGATTTAACCGTCGTTGATGATCGATAACCGGTTTCGCGTCCTCTTCCAACTTTATCTTGTGTTGGCATAGAGTGGGACTAATGCACTTAAGATCATCCAGAGTATATCTAATAGCAGCACGGTGCTTCTTCGGAGTTTTCAAATATTTTTTCTTCTTCCTGCTCTGAAAGGTTAGCACTAATAATAACAATATATATCTTCTTTTCATCAAGATAAACATACTTAAGATTATCAGATAATGGTTTAATTTCAAACACGGAATCACCCTTGGGTGGAGGAGGATCCCCTAGAATTTCAACAGGCAAGTTGTTTTTCAATAAGGGTCCCTGCTTAAAGAATATTTCATCTATCTCCCTTCTCTCATTCATATACATATCATTTTCATGGTCTAGCAGATATTGTTCTAAAGGATCGTTAGGAGGCACAGCAATAGACGCAAGGCCCATAATTTCATCCTTATAAGGTAATTTTTTATCATGGGGTTGTCTACGAAATTTAGCAAAGTTAAAATCATGAGACATATCCCCTAATCCAACAGTAACAATATCTTTTACGCAGTCTATCTTAGCATTAATAGTATTCAAGAAGGGTCTACCAAATATAATGGGGCAGAAATTATCTTGTGGGGAACCAAGAATAAGAAAATCAGCATGGTATTTAACTTTCCCACACAAGACTTTAACATCTCTAACAATCCCCATTGGTGAAATAGTGTCTTTATTGGCAAGCTTAATGGTGACATCAATACCTTCTAGCTCAGCAGGTGCAATATCGTGCATAATTTCTTTATATAAGGAAATGGGTATTACACTCGCACTAGCACCTACGTCACATAAACCATGATAGCAATGATCTCCTATCTTAACAGAAATAACAGGCATGCCTACAACAGGTCTATGTTTATTCCTAGTATTGGGTTTGGCTATTCTAGCAGTTTTCTCTTGGAGGTAAATAACATGTCCATCTAAATTTTCAACCAAGAGATATTTAACCATAGCAACACTAGGTTCAACTTTAATTTGCTCAGAGGGTGTAGGTGTTCTAGTATTACTCTTACGAACCATAGTTGAAGCTTTAACATGATCCTTTATCCTAATAGGGAAAGGCGGTTTCTCAATATAAGCAGTAGGAACAATAGGATCAACATTATAAGTGATAGTCTTTTCTTCAACTTTAACAGGTTCAACTACTTTTACTTCAATGGGAGGATGGTATTTAAACAACTTCTCCTTGGGGAGATCAACATGAGTAGCAAATGATTCACAGAAAGAAGCTACTATCTCAGAGTCAAGTCCATATTTAGTGTCAAATTCACGGAAAACATCGGTATCCATAAAAGATTTAACACAATTAAACTTAGGGGTCATACCTGACTCCTTACCTTCGTCGAGGTCCCAATCTTCAGAGTTGCATTTAATTCTTTCCAATAAATCCCATTTGAATTCAATAGTCTTCACCATAAAAGAACCAGTACAAGAATTATCAAGCATGGAGCGATTATGGAGAGAAAGCCGAGCATAAAATTTTTGAATGATCATTTTTCTTGAGAGATCATGATTGGGGCATGAATATAACATTGACTTAAGCCTCCCCAAGCTTGAGCGATACTTTATCCTTCGCGAGGCCAAAAATTATATATATAATTATGATCACGATGAACCTGATGCATAGGATAGAGCTTATGATGAAATTCCAACTTCAATCGATTGTAGTTCCATGATCCAATATCATCACATAGCCTAAACCATGTCAATGCATCTCCCTTCAAAGATAAAGGGAAGACCTTATTCTTGATAACATCCTCGGGCATACCTGCAAGCTTAAAGAATCCACAAACTTCATCCACATAGATTAGGTGCAAATCGGGATGCAATGTTCCATCTCCTATAAAGGGATTATCTAGCAGTTTCTCTATCATACCCAAAGGAATTTCAACGCAAACATTTTCAGTAGGTTCAGTAGGTTGAGGAGCAACTCTCTGCTCTTATGGTCGGGGTGAAGATACCCCGAACAAGCCCCTCAAAGGATTATGAGCCATAGTAACAAGTAACAGTAAATTTTAACACACTATATAAATTTTTTCCTTACCGAATTCGACTTACCAACGGCGCTTCACTCCCCGGCAACGGTGACAGAAAAGAGTCTTGATGACCCACAAGTGTAGGGGATCTATCGTAGTCCTTTCGATAAGTAAGAGTGTCGAACCCAACGAGGAGCAGAAGGAAATGATAGGTAGTTTTTAGTAAGGTATTTTATGCAAGCACTGAAATTATCGGTAACAGATAGTTTTGTGATAGGGTAATTGGTAGCAAGTGACAAATAGTAAAAGTAAATAAGGTGCAGCAAGATGGCCCAATCCTTTTTGTAGCAAAGGACAAGCCTGGACGAACTCTTATATGAAGGAAAACGCTCCCGAGGACACATGGGAATTATCGTCAAGCTAGTTTTTATCACGTTCATATGATTCGCGTTCGGTACTTTGATAATTTGGTATGTGGGTTGTCGGGGAAACTGGTCGCCCACGAACACCTATGGGACCGGAGCCCCTTTTCGGTACAGCACGGGGCGGAGGATGCACAAAGAGCAGATCGGGGCGTGCACACGAGCAGTTTACCCAGGTTCGGGCCGCACGGATGCGTAAAACCCTACTCCTGCTTTGGTTTGTATTGAGTTCTTGCTCAGGAGCGAAGAGAGCTACAGTACACTCTAACTGCTAGCAAGACCGAGCGTGAGAATGATCCCTCCCCCCCTCTACGTGCGCATGGGCCTCCTTTTATATGCTCAAGGGGTCACCGACAGGTGGCAGCGTAGTTGGGGGTAAAAATGTAAAAAGCGTGGTAGTTGGAACAGTGTTCCATACCTAACCCTGACGGCAGGGGACAAGGGCATTAAATGCCCATCGCCGTCGCCCAAACAGTGCAAAAAAGTGACCGTCAGGGGCGCCACCGTCCGCCACGACGGTAGTCTCGTCATCGCCGCTCGCCACCGTGTATCGCTAGCTGCACAGCCTTCCGCCACGTGTGCCTGGAAAGGTCCCAGGGCGACACGTGGGTGGATGCGCTGGAGCGCGGGTACTGAGTGGGAGCTCACCGCGGCAAGCACCTTGCCGCGGCTACTATCTTGTCGCTTCCGGGAGGTTGTCGCTCACCGGGCCTTGCCGGGACGCGTGGCGCGTCGCGGCAAGTTTCTTGAGATGCCTCGGAGGGCCTTCCCGGCAAGCTCCTCTTGCCAGGGTCTTGTGCCTTGAGTGGTTTTGTGCCTTGAGTGGCCTTCCCGGCAAGCTCCTCTTGCCGGGGCCTTGTCTCCTTGCCTTGGATACTTTGTTCTTGAATGGCTCCAAAGGAATCATAAAGGACTTCGGTGGTCGCTCGGCAGGCCTTGCCGCAGGACGCTGCAACTGCCCGTGCACAAGTTCGGGATACTAAGGTACCCCTACTTTCGTACACCGACATGGGTGGACCGGTGCTTGGGTGCTGCTCTTACTTGGACAAGCATCCGACTTATGATTAACCTCTGTTGCAAGCACCCGCAACTACAAAAGAAGTATTAAGGTAAACCTAACCATAGCATGAAACAAGTGGATCCAAATCAGCCCCTTACGAAGCAACGCATAAACTAGGGTTTAAGCTTCTGTCACTCTAGCAACCCATCATCTACTTATTACTTCCCAATGCCTTCCTCTAGGCCCAAACAATGGTGAAGTGTCATGTAGTCGACGTTCACATGACACTACTAGAGGAGAGACAACATACATCTCATCAAAATATCGAACGAATACCAAATTCACATGACTACATATAGCAAGACTTCTCCCATGTCCTCAGGAACAAAAGTAACTACTCACAAGACATAATATTGTTCATGATCAAAGGGGTATTAATATGCATAATGTATCTGAACATATGATCATCCACAAAGTAAACTAACCAGCATCAACTACAAGGAGTAATCAACACTACTAGCAACCTACAGGTACCAATCTAAGGTTTTGATACAAAGATTGGATACAAGAGATGAACTAGGGTTTGAGAGGTGATTATTCTGGTGAAGATGTTGATGAAGATAACCCTCCCCAAGATGGGAGAGTTGTTGGTGATGACAGCGGTGAAGATTTCCTCCTCCCGGAGGGAAGTATCCCCGGCATAACAGCTCCGCCAGAGCCCTAGATTGGTTCGGCCAAGGTTCCACCTCGAGACGGAGGCGTCTAGTCCTGAAATCCTCCTCATGATTTTTTCCAGGTCAAAACACCTCACATAGGAGAAGATGGGCATCAGGGGGTCACCGGCTGGCCCACGAGGCAGGCAGGCGCGCTCAGGGGGCGCCCCCACCCTCGTGGACAGGTGGTGGCCCCCTTGGCAGATCTCTTTCGCCAGAAATTTTTTATATTTTCTGAAATGGTGTTTCGTGGAGTTTTCGAGCTTTTTAAGTTGTGCAGAATAGGTCTCCAATGTTTGCTCCTTTTCCAACCCAGAATTCCAGCTGCTGGAAATCTCCCTCTTCATGTAAACCTTGTAAAATAAGAGAGAAAAGGTATAAGTATTGTGACATAACGTGTAATAACAGCCCATAGTGCAATAAATATCAACATAAAAGCATGATGCAAAAATGGACGTATCAATCACATCGACTTTGGAACCATTTCCCACTCGCATCTTCACCTCGTCCTTAGCCAATCTTCGTTTAATCCGTAGCCTCTGTTTCGAGTTACAAATATGAGCAACCGAACCAATATCAAATACCCAGGCGCTACTACGAGCATTAGTAAGGTACACATCAATAACATGTATATCAAATATACCCTTGTACACTTTGCCATCTGATGTCTACTACACAACCTTCTTCTTGTAGACGTTGTTGGGCCTCCAAGTGCAGAGGTTTGTAGGACAATAGCAAATTTCCCTCAAGTTAATGACCTAAGGTTTATCAATCCATGGGAGGCATAGGATGAAGATGGTCTCTCTCAAACAACCCTGCAACCAAATAACAAAGAGTCTCTTGTGTCCCCAACACAGCCAATACAATGGTAAATTTTATAGGTGCACTAGTTCGGCGAAGAGATGGTACAAGTGCAATATGGATGGTAGATATAGGTTTTTGTAATAAGAAAATATAAAAACAGCAAGGTAGCAAGTGGTAAACGTGAGCATAAACGGTATTGCAATGATAGGAAACAAGGCCTAGGGTTCATACTTTCACTAGTGCAAGCTCTCTCAACAAGGATAACATAATTGGATCATATTACTAGCCCTCCACATGCAACAAAGAGTCACTCCAAAGTCACTAATAGCGGAGAACAAACGAAGAGATTATTGTAGGGTACGAAACCACCTCAAAGTTATTCTTTCTGGTCGATCTATTCAAGAGTCCGTAGTAAAATAACACGAAGCTATTCTTTCTATTTGATCTATCATAGAGTTCGTACTAGAATAACACCTTAAGACACATATCAACCAAAACCCTAATGTCACCTAGATACTCCATTGTCACCTCAAGTTTCCGTGGGCATGATTATACGATATGCATCACACAATCTCAGATTCATCTATTCAACCAACACAAAGAACTTCAAAGAGTGCCCCAAAGTTTCTACCGGAGAGTCGAGACGAAAACGTGTGCCAACCCCTATGCATAGATTCCCAAGGTCACGGAACCCGCAAGTTGATCACCAAAACATACATCAAGTGAATCAATAGAATACCCCATTGTCACCACGGGTATCCCACGCAAGACATACATCAAGTGTCCTCAAATTCTTAAAGACTCAATCTGATAAGATAACTTCAAAGGGAAAACTCAATCCATTAGAAGAGAGTAGAGGGGGAGAAACATCATAAGATCCAACTATAATAGCAAAGCTCACGATACATCAAGATCGTGCCATCTCAAGAACACGAGAGAGAGAGAGAGAGATCAAACACATAGCTACTGGTACATACCCTCAGCCCCGAGGGTGAACTACTCCCCCCTTGTCATGGAGAGCGCCGGAATGATGAAGATGGCCACCGGAGAGGGATCCCCCCCTCCGGCAGGGTGCCAGAACTGGTCTAGATTGGTTTTTGGTGGCAACAGAGGCTTTTGGCGGCGGAACTCCCGATCTAGGTTATTTTCCGGATGTTTCAGTATTTATAGGATTTCTTGGCGTAGGTCTCACGTCAGGGGGGTCTTCGGGCTGTCCACAAGATAGGGGGGCGCCACCACTTGGGGTGGGCACCCCCACCCTCGTGGGCAGCCCGTGGCTCTCCTGGCCCTACTCTTTTACTTCGGGGGCTTCTTTTGGTCCATAAAAAAACATCAAAAATTGGCACGTCAATTGGACTCCGTTTGGTATTCCTTTTCTGCGAAACTCAAAAACAAGGAAAAAAACAGAAACTAGCACTGGTCTCTAGGTTAATTGGTTAGTCCAAAAAATCATATAAAAATGTATATAAAAGCCCATAAAATATCCAAAACATAATATATAATAGCATGGAACAATAAAAAATTATAGATACGTTGGAGACGTATCAAGCATCCCCAAGCTTAATTCATGCTCGTCCTCGAGTAGGTAAATGATAAAAACATAATTTTTGATGTGGAATGCTAACCAACATAATTTTCTATGTAATTCTCTTTATTGTGGCATGAATTTTCAGATCCAAAAGATTCAAGACAAAAGTCTATATTGACATAAGAAATAATAATACTTCAAGCATACTAACAAAGCAATCATGTCTTCTCAAAATAACATGGCTAAATAAAGTTAGCCCTACAAAATCATATAGTCTGGCTATGGTCCCTCTTCATCACACAAAATATTCATATCATGCACAACCCCGGTTTCAGCCAAGCAATTATTTCATACTCAAATTTTTTCAAACCTTTCAACTTTCACGCAATACATGAGCGTGAGCCATGGATATAGCACTAGGTGGAATAGAGTGGTGGTTCTGGAGAAGACAAAAAGGAGGAAGATAGTCTCACATCACCTAGGCGTATCAATGGGCTATGGAGATGCCCATCAATAGATATCAATGTGAGTGAGTAGGGATTGCCATGTGATGGGCCTCTAACCCCTCGTTGGTTACCCCAAGTGGAAGGTGTGAGATGCAGTGTTGTGGAAGTTTTTCCCTTAGCAAAAGATGCCAAGGATCGAATCCCCAGAGACTCCTAGGTTCAACAAGTAGGTGTCAACTGCTAACGGCGCCAGATATTAGCAATCAACGTGGACCTGCACACAGATACAAATAACTTTGCTCCCAACGAGTACAGAGAGGTTGTCAATCCCTCCGGCCTTGTAGTTCACAAAGGATTAAACGCAAATGATAGTAGTGATAGATAATGTTTGCAATAGTAAGTAAAAGCGAAAAGTAAATAGCGGATGTGATCAATGATGGTAATATGGACCGGAGTCTCATGATGTTCACTAGTGATGTCTCTCTCCCAAAAGACGATAAAACAGCTATGTGAGGTAAACGAATTACAACTGGGCAATTGACAGGACCACGAACGCAAACCAATGCTGACTACATTGCAAGAAAGGTTGAGGTTCAAAGCACGGGCGGTACGCCAAAGTAAGTAGACCGAAATCCATCAATATCTACTACTAATCATCCACCTTGAGATATCTATCCAGAACATCTCGCTGGTATTAAGTTGCGAGTCCCACCCATAGTGTAAACTCAATGCAACAAACAACTGCATTAAAAGAACTTTGCATAAAGTAAACAATCCTTGCACCCGCGGGCACAAGCACCGTTGTTTTACCCCTTGTGGCAACAGCACATCCCCTAGACTCATGTTTCTGTCACTCAAGCTAGTCATCGAGGGGCATGAACCCACAATCAAGCATAACGTTCCCTCTTGGAGTCACTACCTACTACTTGGCCAAAGCAATAAATAACAACGGAGAACATGCAAGAATTACTTATGAACATAAATATAAAAGAGGTAGATCAAATATATTACTCAATCACAATCTGAACATAATCTCATAATCCATCGGATCCCAGCAAACTCATCATAGCAACAGCATAAGGATTACATATGTGCCTCGATCCTGTAGGGCAGCTCACGAGGGCTAATTAGTGAAGCACAAGAACGGGAGCAGAACATCACATAGCTACTGGTCATGGACTCATGGTCCAAGGGAGACTACTCACAACTCATCCGGGAGGCGTCCATGGTGGTGGAGAAGCTCCCGGTGGTGATCCTCCCCTCCGGCAGGGTGCCGGGAAGAGTTCTCCTGGTGCTCCCGATCTTGGAAGCGGCGGCGGCGGCGGAACAGAGATGAGATCGCGAAAAAGAGTTCCCGTCCCGAGGTCTCTAAATATCTGCCAAAGGGGGGCACCAGACGGGGCTCGGAGGGGGCCAAGCGCCCCCCCGGCGCGGCCCGGGGG